>CM031951.1:13840942-14045717 GCA_018749465.1 Paracanthobrama guichenoti
AGACACATTATTCCCATCTCCACACGCTCTCAATTGACAACGTAAAATACCTCAAGTGATAAATAATGATTCTAGTTGAAAAGAGCCCTCGTCATCCAGTGGCTAGAGAAGGTGAATACGTCCTTGGCTTTCAACTGTTTGTGACTTGTGGTATACCTCATCTCCAAATCAATGCGGCAGTCAATCAAAATCACATTTGCCACTCTGCCTGGCGTGTGCAATTCTCAGAGCAATTCTCTATAACATCTGAGACGAGGCGACCAAAACTAAACAAAAAATGTGTTCTGTTTATGAGTAAAAAGGCACCCCCCCCCCACCCACCCACAAAAAAAACTGTGATTCAGTAGATTGGTTGAAATGCATCATATCAAACATTCAATGGGTTCCTGAGAACACCAGTGAAAAAACATTATCATTTCAAATTAGATTATTAACAATAAACAACCAATTAATTAAATTCCACAACTGAACTCCACAGTAAAATCTGATTATGTTGATTTGAATTCACATGATTTGTGATGATCCAAAGAACATCTTGAGCTTTAATGGAAGCAAGAACATCTGACCATCATTACAAAGTTCACGATCAATGTCACAAATTTTATGATGTGATTTTGAAGTGAGCAGAGTCTTATTTTATGTCTAAGGCCCAGTTCCACAGACAAGGCTTAGATTAAGCCAGGATTAGGCCTTAGTTCAATTAGGGCATTTAATGTGCCTTAGAAAACAACATTCCTGGTGTGTATCTTGAGACAAAACAATGGCAGTCACATATTTTAAGATATGTGCAAGTTTCTTTCAGTTAAAACAGCTCAAACATGCATTTTAGTCTGGGACTAGTTTAAGCCTTGTCTGCGAAAACGGGGGTATATGCCTTATTTTATATAATAAATTCTCTATTTAAAATCCTTTAATCGTTTTAACAATGTATTTCCAGATTCAAACCCCAGATTTTCAATATAACTTTTGGAGCTCAAATACGTTTTTAATCAAAATAAACAGTTACTCGTTAAGACACCGCTTCCAGAATAACATCATAAAACATGGTAGCATATTTCAGAGATGACGAGAAACATACATACAGGCCCTCTCAGTGATTAAGGACATTGTTTTTTATTTTATGACATGGCTAATGATGAAAACATTTGAGGTCTGTCTTTGCAGACAGAGCGAAACTCGAAGATAAAAAGATAGTTAATATCTCTTTGCCATCTGTTGAAAACAACAGAATGCTGGGAGGGACGCACGTGTGCTATGCTCTTAACAAGAGGCATTTTTAGTGCTGTATTTAGTAGCTCTTGAATGCATGTGCACCGGTGTGCGGAGACGCTGGAAGAGACGAGGGAGAGAAATTGAGAGACAAAGAGAGTGGGAGAGAGATTTATGAGGTGAACATACGCATTCTGTCGGAGGAGCTCTCCGTGTGCGCGGGAGAGCTGGAGACGCTGCTGCTGCGCTGGGATGAGGGACGGCTCCCCGGCCTCCTGCCGTCTTCCAGAGAGGGGGCAGGGGAGGGACTGTCGGGGACCCGTTCCTGCACAGCCAACAGGAAAAACAAACACAGCCGGGGCGGCCATTACATGACACACTCTTTTCAGCAACACACCTCCATGGACACACAAGCGTCCATGCTTTTTTTTTTGGCTTTTTTTGAGGCACCGTCCCCCCACCCCTTCTCTGCATCCTTTCCTTCCCAGGCTATTGTCTGACAGACTGTTCCCTGCAATGCCGTATGAAAGCACGGATCGCGCACCACCCAGCCCCCTCCACCTTCCCCCAATGGCTGATGAGAGATGTGCACGACACAATGAGAGAACGGCGCTGTGGGTTACCTTAATCACTGATGTCACCATTCGGGATGGGGCACTCTGTCCCTGTGCTGCGGCGGCCATATTGGCGATGGTGCTGAGGTGGTTCATCTGACTCATCGCCATGGTGACGGATGCGGGAGGCAGGCTGACAGGGATCAGGGGGTGGGGCATCATCATAAACGGCAGTTCCAAGCCTGAAGATGAGAGGGGAAAGTAGCTGATTAATTAATCATTTCTGGCATTAAGTTGTGTGCAAATGGAAGACGCGTGTGCGACAGAAAAGAAAGCATACTGCTGAAGAAGAGAGGAAGATTTAAAGGAGAAACGCTATGAATTATTCACACGTGACCTATTGTGTGAGCGGCATGGCTTACAGAGTAAATATTCATTAAATAATAATCGTCACATTAGATAGTGTATTATATTAAAGCTATTGACGACTACAAAAAAATATATAATTGCGGCACATTTTCAAGCCATTATGGTCATTAGAAACATAAATATTCACTTTTGTTGTTAATAATACATATCGCTGTTAATAATATATAGCGTTCTGGTGATTACAGTCATAATAACCTAATAATTGTGAGATTTAAACTAATCTTTATTATGTTGGAAAAGGAAAAATTATGGAAATATTTCACCATTAATAGTAAATGCATTCAAAATATCTGAGGAAAAATAAGGCAAACATGAAAGGCATTAGTTAAAATGAGCAAAAATGAGCCAATTAAAACTAAGTGTGTATCATGAGATGCCTACAAGCTAATTACGAGTATTTGTGCCAGAAACTCCATTACTTGTATAACAGAGTGCATTTATAACGTCATATTTTCCAAGTCCTTGATAGTTACGCAGGATTGAAATAGTTAAGACATTCAAAGTATTTTGATGAGGAAAAGCAGATCCTGCAGGAGGACATGCGAATGCACTGTTAAACTCGTATATAAAACGAATGCTAACTGTGCTACATTCTTAGACAGTGATTAAATGGGTAGAAAGGAAGCTGTCCCGCTTTTTCAAAGGACATATGCACACAAATAAGGTCACAGCCTGGTGTGTGTCCCTGAACTAAAGACCCACTCACTCCCACTCCTGACTTTGAACTAAAGGATCAAAAGTAACTCAAAAACTCAAAAGAAATTTCGGTCTCGGGCGGTCAAAGGCACCACTCGAGTGCTTGAAAGAAAGCTTGAGCGTTCGCAGTGGATCCGATCGAGCGGACGGCCCCGTGCTCCATCCCACACTTCCCCGATATCGCCTGGCTCAAGGTAACGGGAGACACAGAGGGATAATCCAGTGAGTTGTTTTTGTGTGAAATATCAGTGGCCAAAGGCTGTGAGACAGTGCATCAGAAAAAAAAAGAAAGAAGGAGGATGGAGGGGGTCCCTTCAGTGTCAACGCTCCTTGGTGAAGCATTGTACATTTCCATAAGAAAGATGACCAGCAGATGCACAGGGAAAACACATTCCCTGACATTAAAAAGGAGGCGGAGATTAAAAGAACGAGAGGCCAAGCAGCACCTTGTAAAGGCGTCTCTCCTCGAGTGCCGAGTCTGAATCAATTACCACTCGCAGGACCGGACTCAATTAAAACCTGCCACGGCGCCAGCGTGTGATTGCAGGATACTTACAGCGCCACGTCGAAACAAATTGAGAGAGGCATTCATGCACGTATCTACCTTTCAAAGCTTTCGAGAGCCGGATTGAGTGCCGGCGCGCCTTTGTGATTCGCTCAAGAAGATCTGACTGGATTTCAGGAAATCAACATTTACAAGAGAGGGGAGAAACGTATTAAAGTCTGATATGACTTTGCTTTTGTCATTTAAATGGGTGTCCTTTATCAGCCTGGCAGTGAATGATGTCTGTTGTGTTGACCGACTTCCACAAAGCAGAACTCTGCGTGTGAGAGCGACTACGGGTTTACAGTAGCAGACTGCTCTCGGGGGCCTAATCTCTCTCCCTCTCTCTCTCTCTCTCTCTCTCTCTCTCTCTCTCTCTCTCTCTCTCTCTCCCTACCTCCTTTCATGTTCCGCCATCCTTAAGTGATGTTTCAGCCATAATGGCCTATTGAAAAGCATAAGAAAACATGATACAAGCTAAAAGAGGTCCACCAAGGCTTTTCAAACAGACTGAAAGGCGATGAACTATGGATGTCTAGAATCCAGATGTCTGATGAAGCAGTCGCATTGTTCATCAACTGTGTTTTTTCTTCTTTTGTAGTTTTCAACAAATTTGTCTGAAAACAAAACTCCTTTAGAAGGCTGTTTTACGATATTAATGAATTACCTGGTCAATAAAGATTTTTATTTAATAAAGACACATTTTTCTAGCTGCTGATTAAATTACATGGATCAAATTAATGAAAATATAAAAACCCCAGAAACTACACTTTTTTTTTTTTTTTAAACGCAAATTATTTGTGTTCTGTCAATTCAAACTTTAGCCCTGAGGCTACATTTAGGAATTAGATAAATATGTCATACTCTCTTATTAGAATATGCCAATATTCTAATTGTCTATGGGTACATTTAAAAATAGTTTTCATAATACATATTATTATGTATAAAAGATATCCAATATATATCTAAAATATCAGCACTCCTGGAAGGCCTCTAAGCCAATCAGATTTGAGGACCAGAACTAACTGTTGCATACAAACACACTGGTATCATTATGAGGACATTCCACAGACGTGGATTTTTATACACTCTAAAAAATGCTGGGTTAAAAACAACCCAGGTTGGGTTGAAAATGGACTAACCCAGCAATTGGGTTGTTTTAACCTTGTGAATGGGTCGTTTTAACCCAGCGGTTGGGTTAAATGTTTGCTTAAGACAACCCAATCGCTGGGTTAAAACAACCCAACCACTGGGTTAAAACAACCCAGTTTAGTCCAAATGGGTTAGTCCATTTTCAACCCAACTTGGGTTGTTTTTAACCCAGCATTTTTTAGAGTGTACTGTACAAACTGTATAATCTATCCCCTAACTCTAACCCTACCCCTAAACCTATACCCATCACAACAAAAAATGTTTTCATCATAGGGACCAAATAAAATGTCCCCACAAGATTAAACATTTCTGGTATTACAATCCTTTTGGGGACATTTGGTCCTCACAAAGTAGGGTTTCACAGACACAAACACACACACCAGGGGTGTTTTTCATATAAGCAGTTAAACCAAACATATCTGACTTAAGCTATGCAAAAAGTATCAAAATATCCAAAAAAGACTACTGAAACTACTGAACTACTGAAATTTGAATGAAATAGGAACTGAGATATTATTGTCAAACAGATGAACTTTGATTCCAGTGGCCCTTTAAAGGAGACGGACTGAAGCAGCCATTGTCTGGTGAAAGCTGGTCTTCAAAGCACTAGCAAACCTGCATTATCCTGTGAGGGAGGAAGCTTTCCCTTGACAAAAATTAAACCAGCTCCTACTTGGCACTTTATTATCTCTTCAACTGAGTGATTTATTGTTTGTGGAATGAAAGCAAAAGAGGGGGAAAATTACATTTTCAGCAGAGCCAGGGCTCGTTCTGCCTCTACTCCTCTGTCCTGGAAGAGCTCACGACAAACAATAATGTCAGCTGTAATTGATCTGAGGTCGCCGGTTAGCCCTCCAGTAAAAGCCCACTATTTAAGCGACAATCCGCCCTGCCTGCTCCTCAGATGCTGTCTAATGAAGCTGTCCATCTCTGCTATTTACCTTCTCTTAAATGGAAGAGAAAAGATGTACTGTATGTAGCTGAGCCAGGGAAGATTTGCTTTCCTCTCGTGAAATAGGACCTGCAGATGCCGTTGGAATGTGTAATTGGCTGCCGGAGTCGAAGACGGGGGTTCCAGCGCTAATTAAATGACTTGTTTCTGGCCTATCCATCTTTGTTTGCGAGTACAACGCGACAGAGCAGTATGTTGTAAATGCTCTTATCTAAACAGACGTTCTTTTGCTCGTCCCTTTGATTTGAGAGCCAAAATCTTACGCCTTTTGAAGTAGCTGTTGAATCGGGATAACAATTTAAGTTGTTTTTCATGTGCCGTTTCACAATGGCAGATTGTTATTTTTGCAATACACAACTGGTCAAGGCTTTTGCCATAGGTTTCTCATTCAAACAGCAAACTACACTACGTTTTAATTGTAAAAATAAAACCAGCTACTCATAAACTCATTCTGGCTATTAAAATGGACCTTCAACCATAAAAAAGCAAGAGCTCCGTCTGTGTACAGAAGATGTTATTGCAAATAAACGCATAGGTCCTTCATAAAAAGGCGTGCTTCTATAGAGTATAGATTGTTTTCTTTTTCCCAGACGGCATAGCTAGTCAAGGCTGTTAAACGCTGTAACTCATTAAGGCCCGTTAGAGGAAGGTATTTCACTTTGAAGTAGCCACCCACGGCCTTTCTGTGTCATTGAGAAAAACTTTAAAGTCTTTTCTTCCTGTTTATAATCTTAATGCTAATCATAAAAATAACATCTTGAATCTGTTAATATCCCTCCTCCATCCCCCCAAAATGATAATAAAAAAGAAACAGACCTGTACACTATCACTAACAATCACAGAGCGCTACAAACACCCCCAGACGCTTGAGAATGTGATGTGATCTGAAGCCACAAGAATAGAGAAACTGCATCCCTGTGTAAAATAGGCATTTACTATGCTCACTCTGAAGTGAGAGCGCTTAATAAGAAACAGAGGGCAAAGAAAAACATCTATTACACACTTGTGAGTGTAAAAAATAATGGCAACAAAACATCTCTGGTTTGATGAGGTAGCACAATTACGCAGACCCGCAACCCCCCACAACCATCAAAGCAAACATGTGGTAGGGATTACGGAGGAGACAGACAGTATTGTTTTATTTATTTATTTATTTATTTTCTTCCTTCAGGAGGATAAAGACCCAGCAGCAGTTCTCTGCATATGGTGGAAAGGTTTTGGTCACTACCTGTTACGCAAGCTTCTGGTTTTGATACAGAATCATATCATTGAAATGCATTTCATGTCAATCTAAATGGCTTACAAATGACTATTAAATAAAACCAAGATGATGCTTATTCAACAAATACATTCATTTGTTTTCATAGGTTCATTTATTTTTTTATTAAAGAAAGAATTTAAATAAAAAAATGCATTGGCCATTTCAAAGTATGTAATAAATACTTAATAAATAAATAAATGACAAATAAGGCCATGGGTTTGCTCTTTTGTTTTTTTTGGTGTGCACCCACCACATATACACTATGATCTTGTGGTCTGGTTAACCTGTATTAACCTGTTACCTGTATAGTATGAGATGCTCAGACACAGGCTTCAGGACACATCACTGAAAGCACACCCAATTTCGAATTTGAATTAGTTTCAGGTTAAATGTGTCCCGTATCCTTCTCCATAAACTACTGCTGGTTTAGGGAAAGCAGAAGGGAGCGGACATTACCAGCAGATGTGTCCACTGAGGGTACAATATATTCAAGTCCAATCAATAACCCCCCCTCCTCCCTGAGGAACTGTGACACCCAGGGAGAGGAGGGGTGGGGGGAATCATTTCCATCAGATACTGAGCAAAGGGTCCCGCTTAAAAAGATTGCTTTTGGTCAATGGCAAGCAGTTGTCATTTGACTTGGACTCTGAAATGAAATGTATCGAACGGCGTTATCAATCACACAGTGCAGGGGTCCATGAGACGGCTTTCCAGGGAATAAGACAGCCTCTTGCATCATCTGTTCTAATTACAAAATTAGCATCACGTTGCAGAGGCTGCATCTTTGCATGATTCTGAAATTCCTTGTGAAAGGAGATTTGTTATGTTTGTCATACCGCTTTGGTCTTATTGAATGAGCGTAAAGAGATAGTTCACCAAAAAATGAAAATAATGTCATTATTTACTCATCTTTATGCATTTCAAACCTGTATGCCTTTTTTTTCTGAGACATTTATTTCATGCATACAACAAAAATCAATGGGGCCCAGTGTTGTTTTGGACCACATTGACCTCATTACAGTTGCAGCATTCTTCATATCATCTTTTGTATTTCACAAGAGACTGAATGTTTGTCCATTTGTCCAGCAATTAGAGATTACATGGATATCAAATAAAATAAAATAATAAAAAAATAAAATATTTAATTATATGCTTTATTCATAAAATATTAAACTCGGTTTCAATTCTTAAATAAATAAATAAAAACAGAGTGTTATATTGAGAGAACTATCCATTTCAAAATATTTTTTTGTGTGTTTCACAAGAGACAGAATTTTTGTCCATTTGTCCTTCAAGTAGAGATTACATGGAGATAAATAAAATGAAATTAAATGAAATAAAATATTGAATAATATTTTTATTCATAAAATATTAAACTCTGTTTAAATTCTTAAAGAAAGAAATTAAAAAAAAATTTTCAGGTATTTTGTGTTTCACAAGAGACAGAATGTTTGTCTATTTGTCCATCGATTAGAGATTACATGGCGATAAATAAAATAATTTCATATTTTTATTCATAAAATATAATACTATGTTTTAATTTTTAAATAAATAAATAAATAAATATTTATAGGAAAGAAAAATTCCTGCTGAGATCTCTTTATGTGCAGACTGCAGCTTATCTTATCTATGATATTTGCATTATTTATCTAGCTCTATATTGTGTCTATATTTGTGTCTATTTCCTTTTTTTAACTAAAGACATTCAGTGGAAACTCTTTTAAGCTTTAAAAGAGCAACCTCTGAGCACTCAAATTTCCTCTTGGTCACTTCAAAAGTTCAAATGCACAGATTCCTGTACTTCGTACATATACTACACAGGCTAAAGGCAGGCTACTCTCTGTAACTTGAGGCAGTTTGATGATTTGTTCTGGCAAGAAGCCTGACCCAGAGCAGGATTGCTTGTCTGGTTCGGGTTAATGGGGCTCCAGGCATGATTGATACCCGTGAGTGATAATGGCCGTGCCTTCATTTCTCATGTTCTAATTGCTGCAATGTTATTATCACTGCAATAATCATGGCAATATTCCGATTGCACCGCATCCTCTCTGTCATCATAAGGCACGGCGGTTACGCATCACACGCTGGTTTGTTTCTCTCTCATAATTGAGAGCAGTGAGATGACCTATCGGAGGAATATTCTAAGCAGTCAAAGCGCACGCATCTTTCGCATTATGGACCACAGAAGCTTATCGTGTGTGAAAGGTTGAATGTCATTTATTACATGTATCACATTTACACCATGTGACATTGTCTTTTCAAATTGCGCAGATCTCTTCATCCCTATCTTTGCCTCCAAAGGTCACTCAATTCCACTTATAAATGCAACCTGACAGAGATTAGTAAAAAGGGACGGGCAATGCACCACGTCTCACAACTGAATCAAACGGCACCAAATTAATTCATCCAATTAATGAAGAACGAGCTTTAATGTTGATGAGGCCCGACAAGTAAACCGGCTACTTATTTATTTCATTTACTCTGCAGACACAAATATCTGCATGAACATCTACCACATTCACTCACTGCAGAAACGTAGAGCTGTGCTGCTTTTCAGAGATGATAGAGCATGATACGGATCATTACAGAAATAATGTTTAATCAATTCCCATTTTGTAATCTGTTTCTGCAGTTGTAGGCATTTGTGTACACCAGCGCTTTGCACATTTTTACACCCGACTCCCTCCTCTTCCAAAATCATGCATATTCAATTTTATGCTGATGCTTAACTGTCGATGCAACCGGAATTAAAACAAGCAATTCGACTTCATTAAAAAAGTAAGTGATTATCGAGTTATCTTTTTGAAATTCTATTAAAATGTGTGACGCTCTCCACTTATCTGTCACCTGCTTCCCAGGAGCACAACACACTAATAGAGGCACTCAGAAACGAATGCCCAGGAGAGGCTGCGTGTCTCTGTAAACTCAGCCCTGGTTCTCATCCCTGGTCTCAGAGCTATTACCGATGCTTCCTGCCTTCCCGTGAAGAGCCCTACTGATGTTTAAGGCGAGACAAAACAGCATTCAACAATGTAAACCGACACAGGTGAGGCGGTTTTGAAGAAACTGGCTATCTGCAATGCTAAATGCCTTTGGTGGGACTCAGTCAGCGAGTAATAAGGAATGAATCATTGCCCTGATTTCTGCCGGTGTGAGTCAGATGTGGCAAGGAAGTGAACATGTTTTCACTGTTTAGCTGCGGGCTGGTTTTTCACTTGTCGGACTTCTGGGCAATATATCACATTTTCATTCTATATTTGTGGTGATTTAATTTAAGCACAACTGGGCAGTAAGTTTCCTGAAGAGAATGTCATTAAACTAGTTTTAAGCGGCTCACGAATTGCAAGAATGTTTCTGACTTAGACTTTAGTAGCAGTTAATTTCCTTTAATCAGTTCAGTGTTCATCTCAATCAATTGATTCAAAACTCTGATGAAGTTTAAATGAATCATCATTCATATTAGTCAAATACATAGAACACAGCTACATTTTATTTACATACACTGTAAAAATGGATTTTCAAGATTTATCATCACAACTTTTTTTTTTTTGTCAAATCAACTTAGATAATTAATGTGGTTCAGATGACATAATATTTTGAGTTTCTTTAATTAATCCAATCTCCTTCATTGTATTAACTCAAATTTTTTATTTCAATGAACTCAAAATTTTAAGGCAACCAGGTAAAGCATTTGAATATGAAAATGGCATTTGAATGACACAAACAATCATTACAAACAATTTGTTAAGTTTCATTTGCATCATCACTCAAATTAAGTCTATTTCCTTTCTTGTGTTCATTCAGTGAAAAACAGTGTCACTGTATTTTCAATTTGAATCAACTTATCAACAATAGCCATTTAGTTGGGGAAAACAATCCCAGAAAACATAAAACAAAAATCCCCCTTTTAATCTAAATATAGAGAAACATCACAGAAAATACAAAAATAATATCATTTAAATTTCATCCATAACATAATAAAATGTATTTAAAAAAGATTAGTTATAACTATATCACCCTGACTTAGATGATGGCATGAGGAAAGGAAGGAAGAAAAAGTGAAAGTCAATCAGACAGACACGATTTCACCGAAACTTTCTGCTGTTTACCGTTGCCGTGCCGCGTTTAGCAGTGCGAGGCTGCCAGATTGAAAAACAAAGCGCAACCCTTGTTGGATTTGTCCTTCCACAGTGTGGGATTTATTATTAGAAAGGACATAAACAGACTAATTAAATCACAGCAGTCGAGGCTGAGATGACAGCTGGTGCTGTGTGTGACCAAACAGATCCCTATCAAAGAGCAGGAGGCATGGCTCACTCAATCCGTCCTCTATGGGGAGCTATTTTAAGAGGCCCGGCATTGAGCACGAACGCTTTATGCTAAATGAGGGCTCGATGTACAAGCTGGCTGATTATAAAGACGCGACATGGCCCCGATGCATGATGGATGTGCCTGCTGTAAAGACAATGGGTTTAGGGTCTATGTTTTTTGATAGGTGTTGAGGAAATGTGACAGCGCTCATCAGACAGATATCGCACCGCTACCGACTTCCTCAGTGTCAGTTAAAAGCGCAGAGTGCTCGACGCAGTGATGCATTGAATTTATGACGAGATCGCTCTTGACAGTGTAACAAGTACAATAAGAGGCACAAGTCCTACAGTTATTAATGTGTTTGCAAGCTTATCCATATGGTTAAGTGCATAATAAGAGAGATGCTTCTCATTCCTCTTTGAAGTGATTCTTCATCTCATGCATCAAAAAGGGTAATTCTGCCACAAATTTATACATTTTGAGTAATTATTACAAGATTTGAAACACCACCGGTTGATTGGTTGCACATTTGAAACCACCGATGAGAAGAAAATATGGTTTTAACAAGTCAATAATGGCAAGCGCAATGAAAACAACTTAATCAATGGCACTGCAACGTTTGCAAACAAGAGCTTGAATTATAACACCAATAATTGATTCCCCTCCTCCCCGCTGTTTTTTTTTCCTTTCCCTCCAGTGATGTCATTTCCAATCGATTCCTTCCTGTGTACAATGATGAGAAGTTTCCCGAGTTTGTTTTTTTGCTCTGACTCTTTCACCCGCTCCACCAATGGAAATTTGCAAGCTGCACTAGCAGCTTAACCAAAAAGGATTAACTCCCATATCCAACCGAGAACACAGATAATGCTCGGTAATTGGTAAAAAATGAAGATGAATGGGACAGCAAGATAAGGACCAATTAGCTCCTCCACGCTTACAGCTGCGGTCTCTCTACAGATCCATCTCTTGAGTGCTGGCCTCCTCTGCCAGAAGAAGCCTGGCGGAATTAGCGGCCTGACCTCATCGATGGTGGGAGGCCCACCCATCATCTCCCCCCATCACTTTTAATTCTGTCCCTAACATAGACACCTGTCACCGGCCCTGACGTGACAGGTTTGAGCTCCCCCCACGTCCCCAAAACGCTAAACGCCAGGTCTGAGCACGCTAACTCGCTAAATCAGAGAAATCCACACAAACGCGCGCACATGCATGCCTGAAAGTTTGTCGCTTATTTCATTATGGCAGCATCATCTGGTTGGTGATACACACAATTCCCCCATCTAATTACGGAGAGGATTTAAGGTCCATTAACGTTGCCGTGGCAAGGAATCAGATGCAAAATGGCACCCAGTGGCCACCAAGAGAGAGATTCTTTTCACCTCCTTCCATTTCTTAACCTGAAGGCAGCAAATGCATGAGTCACAAGAAAGGAAAATAAATAGGAAAAACATTTTTATCTTGCTGAAAAGGGCAGGTGTTGGTTTTGGTTCAGGTCTATTCAATGCAAGAGAATGGATTACTGTTTGTGTGTCTTCCAGGCACATGTTTTGCTTGGTTTGTGATCTATAATTGTGTCGTTTCCTGTGAGTCAATGGAACAATCCACCTTGTAAGAGAAGGGAACCCCCCACCTCCTTGAAAAAAATGCTGGGGAAGAATCAAAAGGGAAGCGGGTGCTTAGCTTAATCACGTTCACCACCTCCTCTCTCTGTTTGGCTATTTGGCTCCAACTTGAACTGGCTGACTGTTTTTCGCTCTGTTTTTGTAATTAATAATAGTGATGCAAGCCGGCGAGAGTGATTGAGCTGAATATTTAATGCAGAAGAAACATTAGCCCATCCAATTTGCATCAACACCAACAAGTCCGAAGGAGAGTACAATGTCCTTCACACACTTGCTATCAGCCTGTCTGTACTTCAGACTAAATCTAATCTGCACTATACTGAGAATCTTAATTAGAATATACAGTACATCATTGTAGAAATAGCAGAGTATTAAAAAATAGCATTAGCAACCACCTAGCATCAACAACACCATAGAAACCACACAGCAATGCTCTCACAATACCCTTGCAGTGGTACCACTAAATACTAGTGCAAATAAATAAACACACACGTCTGGTTCACTATCTTTGTGGGGACTCTCCATAGACGTAATGGTTTTTATACTGTACAAACTGTATATTCTATCCCCTTACACTAACCCTACCCATCACACACAACTTTCTGCATTTTAACATTTTCAAAAAAACTGATTCTGTATGATTTATAAGCTTGTTTCCTCATGGGGACCTTAATTTAGGTCCCCACAGTGACATGAGTGCCCATGAGTCTGTATGCATTTAGGTTGAAGTCCCCACCAAAATAGAAATGAACATGAACACACACACTTAATATCTTAATAATAATAATTTGTATAATGATGATTATCATTATTCTTGGTGGTGTTGCCCCTAGTGACATTTAGAAAAATAATTGCACTTGCATGTAACCAAGTATAACCTCATAGCAAGAGCAGCTGTTTTAATATAGCACCGCCTCACTTCCTACTCATGACATTGTCCACTTCTGTCTAGAGTGTTTAACTGAGTTCCTCTGCTCTAAAGTCATCCCTATATCTGTCAAATGATGTCAGACTCTGGACTCCAGCTGCAAATAAGCAGGACATAATAGGCATTCACAGCCCAAAACCATTAGAGCCAATCACAGGGCTCAGAAAGGCAGAAGTCAGCAGAGCACCACAGCTACGAGTTTATTTTCACAGTTGTGTGTTTTCTCTGGCACTCTTTTAAAACACCCCAATGTGATATCTCTCTCTCAGTTCTCTGGCGAAATGACCTTTCCGTTTTAATGCCGTAATGATCCGGAGCAGTGAGGGAATTCGCTGGGAGACGGGAATGGAAAACACTGTCTATTTCACTTAAAAACCTAATTTATGTTGCAATTAAAGGCTGAAAGGAGCTTGGTTCTCCCCTCTGGCTGGCTGAATAGAAGCAGCTATATTTCGCCCTCTTATCAAGCGGGTGACTCCTATTGGCCACCCCGTCACAGGAGAGTGCTTGATATAAACAAGAGATTGCACTGACATCCAGTAATCAATATTAGGATGGCTTCAGTACCAAACATCATTTGTCTCGGCCTCTGTTCTTTTGACCAAACGAAGCATTAATTTAAATCATAAATCTGGGAGTGATTTAAATCCCGGAATGAGAGGCCCGCCTGCCTTTAATGATTTATTTTCTACATTTCTGCAAGCGAGAGATTTGTCCATACGCGGTGACAGGTCACCTTCAAACGCCAGAGGTAGACTGTTCATCACCATGCAGACTAGCATCTCATCGCTGCGAGTAAATATTAAAGTAAAAGAATCCAATTGATTGTGGATGGGCCGGAGAGGCGTCGCGGCCATATATTTCACTCAGAGCTTCTAATGCCTCTCTAGTTCGGCTCCTTCGCTCACCGCTGGGCCTGGAATTATTATTCTTCAGGGAGTCTGCATGCTCAAGGTTACAATTTAAATTGTAAAAAGATAAAAACAGTTTCTTATTAGCCCCATTGCCGCAGCCTCGCCTATTCCGATTCGCATTTATCTTTATTTCGGTGACCTCGCGGCCCCCCGCCACCGTTCGCTGTTGGATGACCTCAGCTCCGCGCGGCTTCCTTTCGATAAATCTGCTTAGAGCGCACCGTGTTTTGCCAAAACTCCTAGTGTCAAATGCAGCTGGGAAATCCTCGACGCAGGGTGGATATTCACAATGGAAATTACACACGCACAGTTCAGCTCTGGGATTATGGTAACTGAATCATTTGTAATGGATTTGTGGTTTAATATAACAGTGTAATTTCCACAAAAAATGGCTTTAAGTAATGTTGCAAAGAGAGAGAAGAAATCGGAATGTATCTGAGAAACGATTAATTGGAGCGGGGGACATTCAAAACTAATTTTCTTCACCAAATTGAATTAGCGGCTCGCTTAATAGCTATTAGCTTTGGGATAAAGTGCTCATGGATGCATTTGATGTGTAGCTACTTTAAAAGTGCATTACCTGCTAATGATGAATCTGGAATCAACCAAACAAACTGACTGCTCAAAAGAAGATTACACTAAGTTTTCTTACAGATTTGATAGTTTGCTGTTTATTCTGCATTTATGTGAGCTTAAGCTATTTTAAGAATTTTGCATAGATAAATAGAATGAATTATGTTTATTTTTTTAACAGCAGATCAGTTTGTTCTTAGAGGGGTAGTTCACTCAAAATTGTCATCCAAATCTGTATTAACCTTTAAACCTGACTTTCTTTAGGGTGACAAACAAACATAAAACATGTCTTAGTATGTTTTTGAAAATGTCTTGTTTTTGAACCCTAGCCTTCTGACTTGTGTGAACAAAAACAGTGAAATTCTTCAAAATATCTTCTTTTTGTGTTTCTAAGAAGAAAGAAAGTCATACAGGTTTGTAACAACATGAGGTTCCGTAAATGATGACATCATTTTCATTTTTTGATGTGTTCAGTTTGAAACCCTGTTCAAACTGGCATTGAACGCTTTGAGCACTAAATAAAGGGGTTAATATGGTATAAAACGCTTTGTGAATGCTTTAACTTTATGTGGAAGAAGTGGAAAACAGTGTAATAGCTATAATATAAGTCCCACCAACTCATGTGCCAATCAAAAACTTGCCAAAACAAGGATTTTAAACTTTTTATCTACATGTGGCTTTAACCCTTAAACACATATACCTCGGGTCTTTAGTGACCCGGGAAACCATTCACTACCCTCCTCCTCATTCATTCAAGTTAGACATCAACCTTCTTAGTATTCCTTAAATCATTATAAACACTATAACAAAAAAAAAGGAGAAAAAAAAAAATATATATATATATATATATATATATATATATATATATATATATATATATATATATATATATATATATATATATATATATAAGCATGGCTGTTTTTCCATTCATTTTTTGTAAAAATTGTGTGTAACAATGTGAGGTGTGTAACAGTGTAAGTATATTTTTTCTGCACAACAATAATTGAATCGTTGATGACTGAATACGTGCAATTCACCTTTATTCCACAAGGTGGCAATGTCTGATACACAATGATGAAGTAACGTTTCACTCATAGTTACTGCAGGCAGAAAACAAAAGAATAGGAAGCATCATCAGCAAAACTTGAAATAGCTCAGCGATTTTACTACAGAGCAAGTACTGAACGCAATATATAATATTAGTGTCACAATCTTTCAACAATCAAAATATAGATTTTCAAGATGTTGAAAATGATTTTGAGAATACGTCTGAGATCACAAATATGAGATAGATGCTGAATATACTGGGAAATGAGCTCTGATGGTATACGACATCTGCTCAAACAGAACCCTTTCAAGCTCCAAAAGTTAACAAAATATGCTTTATTTTATTCTTCTGTAATTGTTACTCTAACATCAGGAGAGTTTTATATTATCACGACAGGTAGAGATCCATCCGTGTTAGATATAGGGTCCCTAAAGACCCGAATATGTAATAATGATTGGCGAAACATTCATGCATTTAAGGGTTAAAGGAAAATAACCTTCTAGAAAATTTGGAAAGCACATACATATGCATGCACAAGACTTTACTGAACATCTTCGACATGTCTGATATCAACATGCAGTGACAGATCATGTGAAGCAATTGGTTAAACTGTTAAAAAGAACAAAATTGTGCTAAATAATAGGGGGAAAATGCTTTTTCTTTGATTTTCTTTTTTCCCCCACTTTATCAATATTTAGTCATTAAGTGACCCTCCCCTCAAAATCTGATCACAAGTAGTCACAGAAGACACATTTGAGAAGCATGTTACTCCCAGGTGTAAACAGCAATGTGTCTTGCCTGACTACTTGTGACAGATCGCGAGACGACTGTTAATACCAAGGCCTGCGTGCAGTGTGAGTCATGCTGTTGGTGGATAGTGACTCACCCACACTGGAGCTCAGGTCTCCGTTTTCTGAGTCGGCCCCGTGCTGGGTGTTGCTACCGTGGTAGCTGCTCATCACCTCCAGTTTGATCTTCTTCACCTTCATGGCCTCTGCGATAGCAGCGTTTGTGGCGGCCGCAGCTGCAGCAGCAGCGGCTGTGAGACCTGCAGCAGGAGGACAGAAAGATGAGTCACTGCATCATAAAAGGGTTCAGCTCAAATGGGCCTAAAACAAGAGTATGGTCAAAAACACTCTTCTAGAAAAGACATTGTGCAGGTGCATTGTGCAGAAGAGACAGTAACATGAGAACAACAAATTCCAAATTTTGAGGGGGAAGAAACACCAGATTTTTTAAATTTATTATTAAATAGGATGCATTCAATTATTCAAAAGTGACAGTAAAGACATTTATAATGTTAGAAAAGATTTCGATTTCAAATAAATGCAGTTCTTTTGATCATGTGACACTAAAGACTGGAATAATGGCTGCTGAAAAATGTAAAATTGATATAAAAAAATAATATTTACATTTACATACAGTATAATAAAAAAAAAGAATAAACAGAAGTTATTCTAAATTGTAATATTTCATAATATCTCTGTTTTCACTGTATTTTGGATCAATTTAATACATCCTTGCTGAATAAAAGTCATGAAAAATTGTACTGACCCTAAACGTTTGGCTGTACAGTATTATAATATTGTGTCTAAATAAATGTAAAAATTAAATACAATTAAAATCGATATTCATTTTGAGATTTGCTAAAAATTACAATATAAATGTATCCTATTGTTTTTAAATATTACCTTTAGTCAGCATCAAATGACCGCAAAGGTAATCTAAATGTAAAAATAGAGGAAATAAATATACATAATTAAATATCCAATATCAATACATTAGAACAATTTTACAGTCATGTTTTTGAAATCACACATTACTTTGAGTAGGGCTTTACCTCAGAAAGAAGGGGGGGAAAACTGCTTCTCGCTCTATAATGGTTTGACACAGTCTTTTCTCCCATCACTAGCCTAACTAAGTCTAGCACTGCGTCTTAACTAGAGCAGATCATTTGCATCCCATCGACGGTAGCTTTGCTGTTTTTGATTACACAGCTGGCCCCATTGGACTGATGCAACGTTTTCAGCTGGAAGCCTCACTGTCATGTACGCCTTCTCTGATTTCTGTCTCTTTTTCTTTCTAAATGCAAAGATGATGCCGTTGAGCTTTGATGGTGACAGATGGAGTCAGGAGAACATATCAGGACTGACATGTTGCCATGGTTTCTGTTTGTAAATAAACGGGTGGGGATGTACGACAAAGTGAAAACAAACAGTCTGAAACAGTGGGAAACCAAGACGCGCTCAAATATGCACGCGTGCGCGCACACACACACACACACACACACACACACACACACACACACACACACACACACACACACACACACACACACACACACAAATGTCTGTAAAATCTCAAACAAATGAACATTAAACGGCAAATCCATTGTAATTCGCTCTGAATGAGCAGGAACGCTGCGATTCAAAATCTTTTGGCTCCAGTGGCAATAATATATATTTTTTTCCATTGTTTGATTTGTTTAAAAGGAGCACAGTGGAGATGAAGAGATTGGATAAAGAGTTGACTCGCTGTCATTTACTCTTTTTCAATGACAAAACACCTGAAAGACTCGCAGAAAGTAAAAGAAGGATCCTTGAAAGAGACCTTGAATCCATGAATGAAGATTAATGAAACGATGTGAATGGATGAATCAAAGCTGAGCTTTTTTTTTTTTCAGCGGTGTTCAGTGAATCCTGTGAATGCAGTCTCATTTTATATGTACAGTCTATTGAAAATGGTTACAGTACAATAACCTCATTTATGAGACCAGGAGGCAAAGTGGATTCTGGGTAGGGGCTGAGCAACGTCATGACACTACCACAAAATATGCTGAATGTCATAACTGAATATTTGTTCCTGTTTTAATGTATCATTTAAACAGATCTGCATCCTGCATATTTAATAATTATTATCCTGTTCATTCGTTTAAAACGAATCCAATTAATTGCAAGATATGCCAATTAATTAACGGCATATTAATATTGAAGAAAATAACCTCCACATTATTGTGGAAGATAAATAAAACATTGAACAGGCATTACAAAAATACTTAATTATTTTATGATTTATTTCCATATTATTACACATAAGCCTGTAATTTGTTGCTAAATTGACAGACATAATATGTATTGCTTTTTAGCAAACTTAATAAAAAGATGCAGTCGGTATTTAAAATTCTTCCAAGATAACATCCCTAAAAACTCCTCTTATGTACCATCAATCAGTGATACATTCAAGGCCCGTTTGACTTTTGTTTCCCCCCACGTGAGGCCAATTGGTAAATTCGTCATCACTAAAGTGTCACTTTCACTGACATGACTTGACTGTGGCCATTTGGCCCCTGTCTCTTTTCCTGAGCGCGAAGAGAAAGGGAAAAAGAAAGATATCGAACATGTGGCTTTAATACGCCACCTTGCCTCCCCAGCAGCAGACAGGCAGATGGTGTGAGCAACACTGCATGCCACCGGCTTTCTGGGCTTGTTTGCATTTTAAAGTACATCAGTACCATATTGATGTATCGTATACACTATGTCGGAGTGGACGCTCTCGTTTGCTGTTGTATATTCATGCCCTACAGCTGCGGAGGGGATCTAATCCCCCCCCCCCACACACACACTCATAATAAATATGGCCTCCAGTCGCACTGAAGGTCAATCTTCATTTGCGTCTAATGGGAGAGAGTCAACTGTTTTCTAAATGAGATGTATGCATAACAGAGACCTGGAGAAGAAGAAAAAAAGAATCACCTTCCAGTTGCTTGGGTGAAAAGTCAGGCACATGAGTTGCTTTTACCAGAATTTTTACTCTAACAAATTAAGCACTTCAGTAATGTATTAAACATCTTTGATATTCATTTATCACTGTGATATGGAATGTCCTGCAGGTATGGATGTTATCAATAAACAGTTTACCACAATTTCCTGCTTAATTAGCCTATTACAATATAGACCAGTGGCTCCCAGCTGGTGGATTGTGACCCAACAATGGTAAAGTCAAGGACAGCAAAGAAAAAACATATGCTACTACTAATCATATTACTGTGCATAGTTATTATAGCAAAATAAATAGTTTTGTCAAATGCTGTAGTTAAAGGCACAGGCCTTGCGTCCTATTAAACTTCAGAAATTGATCAGTCAACAATTTGTCCTAAATGGTATCAGTCAAAAATGAAATAATAATAATAATAATAATAATAATAATATATAATCAATATTTAATGATTACTAATTAACACATAAATAAATAAATAAATAAATAAATAAACTGAAAATAACAAACTGTGTTTATTTGCCTAAACGATGAATTGATTGCAATATTTTGCCTCGCTTTGGATAAAATCATCTGCAAAATTAATAAATGTAAATGTAATGTAAATATTTTTCTGAAACCTGTGATCATTTTTTTTTTTCAGGATACTTTGATGAATATAAAGTTGAAAATAACAGCATTTATTTGAAATAGAAATTTTGTAACATTATAAATGTATTTACTGTCACTTTTGATCAGATATATTACATCCAGTTCTTTTAAAAAACAATCTTAAAGAGCAAAGACATTTGAACATGTAAACAATGTCATATTATGAATCCATTTCATGGTTCTTTTCTGTCAAACCCAGAATGAATGAATGAATGAATGAATGAATGAATGAATGAATGAATGAATGAACGTATCAATCAATCAATCAATCAATGACTCAAATCAATGAATGAATTAATCAAATTAATGAATAAATTAATGAATTAATCAATCAAATCAACAAATGAATGAATGAATGAATTAATCAAATAAATTAATAAATTAATGAATCAATCAATCAATCAATCAAATGAATGAATGAATGAATGAACCAATAAATAAATCAATCTTCAAAAACAAACAATCCCATAAGGAAAAATTATATGAAATCCAGACTACATTAAATATGGGTTCACTCGCAGCTATGATAAACATGTTTTGTGCCAGCCATGTTTTGGAGATAATATATAATTAGATAATAAAATTATAAATAATAATTGTGACATATACACTCACCTAAAGGATTATTAGGAACACCTGTTCAATTTCTCGTTAATGCAATTATCTAATTAACCAATCACATGGCAGTTGCTTCAATGCATTTAGGGGTGTGGTCCTGGTCAAGACAATCTCCTGAACTCCAAACTGAACGTCAGAATGGGAAAGAAAGGTGATTTAAGCAATTTTGAGCGTGGCATGGTTGTTGGTGCTAGACGGGCCGGTCTGAGTATTTCACAACCTGCTCAGTTACTGGGATTTTCACGCACAACCATTTCTAGGGTTTACAAAGAATGGTGTGAAAAGAGAAAAACATCCAGTATGCGGCAGTCCTGTGGGCGAAAATGCCTTGTTGATGCTAGAGGTCAGAGGAGAATGGGCCAACTGATTCAAGCTGATAGAAGAGCAACTTTGACTGAAATAACCACTCGTTACAACCGAGATATGCAGCAAAGCATTTGTGAAGCCACAACACGCACAACCTTGAGGCGGATGGGCTACAACAGCAGAAGACCCCACCGGGTACCACTCATCTCCACTACAAATAGGAAAAAGAGGCTACAATTGGCACGAGCTCACCAAAATTGGACAGTTGAAGACTGGAAAAATGTTGCCTGGTCTGATGAGTCTCGATTTCTGTTGAGACATTCAGATGGTAGAGTCAGAATTTGGCGTAAACAGAATGAGAACATGGATCCATCATGCCTTGTTACCACTGTGCAGGCTGGTGGTGGTGGTGTAATGGTGTGGGGGATGTTTTCTTGGCACACTTTAGGCCCCTTAGTGCCAATTGGGCATCGTTTAAATGCCACAGCCTACCTGAGCATTGTTTCTGACCGTGTCCTTCCCTTTATGACCACCATGTACCCATTCTCTGATGGCTACTTCCAGCAGGATAATGCACCATGTCACAAAGCTCGAATCATTTCAAATTGGTTTCTTGAACATGACAATGAGTTCACTGTACTAAAATGGCCCCCACAGTCACCAGATCTCAACCCAATAGAGCATCTTTGGGATGTGGTGGAACGGGAGCTTCGTGCCCTGGATGTGCATCCCACTAATCTCCATCAACTGCAAGATGCTATCCTATCGATATGGGCCAACATTTCTAAAGAATGCTTTCAGCACCTTGTTGAATCAATGCCACGTAGAATTAAGGCAGTTCTGAAGGCGAAAGGGGGTCAAACACAGTATTAGTATGGTGTTCCTAATAATCCTTTAGGTGAGTGTACATATGTAAAAAAATAAATAAATGCTATTTGTGGGCTTGATGCACAATATAAAATCTGGATCCTAAAGCAAAACCAGTTGAGAACCATCTACACGCATTCATGAGCAACTGTATTCACATTTATGGGTCCTCCTCTACATTATCATTCAATATTGTTCCAGAGAGATAGTTTAGTTCATTAGATCACAAATAACATCCATCATAGACTACAAGGGGGTTAGACTGTAACATCTACATCAGAGTACCCATCCACAAACTGTTCTTCACATCAGCAACAAGTCCACTCGTAGTGCCCGTGCACGTCTGAGCATCACAACGAGCAACCCACTCCTTCTTCAATTAGCATTCATTAGTATGCGAAGCACCAATAGCAGATCGCAATGTTTCGACTTTTGAAAGTCACCTTTAGATTCAGACACTCGTGTCTGTTTTCTCACAGACACAAGGATCTCTTCAGCCATATATAAACAGCCGAGCATGAGAGAGAACGAGCGGGCAGACGGACGCAAGACAGGGGCGTGGGGAGGGGACAAATAAAGAATCGCTTGGTACTGTCATACTGTGCACAAAACAGCAAATAATAGAGATGGGGTCTGATCGTAGCCCTTGGAGCAGCTGTCATATTAAATAATAATGAAGGATCTATTAATATGCAAAGGAACCAGCAGCAGACTGGCTTAACGCTGTCATGCCTCTGAATATTGTCAGAATGTTCATTATTAATTAACATGCGGGCTGCCCCATACCTGCTCAATGTCAGAACATTCTTATAACAAATAAGGAATGTATGTGCCTCCTTCCACTAATAGTGTAATTAAATTAAGATCAGATTAACTTCACATCAGTACACAAAGAGTGACTTAGCCATGCTTATGATAAGAAAGTGCTTATCTACTGACTTAATGTTGTGCGCTCCTAATAGAGATCAAGGCCAAAATTGACTATTTACCTAGTATATTTGCAGAAACGAGCTCCATTTCTGTGACTTCTGAGGACCGGTCGCACACACAAAGCGGAGGTTGTGCCAATGAGGACTGGGTGAATTAATGCATCTGAATTGTTCCATCTGCATTAGAGCCAAATACCGCACATCAATTATAAGCTGCCGACACTCGGTGTGAGGAGAGTCACATTAGAGTTGACTGATCTGTTTATGACAGTGTAATCTTGCATCTGCGTGAAGGCCTCATGTTTCATTAACCTCTTTTTGTGTCTATTCTCCCAGTCTTGCTGCATTTCTAGTTGATTGTGTCCACCTAATGACAGACTGATGGAATGATACTCTGATGTCATTACCTGCATAGCTGTAAAACACTGTTCACTGTACATTTGACAAATGTGTTGACGTTTTTCTTTAAAATTAGCATTTTTTGTCAGGTAGTATAGGTTTCTACCTAAGTACCGGTACTTCTGAATGGGCTGAGGCTGGGATTTAGTGGGTTTGAAGTGAAAGTATTTGATGAATGTATACTATGTGCGGAAAGCATTCACTCAGTGTCGTTATCTCATTTTTGACCGAGGTGGCTTTTAGAGGCTTTTGCATTGGAAGACTTCATATATAGTCAAACCAAAATTTATTCTGACACCTACAACATTTTCTCACATTATCACAGTTTATTCGCTATAGTTTAGAAAATGGTAATAAAATATGAAGAACAGTTAAACTGTGTCAGAAAAAATTCATCTGGATAATGTCAGATAACTTTGATAGAAAGGTATGTAATGGATTACAATCAACCTGTCAGCTGTTAAATTTAAGTACACAATTAGATAATACCAATTTAGTTTAACCAATTACCAAGCAATGCTTCATTTTGTTCAGTCTGTGGTGCAAAAGGTCGCATTAGCAATTAAAGAAAAGCACTTAAGCATGGTCAGGTTGAAGTGTCTGAATAATTTTGGTTCCACATTTTTATAAATTTTACTGGTAGTCCACTGTATGAAGAATTTTTGGGTATGATATGTCACAGTTTACTTTATTTTGCTATCATAACTTTCATAAATTAACTATAGTGTTCTGCACCCACTATAAAAAAAATTATATCTGGTGTCTGAATCATTTTTGGTTTGACTGTATATATATGCATACACCATTTTTTCCATTTTTTTATCTCTTCACCAAGGCTTGATCAAAATACAGTGAAACTGTAATATTCTAAAATATTATTACAATTTTAAATAACTATTTTCCATTTGAATATATTTTTATATAGAATATATAGTATATACAGAATTTATTCCTCTGATGGCAAAGCTGCATTTTCAGCAGCCATTACTGCAGTCTTCAGTGTCACATGATCTATAAGAAATCATTTTTATATGATGACTGACTGAATCATTTCTCATTAATATCAATGTTGAAAACAGTTGTGCTGCTAAATATTTTTCTGAAAATATTTTTTTTTTCAGGATTCTTTGATGAACATAAAGTTGAAAATAACAGCATTTATTTAAATAGAAATGTTGTAATGTTATAAATTTATTTACTGTCATTTTTGTTCAGTATATTACATCCAGTTCTTTTTTTCTTTTTTTTTTTTTTTTTCTTTTTACAGAGCACAGACATTTGAACATGTAAACAATGTCATATTATGAATCCATTTCATGGTTCTTATTTCTGTCAAACCCAGAGCAAATGACCTGTAAGATTTAATGTATTACAAATGTAGGAATATTTTTGTTGAGTAATTTCTGGTCAATATAACAGGAATCTGGAACCAACAGTGAGATAAAAAAAAAAAAAAAATGTCTCTATTCTAGCAGTGTAACTGTGGTGCTAAATGACCCACTACTGGAAGGAAAACATCTCAAGTGCAGCGTTAACAGTGTTGTGCACAAAGGCCCTGAATATTTGCCAGCATTACAATTACACTCTTTTATGATGAAGTTACATGAACAACAAAAAAATAAACCTAGGACCCTTCATGCTGTATTGAGCTATTGTTTACATTTGCTTTCCCAATCCTGATGCTGGTCAAGATCCGAGAAGGGACTGCGAGCCTCACTCATTGCATCTACTCATTGAATGCCGCTTCATCAAACAACCAAAGACCCTTACAAACTTGATTGTATAAAATGTTACTTTTCTTCAGAAGCTCCAACCAAAATGTCAAGATCAGAGCCTCTCTCATGGTTTAAAGGCCTGAATATCAAAGGGTTTTTTGTCATGGTTGCTCGGGACTAAATAAGAGAAGACTCTCATCCTGGGCTCTCATACTGGCCTTTAAGTTCCTGTTTCTAAACAAGACACTGATAGGCTGACCTCACTCAAACATAAAGGGGCAGCTGGATGCAGTTTCCCAAGCAGAATGTTTCGCTAATGCTTCAGCGCCATCATTCAAAATGACCAGTTCTGTTGCCAAGCTGGAATTTCAATAGATTCCTTCTCAGAAAGAATGTTACACTTGCATATCGGATTACAAAGGAAATAAATGAATACATTTCATTAGGTTTGCGCATAAACTATTTTAGATTAGTGCCTCATTCAATTCAAGTTTTTACATTTACAATTTAAGCATTTGACAGACACTTTTATTCAAAGCAACACTGCATTAAAGTTACACGTTTTATCAGTCCATGCATTCCCTGTAAACTGGACCCATGAGCTTGATGTTGCTAGCGCTATTGCTCTATTGTTTGAGCTACAGTACAAGTGTTTGAGATGTTCCAAAAGACTGGTGGCCACATACATGACTACATGGTGACATCCTGACATTTGCTGGTAAATTCTAATTCAAATACAGATAATCTAAATATATTTCTTAATAATTAATTAAATATATTCATTTGTAATAACTTTCATTTATGTGCCCTTCAAGTAAAGTTGGAAATTTCATAATGAAATCATATTTACACAATTCTAGATGATACACGAGTTGCAGAGTTAGACATTGGAAGGGGCATGTCAACATGAACATTTTTAGAAACAACTGATCTATAATATAGATAGTATAATAGGATATATCAATAACCTAAATATAGATCAGTAAACAAAAGAAATTCTTTAGTGAATTATAATGAATGATTTAAGTTGTTTCCATTTGACATAGGGGAGCGCGGGGCACAACCTAACGCAGGGTTAGTTGTAACACGCATGGTTTAAAGCTTTCCACACATGCCAGGATGACGAAACTTTGTGTATTTACTAGTTGCCATATCAACATTATTTTGAGAAAAAATTGCGCCAAAATTAAGAAATCTTTGGAAGATATCACTGAACATTTATTTAACCATAGCAAAAGTTAATTTCTTACTTAAGTTTATCTCTGTTTTGTTTTTGTGTTTATTTAAAATAAGACAAATCTGATATTATTTTAATCTTATATCTGTTATTTAAGAGTTGAGATCATTCTTTAATGCCGATCTAACAGCAGAACACATGAGCCGCGGTTTAAATCCCAGTTGTGCAGGCGGGGTGCGTTATAACACTGTGTTACAATGAGCCCCTATTAGAACTACGCTATTATATTCTATACTTTTATGAATTCTTTTGAGAAACCATGAGAAAAGGGTGAATAAAGACTGAAAGTCAATGTTCAGAAATTCATTATTATTATGTTTTGAACTATGCTGTATAGCTGTATTTAGCAATGTGTTTGTTGTCAAACGCAAAAATTTGAAATTAATTTTTAATTATTAAAAAATGTCTATAATTATAATCATTATATCAGGTAACATTTTAAGCTGTCATTTGGTCATGTTACATTGTGCCCCTCACTGTTACGATGTACCCCACATATGGGGCATGTTGTCACATTTCATTTCCATTCTTTCGGGGTAAATCAAGAAAAAAAGTATACACTGTATTAATGAAACAAACCACATATTTGTACTAGACGTGAGAAATTAATGTGGGAAAAAATAAATACTCTGAACCCCAAGTGGATTTACACAAACTGAGAAAGCCAAAAAGCGTTAGGTTGTGCCCCGCTCTCCCCTACATTTCAATAATTTTCAATCACTGTACGGAACAGCTGATGGATGATGTTAATCATTCAACTTTAAGGGTTTGCTTTATGTGACAAATATTTAGGGCCCTATCATACACCCGGCGCAATGCGACACCAGGCGCAACGCAAGTGTTTTGTGCTAGTTTCAGCCCGACGCAGTTATAATTTTCACATCAAGCGTTGTTTAAATAGCAAATGCACTCGCACCCATCATGGGCGTGCTGTTCTGAAATCGAGGTGTGTATCACAGTTATGTTCTGTTTTGTTAATAGACTTTCAGTGTGTTTTCATTTATCACATGTTTCTTTGTTCACTTTCCTGCCACTTGTCTGTCCCCATGGTTTGATCGTTTGTTAAGTTATGTTCAGCTGTGTCCTGTTAATTATCTAGTTTCTGTTTTTCTGTTTTCTCCCCTTTCACTCAGTCCTTGTCCGATCTCTGTTATGTATAGAGTGTGTTTAACCTGCCTGTATTGGCTCACCTGAGAGTCCTTGATCATTAAACTTCATTTGAGAATTGTATCAGCCCGTCTTCGTCTTCCTGCCTATACACAGGTGCATTGTTGGCATGTTGTCAAAATTGCTTTTTTGAGGCAACTGAAAACGAACGCAGTATTTTTTGTGTTATTTAAAAGGCATGTTAGTAATATGCACCTATAGGCGGGTACACAGTGTGCGTACACTCTGCTTATTACACACACAGGGCACAACAATATTTTATATATTAAAAATAAAAGGATTCCTCTCTGGAGAAGCGTTCAGTCTTTCCATTCGCAACAGCAAATCTGCCATGATGCAAGCATGTTTCACGTTATGCCCAAAACACACCCATGACTCATTAAGAGAATAGGTACAACCCTTTTGGACCATGTGCCATGCACGCCGACCATTTTTTCCGTCGTTAAACTAGCAAAAGTGGACTTGCGCCATGCGCTTCAGACCATGCGCTCAGATCATTAAAATAGGGCCCCTTAGTTTTGATACAATGTATAAATAAGTCATAGAAATGTATAGTTTTCATAGTTTTAAATTCAGTGTGGTTCAGATGTATTCATTTTGGTTTATTGTTAACAATATAAATATTTTGTTTTGTTTCCGTGTTATGTTTCCGATTTTAATTTGTGACATTGACTTTGTAATAACGAATGGCCGAAACAGAGGTATGAGTTTCCCAGATGCACTTAACATTCTAACATTACATAATTCTTACCACATGATTAAATAAGATGACTGGTCAGTGTTAGTGCTAACAATGCCAAAATCTTAAATTCAATTTCAGGAACACACATACAGATAAAATGCATAGCTTAGTCACATTTGATAAAGTAAATGCTTGTATATATATATATATATATATATATATATATATATATATATATATATATATATATATATATATATATATATATATATATATATATATTTAACGTAATTAACACAGCATCAGTTTTTTCCTTCATCCTTTGGCTGTGCAGTATATGATCACGCTATCATTCATTCTAGTGCTATTAATCATTAAAGCACAATAAGAAGCAAAACCAGAACTTAAATTTGTAATGGCGTGTCACACATACAGGAGATTTACAGACACATGATAGTACAGATTTAAGTTCCTATTTTTACATCGCGCTTGAATGCGCACACAGAATGCCGCTTCAGACAGCACGCGGCCGCGTTAAGTTCTTTTTTCCGCGTTTGGTCTGACAAAAACACACAAAATGAAAACTTTGTAGAGTATCCTCGTAAGCAGTCTTAAATGAGTTCAAAAGTGTTAAATGAATGCAAAGAGTTGTGAGGACATCGGATACGTGTCAGATCCGGATCCGCGTCATGTGCTTCAGATCTTAAAGTGACAGTCACCTAATAAACCTGCTGCATGTAATGTCTGTCATTAGAGTAAATCAAAAAAACAAAAAAGCACTCACTGCTTTTGACTGAACTTTTGTAGCTTTAATAAGGATTAATCTATATTTAATTTATAATTTATGCAGTGAGAAGTGTCTGATAACTTCTGAATTTCTGTATATGTCCTACCTGTTAGATCAAATATTTAAAATATACTGTCTTTATGTTGTTTCTACATTCATTTGGAGATTAAATGTGAAATTATTACAATATAAAAATGAATTAAAAACTTTAATGTTAGGTGCAATTAATCGCAATTAATTAATTAATTACACAAACAAATGGTAGTTAGTTTTAAAATGATAACTATATGGCTTTGTGTTTAATAATTGCTCAAGAATCCACAAGAGAGACTTAACAGGGAGTTAACTGTACATTAACAAGGAGTGAACCATAACCTAATGAGTGTGTGTTATTAAAAGATGGCAGAACAACTGAGAGCACGGTATGTAAATCAGGACCCTTTCTCGTGAGCGACTTCAAAGCTGCTACAATGAAAACCAGCCATAAATAGAACAAAAGCATAAGACTTGCTCCAGGCGAACTGAAGGCACAAACGGTTGTTGTTGATTCTTGTGGCGATAAGCTTACTTTAACATCACGACGGCCTATGTACATATAGCAGTGAAGTGGATTTAATCGGGCTAATTAAAATCCACTCAAGGCAGAATGCAGCATCCACTATAATAATCTAGAAGAGAACAACTCTCCACTCCAATTTATTCTGGGGCTGTGGTTGCACAGGGGGGCTTGCTGGGAAGTGAGGGGGGCCGGCGGGAACAGTCAATGGTTCTGGCTGGTAGTTTGGATGAGGGCTGTCAGATTTTGCAGTGTGCCATTTAACGGATGGGCAGCGGGTCGCTACGAGAACGGGCCGGGGCGCGGGAGGAGGTCTGCGTGAGTTACCTGTGGGGGGAATGATTCCCGGCGACATGAGGCCTGGCACCGAGTGCGGCATGATGTGTGGGTTCTCCGGCGATGTCACACTCTGGGTCCGTTTCGGAGGCCTCCCGGGTCTTGAGCTAAAACAGAAGTGAAGTGGCGGAAAGGGGGAGGTAGAGGAAAGTGGAGAGAGAAGGGGAGGGGTGAGGGACAGAGGTTGCCGTTAACATTCGGACTAGAATGCAATTCCATTCCAAAGAGCTAACATGTACTGTAAATAAATTCCTTTTCAAGGACAGTTGCTTTCTGCTGCTCAACATAATAGACTTCCATAACTAATTAGATTACACAGTGAATTCATTTCCTTTATTGAAGATCAACCACTTTTTGATGCATAATTCATGACCCGCACCTCGTTACCTGCCCTTCTGTATTAATATCCCTACACTATTTGAATTACCTCGTTTGCATATGCTAAAATCCGGCCATGCGGCTTTCAGCCTGGAAATTACATGTTAACTTGTTATAATTATTGCAGTCAGGCCACTATTGATTTATGAGACTTTTAAAAACCAAATATGTGTAGTTCTGGTAATGAATGATATTCTAAGGTTTTTAAGGAAATTAAAAAGAAAAGGGCTGCCTTAGGAAACGTTCTGCATGCTTGATTTAATAGGAGTCGTAGCTGGAAGCTGGTGTGACTGAGTGACTCAGACCTGTTGTGCGTTTATGATGGAAACTTTTATTACTCGAAATGAGTGACCAAGATCACACAATGATTAATGATGCAACAACTGCAAGTATAACGGAGGGGAGAAAAAAAAACGGCCCTCCGAGCTGATTGTCAGATATTTTTCACACATTACGTTATGTTCATCCATGCATTTTTCCACTCTAATTTTGGCACAAAAAAGTAGCTTGCGTAATCTCACAGAAATATTTCTTCACAGAGAGAATCCCTAATAAAGTTGTAGTTGTTACCAAGGGGCGCTTCAGCCAATGAGGACATTTCTCATGGCTTTTTACAACAACAAAAAAAAGTGATTCCATCCCCAATACCAAACGCATTCAAAATATATTGAGTTGTATATATATATTTAATACATTGAACTGATATACACAAACTTATTATGTAGCATTGTTTCAATGATAAACAAGCTTCCTAGTTACTGCCACAAGACAATCCATTCATGTTCTTAAATCAAACACTGTAAGATGCAATCAATCAATCAATCAATCAATCAATCAATCAACCAACCAATTAATCAATCAATTTTTATGTGCCACTTATCGTTAACAATTAAAATTGCTCGTTACAAAAGGGCTAAAATAAATAAATAAATAAATAAATAAATAATACATACATACACACACACACACAAATAAATAAATAAATAAATAAATAAATAAGAAATAATTGCTCCTGCCTTTGGTTGCTACCAGAGAAAAGCTAATTTTCGGGGCATTATCTATATTTCACAGCTCTTGCGTTACAATGGCATATCAGGACATGATTGAAAGAGACCTTCATTACCTCAAGGTTTTGTTCTCTGCTTTTCCAGTGACTAAACAGGGCCTCATTTTCATGGCCAAAAGGAAATCAGAACAGTACATTCACTATGACCCAAGGCCAAAAAACTCACTTATTCATGTACCACCAAATTCTGTCATGTGCATCAGTTTAGTCCATTTACAGACTGAGCAGATGAGCTGCATTTCATTGCATTTTATCATGTTTTACCCCTGACAGGCATGAAATTGAAACGGAAATTCTTTACTTCGCACACTAAAAACAGAAGAGGCCATAAACTCCATGCTCAGAGTTTTAGCCATGAGAAAGAGCAGCACTCGATATAGTCAGGCCTGGGGCCATTCACACTGTAAAGAGTTTGAACCGTATCAGCCTGTTCAGATGTGACAGAATCATTTCCACATCGCATCACGCAACAGAAATAGAGACATCATCTACTTCATACATCATATAAATGTTCCAGTAGGGATTTCACACTTCTCGTAGGTTCATCTATAGGAATCTTTGAAATTCATCTTTGCAGTGTCCTCTCTGTTCATAACTGGCATGTATAAAGTTCTTTATTGCTGTTCTATTTGATGTAATTATGCTAATCTTTTCAGGCATGTGGCAGCCCAGAAATTAACTTTAGTTCTTTTAGAAGTATAATTTGCAGAAAAATTATTCTGTCATTATGCTCTCTCCTTCATGTTGTTCAAAACCCATCAATTTTCATTATTTTGGGCAGAATGTTCAAGCTGCTCTTTTCATACAATAAAAGGGGACTGTCAAGCTCAAGCTCAAAAAAAAAAAAAAAAAAAAAAGCACCATAAAGGTAAGCCTTTGAAAATTTGAGTCATTAATTTGTCATATCATTATATTTGCATATTCACATTGCAATCGGTCACAAGAAACAATGACATTTGGCATAATTCATGTAAGAACTGATGCGACATGTCAATGCCATAATTAAATGTATGGCATAGGAACTTAAATTTCCATCTCTTCCTTACATATATCTAAGCTTTTTGTCATTTTACAGGCTTGACATTATGCTAAACTTCTTTAGCATTCAACAGAAGAAAGTCAGTCATGCAGGATTGGAAAGACATGAGGGTGAGTAAATAATTATACAATTAAGATTTTTGAACAAACTATCCCTTTAAATATAGCACTTTATCTAGGTTTGTCACAGGAGAGCTAAAGAGACCCCGGCAACAAACAATCACATGACCAACCCAGAGAACGTCCTAAAATGAAATTCCTCCTCCTATAGAAACACCCCTTTGATCTTATGTGGGAGATTGCATGACAGTTTTGCTGTCATCACTTTCAATGTACTGAGCTGAATTATTTATGAAAGTCCTCAATAGACGGCATGTGATGGTAAAAGCCTTCCTCCCTCAACAATGCCAAAAGCAGAAAAAAACCTGGACAAAAAAATGGACAAAATGTCACATCAACTTTAGCTCCAGGAAGAGCAGGGGATTGTGAACAAAGCAGACGTTTAGCCTGCGAGCTGTGGTGGGATCTGCTCACGGAGTGTTTACACCATATCTGACGAAGGTACTATAGAGTGGAAGAGGAGAACCGTGGCTTTTTTATAAGGCTGTAGCAGCAACATTTGAACTTAAAATTTAATCTTTAACAGGACGGTTCACAAAAAAAAGAATTACTCACCTTCATGTCATTCCAAACCTGTATGGCTCACTTTTTTCCGCTGAACAAAAAAGGAGTAATACATTGCAAAAAGCAGCCTAAAAGTCTTACAATTCATAGTACTCATTTTTGAAGCCACACAATACCTTTATGTGAGGAACAGACAGCACCAGTCAGATCTTTTCAATGAACTGATTGATCCAGTTCACAAAAGCAGTCTGAATGCTTCATTCATGAGTCAGACTGATTCAGTTCTTTGGTCTAATTGAATAATGAATTTTTTTTTTATAGCACAAGACTCATATAGGATACTTTTATGGAGCCTCTGCCTTGTTTGGAAGCTCCCTATTCAGTACAATTGTATGGAAACATATATTCTTTAAAATTTCACCTTTTGTATACTAAATCAAGAAAAAATAAAGTCATACAGGATGGAAACAACACGAGCATGAGTAAATGATGTTTTTGGTTACACTTCATTTCGATGGTCTGCATTAGACATTACTATAAGTAACTTTACAATTACATGTCAATTGACTCTCAGAGTATTAGTGAACTGTAGAGTGTTAGGTTAGGGTTAGGTATACGGTATTAGGTATAGGTATATATTAGGATACACTAATGAGAGTTGGTTGACATGTAGCTGCAAAGTTGCTTATAACTTGTAGAATGTCTAAAATGGACCATCAAAATAAAGTGTGCAAAATTTTTAGGTGAACTATAGCTTTAAGAGATACATATTGAAGTTTTGTTGTTGTTATTAAGCATCCCAGTTACACCAGCTTTTTATGTGTGTGTGTGTGTGTGTGTGTGTGTGTGTGTGTGTGTGTGTGTGTGTGTGTGTGTGTGTGTGTGTGTGTGTGTGTGTGTGTGTGTGTGTGTGTGTGTGTGTGTGTGTGTGTGTGTGTGTTGGGACATCAACCTGAATGCACAGGCTCTTGGGGACTCGTGTTAAATTAAGGTCCCCATGAGGAAACAAGCTTATAAATCATACAGAATTAGTTTTTTTTTTTCTCGAAAATGTAAAAATGCAGAAAGTTTTGTGCGATAGGTAGGTTTAGGGGTAGGGTTAGTGTAAGGGGATAGAGTATACAGTTTGTACAGTATAAAAACCATTACTTCTATGGAGAGTCTCACACAAAAATAGTAAACCAGACATGAGTGTGTGCGTAAGTGTATGTTTGGTCAATTGCTTGTTTTTAATTTATGACAGCATTCTGAAAAACAGGTTGTAAACAAAACTGAATCACATCAAGTGTTTGAAACTGAAATCCCCATCAAGCGACAGTGTGGAAGGTTTTCACTTAAAACAGGACGGCCTGTGCTCATATGTTCAAGAGGACACTGCAGTCATTTAGCTGAGATATGCATGAGCATTCTCGGCTGTTTGTCGCTTCTGTAAACAGCGATTATGAGGCCACTGAGGACGAAGGGAGAACAAGAGCTGGACCTTCACAAAAGAACAAGTATAATTTGTCATGTGCTGGATGCTGAGTCCTTAAATAGCCCAGCACAAAAAGTCCTCAAAAGTAGGCTATTAGAGCACAACAATGGTTCATGAGATCCACTTGTGTCTGAGATATGCCCTGTCCACTCCACAACTGGATGTCACCACTACCAAACTTAGTTACATCCTTTTTCCTTTTCATTTCTTTTTGTAACTCTGGAATATTTTTCCACACAATGGTAGAATCAAGGCTATCTGTGACGTTTTCCTGAGTGCGATGCTGACAAATTCAAATAAACAAGATTTTCACCCTAGAGGGAGAACGCAATGTTTGCTTGCATTTATTTATTAGATAAAGCTGAGTGGTTTGTATTACTCAGAAGGTAAACATTTGAAATTAGCTGCAAAATGGAATGCAGATACAGCCAACTAGTTATTAATGAAGAGGGTTACAGCCAGGGTGGAAATTATGTTCTGACCCCCCATATTTAGGTTTGACTCTCTAACCTCAATGGAATGGGTACATATACTATGTATGTATATATGTGTGTGTGTGTGTGTGTATACGTGTTTTTGTCAATTCATATCAGGACACAAATGTGTATATGACATAGGTATTACAAGGAGAGGGTGACTTATGAGGACATTACCCATGTCTCCATTTTTCATTTTTCATTTTTGTGCAGTTTCTTGTGATGGGTAGGTTTAGGGGTACGGGCAGTGTAGGGGGATAAAAAATGCAGTTTATACGGTATAAAAACCATTACGCCTGTGGAATGTCCCCACAGTTGGTTGTGTGTGTGTGTGTGTGTGTGTGTGTGTGTGTGTGTACCAAATAATCACCCAGCAATCTCTCTTTATTGCTCGTACTATAGTTAATAACAGATCCTGTCTCCAAACTTAGGACATTTTATATAGAACATTTACCCGAGGCCAAAAAGTGGCAAATTTGTAACAAATGTAGGAATTTTCATTTTGTTTTGCATTCATGGCGAAAAGAAAATAAGAGTGAACTTTCCCTGAACCATGCTTCCTTTAATGGAATTGGTCCATGTTGACCCAGGAGTTCACACTGGAACATGATCTCCTCCGTCCCACCACACTGAGAAAGCAATCAGATTAAACCCACAAAATATATGGCCATCTCACTTCCACAATACAAAAGTCAGCAAATAACTGAATTCAGCCTCTCGTGTTGTTTCTTATTATCGCTTATGAAAAAGAAAATACTAACATCTTGGTATAGTAATAATAAAAACGACTTCAAAATGTTTGAATACTTAATTAAAACTTTTTAAAAAAAAATAGGACTGAGCAGATTTAAAGACATTTCTTTCTTCTTAAAGTCATTGGCTAAATCACAAAAAATGTCACGCATGAATACTCTAAAATTGCAATTTCCTCAAACTCATATCCAAAGACTAGTGTAAATAGTTTTGTGTACATAACATCATGAAAGCCAGGTTCATTATAATGAATTTATTCAGAAGGAAATCAGTGACCAATATAACTGTTAGCAAACATACTGTATAATTGTAAACAATAATATCTATTCAGAGTAGATATCGAGTCAGTTTGAATATCTTAACATCATTTTAACTAATTTAACTAGTTAAGATTTAATAAAAGCAGTTTAAAATCCAGTATTTCATATTACATTTATAATATTTACTAAACACAAATTTGAGAAGTACACAAAGAATATATTTGGTCAGTCTTTTTCAGAGAGGTTTGTGGACCTCTGGAGACATATTTTGCTGCCAGCAGATGAAACGTTATCCTGGAGTCAATACATGTCTCGCTCAGGTTTACAGAAAGAACATTCCGTTTTGATTCGCCTCAAATGGAGCAATTAACCTTTCCCGTCTTCCTTTTGTTTGTCATTGGGAAAGGTAAAGATGAAGATATTTATTCCATTTACTCGCAGTCAACCAAAACAAGCGGACGAATCACAGCATCTCGGCTTCTGTAAATACAGACTCCTCCAGTAGCCCGCCAATCAGGCCTTATAAAATATTAACCCAATGTCATTGCCCTTTTCAAATCTCTCACCTAGAATTCCCTAATTGTTCCCTTTCTTTATCTCACCGAAGCAAAGTGTAAATAAATTAGCAAAATAGCTTTTATCAGCCTGAATAACCTTTTAACTGGAGGATTATCACTGGTTTATTTTTCATTTCTTTTCGTGCGATAGCAGCACATGCCTCATTGATTACTTTGCTGAGGTGGTGGCCAGCAGAGAAAACAAGGGCCTGATAACAAACCGAGGTCTCCGCACCAACAATAACACACTACGCTCAGATTAGGCCCCCTGACTTTGCAGCTTTACTCGGCTTGATTAGATGGAATGCTGGCAGGTAAAGCGCTTTCATTTTACTACGCAATCTTTGTGCGGACTGGCTATAAGATCGAAGCATATAACTCTGGCCAATTGATCATAGTTAGAAAGATATTCAATTTAAACTACTGTACATTGAAAGAACAGACTTGAAACTGAAACATGAAACTAGGCCAATATATTAGACTGGATAATCTGAATTTATGGACTCTAAGCCTAGTGGAATGATTGCAAATGGTTGTTCGAAACATTTTAAAGGGATTGTTCACTCAAAAATAAACCTTCCTTTTATTTTCTTACATTAAGCTATAGAAAATAAAACAAAATAAACAGACACACATGTCTGGTTTGCTATCTTTGTGGGGACTCTCCATAGACGTAATGGTTTTTATACTGTACAAACTGTATATTCTAACCCTAGCCCCAAAACCTACCCATCACACAAAACGTTCTGCATTTTTACATTTTCAAAAACTCATTCTGTATGATTTATAAGCTTGTTTACTCATGGGGATCTCAATTTATGTCCTCATGAGTCTGTGTGCATTCAGGTTGAAGTCCCCACCAGGATACTACATTTATATTTATGCATTTGGCAGACGCTTTTATCCAAAGCGACTTACATTGCATTCAAGGTACACATTTTTACACTACATATATACACACACACACACACACACACAAACACCATAAAAGTAGAACGAATCATTCTTTTGAACCAGTTCTTTTCACTGAAATAGTTGATATGATTCGCAAATTGGACTGATCCAGTCCTTTAGTTCAATAGTTCTCAAGTTAACAGTGAGAGGAATATTATCAGTGGAAATGATATTCAGTCTGTTTATCTGTTTATGTGTGCATGTATATGTGGACTACTTTTATGGTGCTTTTTTGTTGTTTTTCATAAACTCTGGAACTTGCCATACTGCATGTGATCAATACAATCTGTCGTTATATGAAAAGAGTAGCGTAAAACGTCTCCTTTTGTGTTCCATAGAAAAAACAACAGCATATGGGTTTGAACAAACATGAGGGTGAGTAAATGATGGCAGAATTTTTCTATCCCTTTACTGCTCATCAAAGATGCTTTTTAAAAGCTCAGGACCACCATGGACATGCTATGGCCGCGATCGCATTACGGATATGAAACACTAACATTCTGGGCTTCGCAAACCGCTAATCATCTCTTTTATTCCGTTCACAGACCACCAACATTAACTTCAACTTCCTTAGAAGTTTTCAACAAGGGTTGTAGGGAAGCAAAGAAGTAGAATCTGCAATGATACCTGATATATAGCAACACAAGTGGCTGTCTCAGGCACTTACACCTGTGCATGAATGGAACGCTAACAGAAGAGGTCAGCCGGAGCACCGGCGCTCCTGCATTAATCAGCGCTGCCTCAGATTTTATCACTCTCTTTATTTGCATCGAACTGTTGTTGCTTTATCGCCACCAGCCTTCTCTCTCTCTCTCTCCTTCTCACACCTGTCACCCTCAGCCAGGTAGACGCCTTATCAGATCAACATAGATGGATTATGTGCAAGCACTTCATATAAAGCGTTTTATAAGCAGGAACAGCTGCATCCGCTGGTAAACGGTGAACTTTTGTGAGGAACAATATATTAGATCAAATGCAAACAATCAAAGGGAGCAGTTACCCTCAGCAGTCTACAAACAGTGGCCCTCTCCTCCCCAGACGTGTTTTTCTGCCCAATCCTTCATCAGTCCCGCGCCGGGTGTAACATTTACAGATACAGAGAGTGCTCAGGTTATAAAAGTGGCCTTCCTGCTGCTTTTGTACGCTGCAGTCTGATTAAAGAGCCACTGGGCAGGGCAATCAGATTGCACCACTGCAAAGGAACTCGCAACCCAGTTATGTTCCTTCCTTGAGCTTTATTTACATGGCCGTGTCCTCATGTAAAAGTATACAGAATAACTAGCCATAAAAGGTATTTTTTTTTTTTTTTTTTTTTTTTTTTTTTTTTTTAAGTAGCTATGTGAACACTCACAAATTTGAGCTCTTGCTACTTAAACTTTGCTTAATATGGACCATGCCTCAAAAAATATTAGAAAAGGATCTTAGAAAACCTAAGATTAAGAATTGTTGACTTGGTTATCTGACTTCAGTTAGCTTTCGGAGAACTCATTCGGATGGGAATTCACATACTTTTCCCTAATTGTCTGTGTTGAATTTGTTTAAACATAATGTATCTGTCTATTCTCGACTGAATTGGAGTGACGTTACAGGTCAATGACATAATTCAGACATATTTTAGAATAAAAAAAGGCTCCAGAAAAAAAGATTTTTGACCAAAACATTGTTCACGCTATTGCAGAGTGATCACCACAATTTTCTCCTCACTGATTGTAGTTTTTAGATGTATGAGGGCTGTTATTTTTGTTGTTGTAACTTTTATGCCCAGTTTATCCAAGCAAATCCATGAGGTTAACTATTTTTCCCCTCTGGACTGCAACTGCAAACATGACACCATTTGAGATAACTTCATACTGGAAGGAGATTTTAGAGGGAAAATAAGATCTGAAAGCAAGATAAACTGCTGATTATTTTAATGCATCATTAATGACAAAAAGCCGATTTCTTAATTGCATACTATAATTGTGAAGCTTAAAATTGTTTTGTATCAGTACTATTAGCACTAATAAGGAGCAGCAGCCCTGTACATCCTGGGAACTGATGTAGAATGCCTAATTGGTTGACTTTTCCGTGCCTAATGGACGATTCTCTTAATTAAAAAGACACTGCAGAAAATGTTATAGATCAGATACGGCAGAGAGAGGAAAAAAAGTAAATGCAGTTAATCAAATGTATGAAAATGAACAGTTCCAGGAAAGTTAAAATGAGATGGCTAGATATGATTTCCATCGCAATATTTATTAATTTCAGTCCCTTTGGTTAACAAAACAGAGCTGCGCTTATCTTCGCAATGGTGAGGAAAGGCTCTCAGTGATCTCACTTTACCACGCAGAACTGCGACGCATATGAAACAAGTCTTCAAAACAAGGCTTTAAAAACTTACTAGTCAGGGTGCCTTTGAGGATATTTAATTAAAATCTAATCCTGCATTCATTAAGGCTCACATAAATTAAGCTGTCATTCATAAGATTTATGGATTCTCATTTGCATATTGCATACAATTCATCAATTACTCAAGTATGAAAGGAGCACATTTCCCTTGGAGCTGCCTGCTGCCCTGCCAGCATTTGAAATGAGAGAAAGAGCGATACTGTCAGGCATTCGAAACAAACTTTCCCCACAATGTCTGCCTCTTGATTAATCTAATTTCCAAGGCATCCTTTTACAAGATTGTACACAGTCCAGCTGCAGTTTTCAATTATATGTCCTGTCCTCACCACTAACTTTGAATGTGAGATAGATGTAGCACAGGGCAAGTATCCAACCCCCGGTCTCCTCCGCATCACATGCCTGTTTACTCCGATCTTCGTAAATTAAAAAAAAAGAGAGGTGTTTTAGAGGCAGATGGAGCTGGGAGGGAGGGAGAAGGGGGAAATGCTGTAATTTTATTTGGTGGGATGTCAGACGAAAGGCTCGGTGTGTAATAATAGCATATTTCCTGTCACATTTACATCCGCCGTGCTTTCTAACAGAGGGAGGTTTCGTCCAACACATTAAATGACTCCCTTTTCGAAGAGGCACTCGGCCACTGTGGGAGAACGCCAGCGTGGAGGAAGTGCTTAAACCGAGTCGAGCGTGAATACTTCTAAGATAAAAGGTCAGGCGAAAACAAACAGATGACTTGCGAGGATGAATAGAATTAATTGAGTCATTAATATGCATGGCTAATAAAGCTCGAAAAAATTCTACGTGGAGAACAAAATCATTGTCGACTATTCTCTCTTAATGGCCCATATTTTCAGCTTGAAGGGATCTGGGACGTGTACATATCAATCTCGGAGAGGGGGAGGAGGGGGGCATTTGACGAACAGGTTGGGATAACCTCAGTGCCGATTGTTAAAGTCAGACAAAGCAAACAAAGCGAACTTGTTCTAGAGAGGATATTAATTCCCAATTAATCCCAAATTCTGGCAGAGGAACAGACCAATGCAGCAAGTGAAAGTCATTTTGAAGGGTACTTAATTGGTTCCCTATAGTAAAAGGGCTTGATAACAGAGATCAAGCTGCAGTTTATTAATCCTTCCTATTGTCTTATGAAATTGTCGTCAAAAGTAACTTCAGATAGAGCCAATAGTTAAGACTTTAATGTGCTTTTAATATTAACAAGAGGAAGCAATTAAGAGGCCACAAAACAAAAGCACTCAGACTGATGCATATTAATTTGCCAAATATGATTTCAGAATCAATACGATTAAGGCAGCGTGCCACACAAACACATGCGCCTGCACTGTCACAAACACACACTCACACAAATCTTTTTCTTTAACTGAGAACATTTGTCCCACATTACATGGAATTATGTTTCATAAACATCCATGTTTTGCATGACATGCATTTAAATTAGCAAATGACAGTGCAAACCCGGTATTTCTGGTTGTTCTTTGACATTCTAGGCGCCTACTGACTTTCCAAAGTCATTAATTCAGTCGGCCGCAAGTAAAACGGGCAACTGACTAATTATAACGAGAGCAAATATCTGATATTGTGCAAGACGTAGGCTGTGAGGTCTGTATCCTCTCAGGGACAAACAAACCTAACGCCAGGACTAAACAGGAAGTCCTTAATGATTAACATTAATTGGACTGTGGAATCGGAATCCTGTGTGAAACATTAAACAAAAATTATCCACTGTTTATACTCTTTCTGCTTTCTTAATAATTAATGAAATGTAAATATTCCAGGGAGTCCAGAAGTGATCTGTGGTGGGAGAGGAAGAGCGATGTTTACACAACAGCACAGCGAGTCTGCGTGGCGGAGACGATCCGCCCCGTCCTCCTCCTCCTCCTGCGCTCTTAGATACTGTTTATGCAGAACGAATTATCCTCTGTGCCTCCCGGATTCTGATCAATTCCATTTGAACGCAGTTTACTGTGAAAACAGAACAATTGACCCCACTAAAATGGTTCCTGCTAACAGAATCCTTCGATTTGTCCCTGCTAAAAAGAAATCAAGGCCCGGCTGCTAAACGCATGTCAGCCGCATCGGTCTGCGTCTCTTTGATCCTTCAGGACGAATCACTGAGTGCGTGTGGAGAGCAAACAACCAGAACCTTTTAAGACAGTTGGAGGGAAAAGCGCCCCACCCAGTCAGGAGACAAATCGAATGTGGCACGTACAAGTTTACTTTCATCCTCGCTGTCTGACTGCCATCAACTGCCAAATGTGGCGTAATGGCAGCGAGGCAAGGCCCGTGTCGTTAAACCCACAGAATGACAATTACTTCAGACAAGCTTTATCAGGGCCTGTGACCCAGCCTCCACCACGCTAACTAAATCACTCGTTTTATTCCTGGAAGCTCGCGATTCCATTAAAAAGCTTCATGAGGAGGTAAGAAAAGTCCATTTAGGCTCAGCGTGAAGGCAAATAGTCCTACTCAGCACATCGTGCGAAGTCTTCACACCACTTGATGATGTAATTCTTAATGCATGGCCCTGGTCCACATAAATCTTAAGCGAGACATCACCTGAGATTTTTTTCCGTCCCTCTCTGCTATCTCTCTCTCGGTTTTATGATGAATTGTTTGCAACATCTCTGCGACTAAAGCCTTCAACCTCTTCAAACCGCTGCCTCTAATAACTCGTCGCTACAGGAGGGGGTGTGTATGACAGAATGATGAATATCACAACAGACAGCTCCAATATGGTACAATTTTAGCAGATCAATATCGCACTGCAATATAAGAAAAAGCAGCAGATATTAGTCTACACAGTGTATTACAGATGAGGAACATCTATGCTCTACTCTCGTGCCAGACCCTCGCAGATATTTCAAGCACGTCTCGTATTCTGCGCCTCGCATATCGAAACTAATCACTCTGTGGGTCGAACGGGCATCTGCTTAGAATTAGCATGACGCGCTAACGTTTTGAGTGACTTCCGTGGACAAGGTTGCTTAAACAGAAATAAACTATGGCAAGGTGCTAGGGTCCAATTATTCACGAGAGCAGAAATCTTTCTCACAGGCTGATAATGGGTTTAAGGAATAATGTTGCACGGATACTGCTGCATTATTAGCTAATACAGAGAAGACTATGGAGGCCAATGGTGGCTTTAGAGGATGAGAGTATGTCCATGTTAACGGAGTCATGAACTTTTTTCAGTTTTATAACGTTCTCTAAGGTCCACTTATAATATTATCAAGATTTTTACATTAAAATATCCTAATTTAGAAGTAATAAGGTATATTCTATACTGTTTTTGACCCTCTCTTTTTTGAACAGTGCGTTTTGATGGGCGTGCCGCATTCAAGACTTGGAAGTAAATGCCCACTGCTATGATTGGGTAACGGTTTTGCATATTAAATTAATTTGTAGAATTGTTTTGAAAACTTCCGATGTTGAAAAATCTTGTTACATAGTTTGCCAACAATGTGATATTATTTATGTGTATTACATGTCTTGGTTGTGGCAAATACCACAGTTATAACTGAAGGATGACTTCTAGTGCTTCGTGTAAATGGAATTCTGAATGAATGTACCATTGTTTGTCACACTGTCATTCTTTTAGGTTATTCATATTTCATCCTTTTCAATAAATTAAAAAAACGTATAGATTGGGTGCGTCTCAATCAGCTCCCTAGTTCAGTAGTCAGGGCACTGATCAGGGAGTCAGCCCATTGACTTATGTCCTGATTAGTGCCCTGACTACTGAACTAGGGAGCTGACTGAGACGCACCCATTGTCATTTGCAGTGTCGTGCTTTAAATAAAATGAAGCATGTTGTAATAATAACTTACTGATGACAAAATAGAAGATGTCACTCGCTTAAGCTTTTATTCAGGATTACAGTGAATGGCTTAGATCAAAACAATAGCAAAAGCAGCGTTCGCTACGTGCTTTCTTCTGACAGTTTGACTGCTCTGCTACAGTATAAATACTCAGTACATATCAAACAATCTGTATCAGACAAAGCAATAGTGACATGTGATAAAACACTGTTACTCACACTTGTGTGTTGCGACATTACTGTCGGAACCAATGTAGTCAGCACTGCATCATTTATTTTCAGTCTCACTGAAAAGCTTGTGTCGAACTTTTCAGAGAAAAGTTTAAAAACGAATCCGCATTAAAATGAAGCAAACAAACGAACAGTGTCTTACTGAAGTGATCTGATTGGAAATTTATTATAAATATAGTTCATCTACGCTTTCTTATTAGAATCACAAGGATGGCAATGCAATGACTGTGTTTTTCCACAACTTGGCACTAATCCTCAGAGGCATCTGCAGAGGCATGCTTGAGTGTTTGTATCTGTCTTACATGACATGCTTGATAGGCGGGGCTAAAGAGGAAATTATGTAGAAGTAGGCGTTGATGTTCTTCTGCAGAGGCGGTCCTTCATCACACCATGACATAATAATGTGACAAAATCCAAAACAAGCCATTTTCTGAGCTTGGTTTCAATAAAAGCTGTTTTTGGACTAAGTTTTGAGATATTTTTATAGTACAGAATACCTCTTATTTGTCAAAAGATCAAGGAAAATTTTATTTCTCAATTCATGACTCCTTTAACATCTGGCCAAATCGTCTCGCTTCTACTAAGTAACAGATGAATGTGTTAATAGACCATAGACTTTGAATGGGTACACAGTCTTTGACATCAATATGCCTATTTATTTTGCTATTGCTATCCAAGGTTGAGCACCTTTCAGAATTCAACTGAGAATGCTATTTAAATTCCAGTTTAATTCATGAATTTTAAATGAATTCAAATTGAGTAAACCTGACGCAGAATCACATGAGAAAGTAGAATGAAAATGAATTGAAATTCAAATTATTTCACTATTTTTAACTAGAAAAAGTTGCTATGCTGCAAATGCTGCTATGACAAAGCCTTGAAAGTAAAAAAAAAGAAAAAAAAAGAAAGCATAACAAGGATGGATGGATGGATGCCAAAGTCATTCCATTTGAAATTCCTGTGGGTGTGGCCAATTTAAGTCAAATTCCAACTCAAGTGAAAGTCAATTCTTAATTTTTTTTTTCCCCCAACTCTGAATGATTATATACTTGAATTTTATCGTTAGCATTTGGTATTTCCCCCCTGCTGTCAGAATAGACCTGTTTTGGGGTCATGACCCACCAGTTGTTTAGAGTCTAGAATCAGTGTTTAAACACCAGTCACTTTACACTGAGGCACATTTCTCCAATTTAGCTTAAAAAAATAAACCAGAAAGAAAAGGAAGCAAACTGAAGATATCATACAAATCCAAATCTCAAACAAAAAAAAAAAAAATATGACATATGATTTCCTCCTCATTATTCATCACAGCATCACGTATGAGAATTGGTCAAATTCACAACAGCATGGTTTCCATTCTAACTAGACACCACTGACCATATTGCAACGGACTGTCTCGCTCTCACTCCTATCAGCAAGACAAGTAAGATGGTCTGGGGGCAAGAGAGGGGGATTGCAAATGTTCATAATGCATAATATCTTCTCTCACCGGGGAGCAGCAGTGGGGCCCCTTAGCTGTCACCGGCAATAGGGCCCAGCCATTGTGAGAGCTCAAGGTTCGTTAAATACTATTAATGGAACACAGTATCCGTTGTGCAGCGAAACTTGTCAGCATTTCATTAGAGACTGATAAACATATAATAGAGAAGTGTCAGGCCCAGAGTGGAGTGTGTGACAGGCCGGCGGGGGAAGGATTTGGAGGATTTCTCCGCTGCGATCATTCATTCCCATGATCCACTGCTGACTGACAGAATGATCTCGACCAGCCCGGGACATTACAGGGAGGAACGAGACCCAGACTGTCTGAAGTGGGGCTCAAACCACATATACACAGTAGTGCATCAGACAATATGTCATGCTCCTTTTGTTTAAGCATCAGGGCTTAATCAGAAGGAATATTCAACTTTTTCATTTTGGTCCAGCTGGATAAAAGAAAAACAGCAGCTTTGGGATTGTGGGGTGAAACAGAGAGAATATGCCTAATCATTTGATTATAATGTATGGGTAATTTATTTAAATTTAAAAATGTTTAATAAACTTTTCTGCAGGGTAGAGCTATTTTTAAAAATATATTTATTTAGTATTATTATATATTGTGTTATTTTTAAATTGATCACAAAAACTTTCTCACACTTAAGCACAATTTGCAAGCTCATCTAACTTGAAGATCGCTGTTTTACCACAAAATGAGTTGTAAAACGTGGGACTTTGGTACTTTGTGCTGATGTTTAACACAGAACAAGACACTTGAGCCTTTTACACCATCAACAATCGGTCACCAGCACTGTTAATCAGTTAATCTATTCTTTTTCCCGTCTTGCGAGAAATATGTAAAGAAAGATAATTAAAAACGTGTTAGGTGAAAGTCCAGCAGCCTTGCTCCGAGTGTATGTTCTCACAATGCACGCTTTGTTCGTCTTATTAACCTTCTCGCTACTCAGCGTGCCTATAAATGAAATCTTTAGCCCTTTACATGTGAAATTAAAACTGCAGTCCCCTGAGCACTTTTAATTATTCCTCTCCTGAAAAACTTCCACTTTTGTCAGCCCGCTTTATTAGCAAAGCAACCGACTCCCACTCTCTCTCTCTCTCTCTCTCTCTCTCTCTCTCTCTCCCCAAGTCTGTCATGGTTCACTCCTTTGAATCTCTCTCCTTTTTTCCCTCTATTCTTCCACCAGGCCTGTTAAATTCTCACCTTGCACTGCCCTTGTCATCAACCCGATGAAGCACAAAGCTAGGCAGCGAGGGAGTGTTTACTCATTTCCCCAGCACATTATCTATCACATTAATCACAGGCCCGGACCTTCTGGACACAGCGGTCTCCTGCTCTGCCCTGGACTCTCATCAAACCTGACCATTCCTCTCAGTGCACTACACACACTAAACAGCAGTGCTGCATGCTAGTAAGAGTGGCTGTCTCTTTATACAGCAGATAATGTTAAGAAGATAGATAAGAGTCAAATGCCCATGTTTCTCCTTATCGGTTAATAATCAGGGAAAAACACAAGCTGCTTGACATAAATATGCATGATAAATGAAGTCAGTGTATCCAATTAACTAAAATTAATTGCATGTAAATTGCATCTGTAAAGTTTTCCTTTTTTTTCTTGAAAACAGCACTCTTCGCATATGCCTAATGTTTTTCTCAGCGTTTCTGCAAACAGTTGAAAATTTTTTTTAAAGAGACAGTTCACCCAAAAATGTAACTTTTTTACACACATTTACTCACCTTCATGTGAAACACAAAAAAAGAAGATATTTTGCCCCCCCAAAAAAAAAAAAAAAAAAATATATATATATATTTATTTTTTTTTCTGCAATGAAAGTCAATGGTGTCCAATCATTCATCGTATTCAGACTTTTATTGTACAGACAAAAAGATCTTCAAAATATCATCTTTTGTGCTCCACAGAGCATCTTACAGGTTTGGAACAATTTAAGGGTGAGTAAATGATGACAGAATTTTCATTCATGTGTGAACTTTCCCTTTAAAGATTTAAAGTTATAATCTGCATCTGCGTCCAAAAGAACAATATCCTGTTCTTTTGGACGCAGACGCGTCTGGCAGCAGCACTGTCCAAACAGATAAACAAATGTGCCCTCTGATTGAACTGCCCCGATTTGAACATTTCCTTTGAAACTGATGTGTTCCAGGCTCTTCTAATAATGGCTGCGGACACAGAGTGTGAGGCCCTGAAACAAGAGCTCTTTAAAACTAGGAAGAGGATGTTTTAAGAGATGGTTAGCCACAGGCAAGAAGTCGGCCAGGAACTTGTTTGTGAAATACATGCCGTCACAGGTTCTAATGAGGTTATGGTCAACAGCAACATTATTATAAATGATCCAGCTCTTTCTTTCTAGTCGTTGTGCAATTAACGTTTCCGACCGGCTCAAAGCCAAAGACCCAGCTACATCTGAAATTCAAATAAATGAGCAATGTAAATAGTTTAGAGAGAGAGTTTACCCACTGAACAATGGCCTGTTATGAGACACAAACGACCAGAGAAAAAAGGGACACACTGGTGTGGGGATGGAAACAGTAGGGGGTGAGATGAGCCAACACAATGTGGCCCTTCTCCTAAAGCAACTTGTTATCAGGCAGAACGCAGAGGCTCTTTCAATCTGCATTTAAATACATTTCATTCCAGCCGCTCATTTGCATTAATTTCTCCCATTATATTTGGAAATGGCCAAATGTCTAGCTGACACAATGTGGGAGCCCATCACCACAGAGAGAAGCCCCACACCTGATGCCAATTTAGGACTCCTGGATCTTTTCAGTGCGCTGGCCCGATCTGACAACTCTGGTTCTTTGCAGTCCAGGGGACTTTTCAATTGGATTTGCTTGCGGTGACAAAACTGTTTCGCACTCATCTGAGAGGTTTTTTTTCCCCCTTTCTCTCCCCCTCGCGCTCCTTCTCTCCGTGAGACCGGGCGTCTATTTGGGTGCCATGGGAAAACCGGTGCCGAATGATTCTCAGTGGCTTCTGATTTCCACTATTTGTTCAGCATTAGGGCCACTTATCTCTCAAAGAAAAAGCAACATGTGGAGAGAGAGAGTGACAGAGCGAAATACAGCCTCGCTAACAGGACCATTGTGCGCTAAGGATCTGTATTCAAGCACGAGGGGCCCTCACTCTCGGTCGCACTCTCTCGGTCGCTTTCACACAGACTCGGTTTTTGCTGCAGTCAATTACCAGTGCTAATCCTACCCGCAATAGGGAGTAAATATTTCATTACTTTTTCAAATAAACACTCGGTGTGCACCGCTGAAGTGTCATCCACGAAGTGGAGAGAGACGGCTGACGGCCACTTCTGTTCTGTGGAAAAAAAATCTAAAAAACTTAGTGTCTGAGTGGGCTTTTTGTTCCTAGAGCAAACAAAACAGTGGAGAAACGAGCAACACTCAACCCAAAAACATTTTAGCGGATAAAAAGAGAATTTTTCAAGCAGGTTTTTCATGGGGACTGAGTGCCTTCGAACTGTTTTCTTTTCCTCGCTAAACCAAACAGTAAGAGCGGCTCAGTCAAAAAACCTCCATAGACACCGTGTCATTCCCATCGGCCAATAAAGCCTGAGCTGTCTTGGAGGAATTAGCGGCCTGGCTAAAAACACAAGGGGGGGGTTGAGGGGGAATGACAGAGGGATCCTGGCGCTTGGTGCTCATTAATCACTGCAGCGTCTTTGACCTTTCATTTGCCAAGGGCGCTGAGGGAGGAGGAGGCGGGTGGCCGGGGCAGAGGAGGGAGAGAGACTAAAAGAAAGAGACAGAAAAAAAGAGAGAATGACAATAGTCCAGAAGATGCCACAACACATTTTTAACGAAGAGTGAAATTAATCAGCTTCACGGGCTGCTAAAAGAATCAGACGGTCTCTAGGTAATGACATACAGGGGACAGAAGTATCTTAGCTGCAGGAAAGATCATGGGGTTTGATGGACGTTTCTAAAAGAATCACAGAAATGTATGAAAATCTAAGGTAAAAGTGGCACAGGAATATTTTTAACTTTTAAAACTGACAGCAATGAGACGAACACAACGACAGTCGGAGAACGCAACAGAGGCACAGGGCCCAGGACCGCTGCTCCGTAGGGCCGGGGGTGGGAGGTACATGTTGATTTTAAGTGCAAGATAATGAGACACACGGGCAGACACAAGCTGCAGCTGAAATTACAGCGAGCGCATTGCTCCAGAAATAAATGTTTTCACTTAAGCTAACATGTATTAGGATCCACTACCAAAAGCCTTTTTACCTAAGCATGTAAGAGCCTGTGAGCACAAGCATTCCATTAGTGTCACAGTCAAAGGCCGAGCCGTCCTGCAAAAGCTCATTTATATCAAGGCTGAGGTCATTCTCTCCATATAAGAGGGAGTCAGACGGGCCATATGGCCAACACTCAATCGGAGAAGTTACTTACTGCAGGCACGTGTTCATTAACACTAAATAAAGTATTGAATCAAAGTACAAAGTAATGAAATTATACAAAGTTATCACTTTAGAACCGAAGCGACTGCAGTGATTAAAACTTCCAGAGTATTAATCTAGCAAACAAAGATTAATATTGTTGCTTGAGTCATATACATATATAGCTTTATTTTTAACCCTAATTGCAGTTCAAGGTTAATTTAATCAGCCCATTTCTACCTCTGAAGTGCTTGCTCCAATTTAATTGCCTATTTTTATTGCTTCAGCAAGGTTTTAATTGAAACCAATAGGGATCTAACAACAACTGTGACATGTTGGTGTCTGGGGGAAAGCTATAAATATGTGAGAAAAAATATGTGCATTATTAATGTGATTTCTTAATGCATTATTGCAGAGAGCTGGGCAGGATTTCTTTATTTTTATAGTCAGGCAAACAAATTATAATTAGTCGCCACTTTAAATGCAAACTCGATAAGAAAGTACAACTAAATATGGTTAAATGACATCTTGTCGCAGTGCCACACCTGATAAGCTGAACGGCAAACCTCAAGCATTATTGGCAAGGGTGATTTATTGGGTTATTCTTGCATGTACTGAAGCAATCAATTGTAATGGCACTGTGTCAGAGTCTTTCTTAACAATGAAAGACATTATGTATTCGAAAACGAATAAAGGATCACGTGGCTATTGACCCAGCAGTAAACGTCACCACAAGTCCTTGGTATCAAATTCTGCATAGCAGCTTTGGCAATTGACACTATTGATTTGCCGCATGGTAAGCATTATTGTTGGATCTCAAGCTGTAGCGTTGTTTGGAGCGCTTCGTACTCCTGCAAAACGTTGTTAAATGGTATATGTTAAATGGTATATGTTATTATTATTTTTTTTTTCACACCATTCTTTGTAAACCCTAGAAATGGTTGTGTGTGAAAATCCCAGTAACTGAGCAGATTGTGAAATACTCAGACCGGCCCGTCTGGCACCAACAACCATGCCACACTCAAAATTGCTTAAATCACCTTTCTTTCCCATTCTGACATTCAGTTTGGAGTTCAGGAGATTGTCTTGGCCAGGACCACACCCCTAAATGCATTGAAGCAACTGCCATGTGATTGGTTGATTAGATAATTGCATTAATGAGAAATTGAACAGGTGTTCCTAATAATCCTTATAAATCCTTTATATATATATATATATATACACACACACACACATACATACACACACACACACATTATACACACACTTCACAGTCTTCACTGCATAAATTACAAATTAAATATAGATGAATCCTTATTAAAGCTACAAATGTTATTCAGTCAACATCAGTGAGTGATTTTGCCTTTTCTTTTTTTCTTTTGATTATCCTTAATGACAGACAGCAGCAGGTTTATTAGGCTGCTGTCACTTTAATACTTGAAACACATGATACGGATCTCTTTAGGTTAATTTAAGAATTAATTTATCTCATCAGACTGTGCTTGCGAGGATAGTCGACAAAACAGGCATTTTGGTAGACTGGGTAAACCAGCCCAATCTACCGGTGATTTGATTTCGCCCTGCAGCTCAGGCTGGAAACCTGTACATATTTTTATCCTGCTTCTGTTACAAATTTGCGGGGACCAATCACAAACTGGCTTATCCACCTGGTGCGCTATTGGCAGGTTTAACACAATGACGGATAGAGAATCGATGGATCGTTGGTCTGATTGGTTGAAGGACTATCCAATTGCGTACAGAGTCATTTGAACTATGCTGCTGATCACGCCTCTTGTGCAGTAGAAAACTTTTTTTGTGTGCTTTTATCTGCTCAGGCGCTGTCTGAAGCAGCTTTCTGTGCGCACGATTCGTGTGCATCACAGACAGGAGTTTCACAGGCACGTGCTAGTACCGCACTGAATTTTCTTTTGTGTCTTATCGTGCTTGAATGGCTTAAAATAATTAGCATGAATAAGAGCATGGTCATACATTGTAACGCTAGCCAAAGTATGACAGGAATAAAACGGTTGCTGCATTAATTGCATTAAATATTTTGACTGCATTAAATTAAACATTAAACATTAACGTTATAAATATATATTGTATAGATATTTTGAACAACATTTGTACTTCACCAACTTTCACTGCATGGGAAGAAAAAAAATCCCTTAAACACTCTTCGAAATATCTTCTTTTGTGCTCCACAGAAGAAAGTAAGTCATGCAGGTTTGGAACGACATGAGGGTGAATAAATGACAACAGAATGTACATTTTTGGGTGGACTATCCCTTTAAATATCAGCTCCTTGTTTACATCTCAAACCAACAGAGAAAAGAATCATCATTTGCTCCCATTACAGTGTAAAGGCTCTGGGGCCCTGTAGCTAGAGTGGAAAACACCAGCAACTCAAGCCTGACATCTGTATAAAAACAAAAATAATCTGCTGTCAGCAGAATGTTCAATGACTTCTATCACACCAGTGCCGAGAAATTCTAGCGGCTGCGAGGATCGGGCTGTTATGCTGGGTTCAGTGGATTGGAATGCATGCTAATTAGCATCAAAAATGTGTGTCACCGCCCCATATCTTCACCAGGAACATGCCAAAAGGTTTCCTCAAAACCGAGTTTAATAAAGTCTATCGGAACGCGTAATGGCATGTCAACAAAAACATACACGTTTCATTACGCAGGTCATGGGAGGTTATGTTTTAATGTCACAGGTAAAATTTTACAGTGCATGTCTTAGTCAATCGAGAAAGGATGAAAAAGCCAGATAAATATTTTACTTGCAGTACACCTCTGCATTATTGATGTAATTGTAATCACAGGCGTGAATACAGTGGGCGAGCGCAGGCTTTGACACGCCGTAGCGAATACACCTAAAACGAGAGCTTGTGTTACAGTGGAAATTCACACAGCGCATTGTCTGCGGTTGTCACTTTAATCTGGACTGTCTCAAAATCCTCCAGTGCTAAACAGAAGCAAGCCTTCCCCTTTAAATAATTGATATTTTCTGATTAAATGTGGCAGTTCATAGATAATGAATTCTTTATGGCGGTGCCTTGAGCTACTCCACTGCCCCTGCTCCTGCAGACAGTTTTATGGAACGTGCTGCCCAAATTTTGAAAGTTTAACCTATGTAGATCAATGTGCTTCCTTAAAAGAGTTTAATAAATTAAAGTGCACGGGGCCCTTTTTTTCCTCTGTGAGCAGAAAAAAGCTGATGAGACAGGTTTAGTTTAATCTCAGGCAATAGAAGTCATTAACCATTCTCCTAGGAATTAAAATATAGCTTGCCCTTTTCTTCTCTCACTTATCATTAGCATCACTTTAATCTCCCAGCGTTTCACACTGCTATTTTAATCATTACTTACTGCCTTTTGACAACTGAAGAACATGCCTCACTCTCGCTCAGGCAATATCCCCATTTTAGCTGACAAAATGTAGGACATCATGTAAAAATATCTAAATTTTCTCTCCCTTCCTTTCCAACAACATTCATATCAGAGTCCTTGGGAAAAAAAGCCAAGTGTGTTTGTATCAAAAACAGCAGGGTGAAAAGAAAGGAAACAAAATTGAAATAAGAGATTCAAGCGTAATGGCGCAGGGATTAGGGGCGATGTGACAGTATTTGCATTTATCACGTTGTTTAAGTAGATCATGAATTGCATGTACAGTATTCTGTTATGTGGGTCATTTGGTGAGCTGGGGCCATCCATTTCTTTGTCCTTGACTCAATGAAATATACAGAAAAATTGCCTTTTTTTTTCCCGGACGAATATAAATCAAGAGTTATGCACTGTCTTTTAATGTCTTTGACAGATATAGGCCATGTACTCTAACTTTGTTTCTGCTTTTTTTTATGAGTCGGGGTTATAATTTTCAGAGGGGAAAAAAGTCTGACAATTATAAATACGCAGACACTACATCTATTCAAGAGATGAGCATTTTAAAGGTGTACACTGATACATGTTTTTTCCTTGTGCATTGGCATTGGTCTTTACATTGCATTTAATCTATCTGGACAGGGACTGGAAAAATGCCAGTTGTTTCCCACATTCCCACACTAAAGTAAAGAAAAACTCTCCCAGGATAGAGTTCATCACTTCTCCATCATTAAGGCATAAATAACAGCAACACCACATTAAATAAAGCAATTCATTACATTGATGTAATCTGACATCATAAATGTGATAACCATATTGGCACACCAAACTTGCCTGAAATTCTGTCATTGTTTACTGAAACTCATGTCTGTATGACTTTCTTTCTTCTGTGGAACAAACAAATATATGTTGAGAAATGTCCTTTTTGTCCATACAATGAAAGTCAATGTTGTTTGGTTCCCAGTCACAAAGGTTGATTAAAGGACTATCCCTTTAATCTAACGCCGTAAACAACAGGAAACCAATCCTGTTAATCAACATTTCTACACATATAACTGGCTTTTAATGGCTCTCAGATTTCTGACAAGAAAGTGCCTTAAATGACTTAATCCTATAATACCATTTGAATTTAACCCAAAGCATTTACTGCATTATTTCAATGTGATTATCAGTTAGTATATTCAATTTTTGTAAAACCACTCCAGAACATTGACAAAAAAAAAAAAAAAAAAAAAAAAAAAAATGAAGAAAAACACTTTTTGACCCCAAAAATCAATGTAAAACCACAGTCACTTTTGAAGAAAAACAGAAAATTGTTTCTCCTCGCGTTGCTCTACAGGAGAGACAACAATGTGTCTTTTTTTATCACATGATGAAGAGGAGTATCTCTCCCCCTCATCCCCTTTGAAAATCAACACCGAACTGGAAACGGTTGGAAACAGTTTATGAACATTTCAAGAATCAAATCCCTCCTTTTACATCAAAAAGGAGCCCGAATCATTTCTGATCTCTATCCAAGTTCAAAGGCAAACTTAAAGTGATACTTCAAAGAAGCGTGTAATCAAAGACGCACAGCTGTTAAAACAATCTTTTGTTAGTTCATTGTCTTCAAACCAGACTCTTCACGAATCCATAAACGAAGGGAAACGGAATCAAATAAGTAACGCTCGATCTCTGTTAAGTGGGAAGCTTTGGTGTCTGGCTGAACAATATTTCTTACGAGAGATTTATGTCTATTTACAGCAGCGTGAAATAATACAATAAACAAAGTGCAGGCTTGCAGTTCAGCGCAAATTAAGAGGTTCAAGCTGAGCCTTTTTGACAGATAAAGCTCTCTGCGAGGGGGGCTGCGCTTTCATACGTGTACCAGCCTGCAATATGAACCCATCTGAGATATGATCAGATTCATTTTGACAGGTAAAGCCCAGTGTTCTGCAGATAATTCCCATGCACACAAGTCATATAATATTTGTATGCTTTATTCAATGAAGGATGACATTTTCTTCTCGTCTTTTTCCTTTTAACAATACCCCTGTATATTTAGTCATTCAGTTTTCTTCAAAAGAGCATGGTGAGACCCGGTGAGTTGCTATCGTCTTCTTAAAATGGACTGTAGAGGAATTTTAATGCTGTCTGAGGGAGAAAATGAGCGAACAGAAAGGAAATCGACTTAATTTTTAATACACTTTTAACACCTTGCTTTAATCCGACGCTAATGTCCATTGTCAAGGGTTACCAGCGAGATATCGCGACCAGCTGTCAATCAAGAGCTTGGTCAAATTAAAGCACAGTTCCATTAAGTTACGAATGGAACCTGGAGGTCCGCTGTGAATCAGTCATATCCCAGCCGCTGTTATGCTTATTACAGCCAAACATTAGACTGACCTTATTAGAGCTTCTGTATTTAGATAATACAGGGTGGCCTATAGTCATACACATTTAGATGCGTTATGGCCAATGTGTTTTTATCTTTGTAATTTAAGTTGAAATGCCCTACTTTTTGTTTCTACTTTGAAATGTTGTTTAGTTGCCTCTGTGGTCATGAAGGGTTTGTACATAATAGATGCAATGGCAAAATACTGAACATCACTAACCTGAGTTGGGAGCGTCATCACACAGGGATTCCCAAGATGCCATGCAAGGAAGAAAGAGAAAAACAGAGTCAGTGGAAACATAATAAAGCAGAGTCCTGTTGAAATGAAGTCTAATCATTTCAGACTCTCTTTGTTTTTCCATACATGTTGCTGCAAGAATCCCACTGCAAAGGAACATGTAAAACATCTCCCATGTTGTGCAGCCAGAAAATGAAGTGAATGCAGCATCTCTTTTTGTGTACCAATTTTGACACCTTTCTAGGGAGTCATGTGAAAGAATAATTCACTATAGCAAAGAAGAGCTCAATAAGACAAGCATTTGGAAAGAGAAATTTGCAACAAAATGAGTTTACTGCAATTCAAAGGCTTGGGGTCAGTAAGACTTTTTTTAAGAAATTGATACTTTTATTCAGCAAGAATGAATTAAGTGACAGTAAAGACTCTGTAAAGACATTGCTACAAAATATTTCTATTTCAAATGCTGTTCCTTTGAACTTTCTATTCAAAGAATCCTGAAAAAAATGTACCACGGTTTCCTTAAAATTATTAGGCAGTGTTTTCAACATTGATAAAAGTAAGAAATGTTTAACCAAATAAGTATTAGACTGATTTCTGAAGGATCATGTCACACTGAAGACTGGGAAAATGGCTGCTGAAAATTAAACTTTGCCATCATACTGTAGGAATAAATCACATTTTTTTTTTTTGTGTGTAGAAAACATTTGTTTTAAATTGTAATAATATTTCACAATATTACTGTTTTTACAAATAAATGCAGCCTTCGTGAGCATGAGACTTCTTTCAAAAACATTTTAAAAATCATAGCATTAAAGGGTTAGTTGAAAAGGGTTAAATGAAAATTCTGTCATTAGTTACTCACCCTCATGTCGTTCCAAACCCATAAGACCTTTGCTCATCTTCAGAACACAAATGAAGATATTTTTGATGAAATCCAAGAGCTTTATGACTCCCGATAGACTGCAACATTATTACCACTTTCAAAGCCCAGAAAGGTAGTAAAGACATTGTTAAAATAGTCCATGTGACTCCAGTGGTTTAACCTCAATGTTATATAGCGACGAGAATACTTTTTGTGCGCAAAAAAAGTCCCCAAAAATACGTTCTACATCAGAACACCAGCTCACTATTGGTCGACACGTTTCACGTGAGCACAACGATGCATTCTGCGTCAGTGTGATGCTGGCGCAGGAGCTGGCCAATCAGTGGCCAATACTGAGCCGGCATTCTGATGTAGAACCCTGAAGTGCTGCACTGTGTTTACTATGCGAACAGTGTTGGAGATTGACATGAAGTTTGACAAGAAATTGACAAGATTGACAAGAAATTGTTGAACAAATTTGTTATTTGTCTTTACTACCTTTTTGGGCCTTGAATATGGTAATTACGTTGCAGCCTATCAGGGGTCAGAAAGCCCTCGGATACCATCCAAAAATATCTTAATTTGTGTTCCGAAGATGAACGAAGGTCTTACGGGTTTGGAATGACATGAGGGTGAGTAATTAATGAAAGAATTTTCATTTTGGGTGAACTAACCCTTTAACATTAACAGTAGTGTGACTGTGCATTGAACTGACCTCTAAGATTCAGAAAATGTGATCAGAAAAAACACTGACAATTTTTCAGAGCACATAGATCTTGTGTATCATGTTCTGAACTTCAGACCAAAAAATACAAGGCCACAAAGTATACCATTTTGGCAAACTTTGCTAGTAGCTATTAGCGCTTTCAAGTATGTGTAACATGTTGATGATGGCTCTAGATTGCGAATGTAGTCAACCACTGAGGTAAATTACTTGGTCAATGATGATGTAATTTAAAGAAGTAAATAGCCTTAAGTCGATATGAAAACTAGTTGTCCATATTTGCTTTCTAAATGCATGGAATTTTTCAACTGTGCATTTTACTCCAAAGAAAGAAACAGTTTGTCTTTGTAATCTTTAATCAGAATGTGGTAACTTCTAAAATGTGATAATCTCTGAAACAACAACTTTTTTCTGATGTCATCACTTACGCTGGATTGAATAATGCTACGTACCTATTCTGCCTATTTTGACTCGATTCTGCCATTTTTCCCACTGAATATCCAGTTTCACTTGGAATCGCGTCACATTTTCGGAAGTAAAATGGCTTGCGAATGGCAATTCGCATTGACTTTAACAGATGGAAAGTAATACAAGTGTCTTTTAATAACCGTCTATTTCACATTTCCCCTTTATATGTCAGTTTCCCTTAACGTTTGGGTACCATAAATTAAGTCCTGGTTAAGTGCATGCCATTAAGCTTTTAAATTATTTCACAGCAGTGCACCTTGACTGTGAATTTCACATTGAAGACTGTCAGCAGCACATAACGCTGCAGACAAGCAAAGTAACTTCATATGGAATCCAGCATGACACTGGCCTAAGGATAAAGCGCTTCTCTTTGTGTTAAGATGTGACCACTGCATAACAACAGAGAGATGGGAGCTTTCAGGGACAAGCTGTCCCACCTGTTAAAACAAAGTGCCTGACACATTCTCATTTTTGGAAGTAAGATATTGAACAACAAGACACAATCATTTCACCCTTTACCAAACGCTAAAAGTATTCCTGTGTGTATGTGTGTGTACGTGAGCATGCTCTTGTTTGCTAGCGTCTCTTTCTGGCTAGCTCCATCTGGAAGATTCAAGCACTCGGCGGCTGTCACACAATAGGGAGACCAAAGCCTGCTGAAGGATAACAAATGACTTCATGGCAAAACAGCTATTGAAATTCTTTCAGTATGTGGCATTAAAAACAACTGAACAAATAGAGATAAGGAGGTTTGTGGGATTTGAAATAAGATTTCTCTCTCTCCCTCACACTCTTCCCCAGCCCTCTGTTAAAAAGCTAAACAAAACAAATGGAGCTTATTACTGCAGATTACCTTACACTGGACAGATTCACGGTGTGGGGCCAACTGTAAACAATGTCTTTCTCTCTGCTTACAAAGTATGTGCCATTTATAACACTGAGCAATCATAGCCACTGCGTGGCTAGATAAAAGAAAATGTATACGGGGCCTGCCATTTGAAAACACAATCACTTAAGACTGTTACCACGTGTGTTACCATAGCAAACACTGATAAACTAATTATTCCCTGCTATACAGCTTATATTATTGCTGTTTAAATAGTGCCCTGGGGATTGGGAGGGATTTTAGCATGTAGGCAAGTGGCTGAAGGGATTTCAAATCAGCACAAGTTCACAAATTAAAGGCGTAGTTCACTCAAAAATAAAAATGTATATAATTTACTCAACCTCATGTCTTTTCAAACCTGTATGAGTGATTCTACTGTGGGACACAAAATGTGGGAGTTTTTTCATCCACATAATGAAAGTCAATGGGGTATAGTGTTGTTTTGGACCCCATTGACTTCTATTATATGGACAAAGCTCTTCAGCATTTACAGGTTTGGAAAGGCCCAATTGTGAGTAAATGATTTTTGGGTGAACTATCCCTTTAATAAAAGCAACAGTCAATATGGACAGCTGTGTTAATGGCCACGCGTACATCAGCGTTTCAGTTACGTTCTGTAGCAAATGTGTACGACTCTGCGGTCGTTAATCACACCGCAGGACGTTTCTGCACCTCACACCTCTCCCGATTCAATATGAAACTTTCTGGCAACTTCCAGCAGTCTGCAGCAGTGGCAGCCGGGGAAAGATAAATAGCGTCGGACATATATTCTGTTCATTTGCCACTCTCTTTCCTGTCAACAGCCAGCAAAAGCTCTCTCATGCAATCGGATTTATGATTTATATGCGGCGCCGAGGTGCAACAGGCTCCGAGCACGGGTAAAGCGGCGGTCTCTAGATTTATCATCGGCCCAGACCATCTAACAATCGGGCGTTAAACAGAACAAAAACCCATTCCAAATAAATTCCCACTGTATTTGTGTGCCGATTTGATTTACCGGCCTTTGGGGAGGCACCATTTGGTAGCGGCAAGAGCGTCGAGAGGTAGGTGGTGCCGGAGAGAGAAAAGAGGGAAGGATGGGGGCGCGCATGTGCCAGAAGTGTTTATTGTGTCAGGTTGATTTATTGAGTGAGCTTCATTTCACTGAATGTTCTCAGATATTTATTTCCCTAAAGGCCCCACAAAGATATGAACAAGCCCGCATCCACATATGTCATCATTGCCCATTTTACAGAGTCAGGAGATTTCTTTCCGAAGAAGGGGGGGAAACACCAGGGCACCTTTCCATCTGTGTCTCACCGACGACGCTTCTTAAAAAGAGAGCCTTTAAACAATGAAAATACATTCCCAAACTCTAAAACTACAAATAAAAAGTCCTCATTTCTCAAGGGCACTCAAATGTCGCTGAACTTCACTGTAATCTCACAGGTCAAAATACAAAACAAAAGAAATGACTTGAAAAAATCCACATCAGCCATGCTGACAAAACTAGATGGCACTTAAATCCAGGAGAAGGTAGAAACAAAGATCCCGTTTTGATGGCCGGGTGGCAGAGAGAAAGAGAGAGAGATGGGAAAACAGTGGGAAAGTAAAGCAGATGGCGTTGGCCTTTGATTTTCCAGATGGCTGTCCTGACTGGTGAGCTCAGTGACATCGAGTCGTCTCATTGACATGCTGCCTCTGCTGCTTCCCCATCCGCAGGTCTCTCTCTCTCTCGTCTCTCAGACGCTCCGCCCGGGCACCACTCGCCAACCTGGCCACTCTGGTTTCAGCCTGCTGCCCCTGTTTATTCGATATCGGTAACGAGACGCAATTGTACATGGCATCTTTTATTTAAAGAAGCAAAAGCAATTACTATTGCAAGGCCCGACTGCAGCCATCACTAATTAGGAGACTTAATATAATGTTAATATTAGAGGTAAAAACACCCGGCGCATAACGAATTGCGCTATTTGCTGTTTTGCATGGGAATAATTAACACTGACTGCTAGTCATTTTTTACAACTGTATACATTTAGACGTCTGTGTTTATTAGCAAGCAAATAAGTCCTGCGCTGCTGACACAGACAAACGGTCCGTCAATCTGCGCCCTACGATTAGCTTCCAAAGGAAAAAAAATTCATAAAATATGATCCTTCACCCTTATCTGTAAATAAATCTCCATTTTAGCACACAAGAATTGGAATATTAAACAGTTGCAGGCTAATTTAAATTGGACCGGCGAGGAGAATTAAATGCAGGTTGCCTATTCCATGACCTCGCAAGTACTTCGTATTTTTTTAGGGTCATATCATCATTACCATAGTGCAAGCTAAGAAACGACAACTCAAAATTCCCTAATTACTGTGTGTTTACTGGGGGCCACAGGCCTGCGCACAGTTAATGAAACATCACAGTGCAAGCCTCTAGGGCCCAGGGGAGACAGGCCCTCCATTGTAACACTCGCCATTCTGCTTTTCCACTCTGTACGCAATTAATTGATCCAGGAGCCATATTTTATGAGGCATTCGAGGACAATCTGGAAGCGCATCAAAATGTCCTCAGAAAAACAGGATCTTGTTCTTTAATACAACAAAGCAAAAGAGTGAAGTGCCCATAGGGTGTTTAAAACCTGCTAATGACTATGTACTGTGATAAAACACAAGAACAACACCTGATTACTCCTAATTGGGGTAAATATATATAAACAAAGTGGACCAGCTAAAAACCAGCTAGACTAGTATTAATGCTTCGCTTAGAATAGCATTAGGTCTCATTCACAAACTGTGTATACACATGTATTTGTGTGTAAAACTTTCTGCATTTTTTACATTAAAATGTAAAACATCACTATGGGCCAGATTTACCAACAGCTTGCACCAGCTCAAACCCTCTTTTGGTGTTAAAAATTGGTGTTTCAATTCAATTCAATTTATGGGAGGAGAGTATTTAAATGAATCATGCGAGGTGATTTACAAAGGTTTGCGCTAGTCAATTTACTGGTATTTGCGCCACTATTTAACACGTCAAAAAAGCATGTCTTAAACCAGACGCTAACTGGTAGATTGCGTTGGTCATTATGGAAATGATCCGGCTGCGTCTGTGTTCTTTAATTTGCATGTCGTCAGTAGTTCACGTGCAGAACGTTTCACTCCCATCGGCGCTTTTTTGGAACTGCACTCTCACGCTAATTTGCCCTGTTTAGTAAATCTGGCCCCGTATGTGAAATTATTACAATATAACAATATATTAAAAACTTTAATGTGCGTTTAATCATGATTAACCATGCAAGATGATCAATTTACTGGTATTTGTGCCATTATTTGCCACCCAAAAAAAGCTAATCTTAAACCAGACGGTAATTTGCGTTGCTCTTGGTAGATTGTGTTTGTCATTATGGAAATGATCCGGCTGCATCCGTGTTCTTTAATTTGCGCGTTGTCAGTAGATCACGTGCAGAACTTATCATCAGAACTTTTTTGGAATTGCGCTCTCATGCTAATTTGCCTTGTTTAGTAAATCTGTCCCTTTGTATGATTTTTTTTTCCTTATGGGGGACAAAAAAATTTCACCACAAGGACAAGGATTTTGGATATTCCCAACTTTGTGGGGACATTTTCTCCCCATAATGTAGGGTTTACCTGAACCACACACACACATACACATTGTGAATTGCACTGTGGACATTTTAAATGAACCTGTTCTGAGTATACAAGCAGACAACTTAGCAATTATTAGTAAATGAGACCCATTGACATTTTGTTGCATTGTAACTTAAAGGCATGTATTACAAGAACTAAAGTGCATATCACTACCACGCTGTGTTTACACATTGACTAGCCCATGAGCCGAGTGCCATACCGTATCTGTCTCTGGCCTGGCTGTTACCCTCACAGAGCAGAATGCTGAAAGTGATTCCCAATTGTTGTGATGTCATGTCTGAGAGCAGGGCAGACTATTGATACTATAAAAAACATGTTGCAAGGGCTAGCATGTGGCAGATTGCTTTCTCCAAGCCAGTTTTAGATCAGTATAAGTACAGACAGGGGCCACGGTCTCTGCACTTGGGACTGAAATGAGAAATAAGCATTTCCGTCTGTATTCAGCTGGCCACCGAAACAATTTGCTGTGGGGGAAATGGGATAAATGGACTTCGCTAGCAGATAGCAGGCTAAAAAAGGCTAATGTTGAAATCTAAAATCTTTTACAGAATTAGGCGAGTTGAACAGCTGAATTATACCAAAGTGGAAAGCTGATTCTGACTCTGGTTTAAAGACAAGACACAATAACAATAGATGAAGACATTTACTCAGGACATATCACTGAAATATAATATTAGCTGCCAGTTAAAGGTATCGAATAGCCCGTCACTATTTCAGGCATCTTAACTGCAATGCTTAACTAAGCTACCTGGACAGCAGGGCTGTTATCTAAAAATGTCAAGCTTCCAGAGAACTGCATGGTATGTGTGTTGACATCACATCTAGTGAAGAGGAACTCGACATGGGAGTGCCCCTGTGTTTCAGCCATAAATATCTAGAGGTTGAGATACAGCATCTATATTAGAGCAGTTAAGCTAGGGAGGCGTCACATGGACATGCTTTGGTGTGCACAGCATGAAGATATTAGAACAGGTGCAATACGCCAGCATGTATAAATCTGATGACAACTATCATTGCTAACAGGTCAGTTACTATAAAACCTTCTTCAGGTGAGATGAAAGCGGTTTAAAGGTGCGCTTTGTATTATTAAGACAATAATGACAATTTTGAAAATGTTTAAAATCATGGACATTCACATGAGATTAAGGCACTAATCATATCTGTGGCCTAATAAAATGTTTTAATTAACATGTAGCTGATAAGATCACATGACTAACCGATATTAAAAGGATAGTTCACCCACAAATGAAAATTCTGTCAGCATTTACTCACCCCCAAGTTGTTCCAAACCTGTATGAATTTCTTTATTCTACTGAACACAGAAGAAGATATTTTGAAGAATACAGGGAACTAAACAGTTGATAGACCCAAATGACTTTCATAGTAGGAAAAAATACTACGGAAGTCAATGGGGTCCATCAACTGTCTGGTTACCAACATTCTTCAAAATATATTCTTTTGTGTTCAGCAGAACAAAGAAATGTATACAGGTTTGGAACAACTTGGGGGTGAGTAAATGATGACAGAATTTTTGGGTAAACTATTCCTTTAAGTATTTGGATCACAAGATACTAATCCCTTTATTTTTAGTTTATTTTTTATTTAAATAGTGACTATTCATTAATTAACATAGTCAATGCAAATATGCAGGAAAACACTGCAACCAAAATGATCTATAAAATCTATAAACAATCTTAAAAACATAAAACTGAGAATAATTATTATTTTTTTTTTTTAAATACTCATAACTGAAAACGAATCACTAGGTGTCAGTATAAGACGAAGACAACTTGCGTGACAGAAAAAAAAACAAAAAAAAGAGAAAATCACTTGATTATCATTGCAGATGCCTTGTCTTAAATATCAAGCGTTCTCTATTGTAAAAGTTTTTGGAGGTTTTAAAGGAATGCAGTGTCTTAAAGAATGTCGCCACTGTAGCCGGCGGACACAAAGCAATAAGAGTCAGGCTTGATCTTGGTACGAGCTACGAGAGGCTGTTTTCTCCACTTGAGCGGAGCTGATTGGAGGTGGAGGATTCAGAACGCTGGGTCTGATTTCCATAAGAAGGGGAGGACGGGTTCTTAATGGGGGTCAGTGACAGGGCCGGAGTCGAAATTGGCAGGGGTGCATCAATTAGTGCGCGGGCAAAGCTCAGGCTAACGATAAGGTGAGTGGATGGTAGAGAGGGGTAATCTTCATTAGAAGCACATGAAAAATATTACAGGCTCACAAAGAAGAGGCAAATGAGAGTGTGGCAAAGGGCATGATAGAATCATCCTCTCTTCACAAGCTGATTCCAGTGCGTTACTAGCGCAGTGGTTAAGGGTTTAACATCCGAGACTTCGAAGGGACTTTTAATTAGAACATACAGTACAACATCATTTTCACAAAGAAATTCTGAACCTCTCGAAATGGAAATATGATTCTGTGGAGGCTTCGGTTCAAAATAGTTAAACATTAGCATGACTCACTCAATGGAAAATCTAAAGCACGCTACAAGCTAATAATGAACATCCAGAACAATATTAACACAAGCATTTACAGAGAAAAACATGTAACCAATTGTTGTATTTTTGTCTATGAGGCATTCTGGATGATTTCTCTCCAGTATTCAACACGATTAAACAATTTCTACTAACAAGCAGTTTTTTCTTGTCGAAGAAACATTATCAAACGAAAACCGTCATCAGCTTGTTTTGATAATGCTGATAAAAGAAAACGCGCTGTTTACCGTGCACACAGGCCTTTGATATTCAACAGCTCTGACTTAATAAGGCAAGACATTAGTGTACACATGTAAAGTGCGTTCATAAATGTGCGAGAGGAGAGGCGAGCTCAGAAGCAGAAAGGAATTTGATTACACTGTGTCCACCTATCCAAATGAGCCCCATCATGTGAACATTGTGCAACCAAGCAGACGCACAGCTCCAAAGACCATCCAGGCAGCTGTATACCATTTAAGTGCATATTGAGGAAGAAAAAAAACAATCTGCGTCCTATTGAACAGTTTCATCCCGACAGGGCAAACAACCATAACACAATCTCCAGGAATTACAGTTGCCTCCTGCTTAGAGGACAAGAAAATATAAAAAAAATAAAATAAAATAAAAAACATTTCATGAGCCCCTAAACCTGTAAACAAAATCTTTGAAGCAGATAAATTTGAAACGCCACAATGCAATTAAAGCCCAATTCGATTTGAGCATGCACAGTCCATCTGTCAAAGGGAAACTGAAGCAGAGGAGATCCGTTATTAGTGAATTCCTGCTTGCCTTTTCGAAAGTCAGATGCTCTCACAGATGCAAAACAGCAATCGAATTATTCACTGAGCTAAGGTGATGTATACTCCTCAAAACGCTAGCTTCGCCAAGTATGTCATCATCGCACAAAGTTCTTTGTGCAAACTTTTCCCATTAATTATTACATCTTTGGAGATTTGATTCTTCATGCTCTGGGGAATCATTGTGATGTTCTTGGTTTAGCTGAAATATAAATGTCTCCTATAATCCTATTTGTCCACTTTAGAATAAGGAAGATAAAAATCTTTATTATCTAGGGGGAGGGTTCAAGGGACCCCAGCTCAGTGCTTTCAGCTTGAAATGCTATCATCTTCAAAGGTAGAAGAGGATGTCGATTTAAAATCAGAAATGTATCAGGGATCTCTACGCTCCTTAAAGTACAATACATCTCCGCTGATTAAAATACATCAAAGCCTCGTCATTCGTTCCTCTGAGCAATAAGGGTGGATTTTAATTGCAAAATGTTAAACCTCACAATTAAAGGCTTTGTGCTTCTTAAAGCTAGCCCAAACAGACACCGAAAGAGCAGCATACAAATGAGCCGGTGAGAGGGAGAGAGGAGAATTAAATGATAGCATTAAAAGCGCTCTGTTAAATGATAACGCTGTAGAAGACCAATCACAGCACGCACCGATAATGCTACAGTGAAATATGTCAACAGATTGCACTTTCACAAGCTATCATTTTTCTCTTAAATTAAAGCCGTCGCTTTAAAGGAAAATACATGCTCAAGTGTCTAAAACAGGTGGCTGTTTGCGAGAACACTTGCGTGCCTGACAATGATAAGAAGCTCGACATGATGCGATCCCGCTATAAAAACAGGTAACACTCTGCTAATGCGAACAGTTAGTCAATTTACAGTCTTCAGCCATGAAAAGTGCTATGAAGTTGTTACCGGATTGCTGCCATCAGATTGCAGCAGGCTCACAATGCAAAACCTACCAGCCAAAAAAATTATTTAGGATTTGTGATCAGGGCTATATCACAAACTATGTTATATCTATGTTACCACAAAGTTATATACTTACTAAATTAATGCAGCCAAAAGACAAAAAGTATTAAGTATTTGATTCAAAGAAAATGAAAATGAAAGTTAAAAATAAAAATTCACTTGAGCCATTTAAGGCATTTAAATGACTTTTGAACAGACTTTCCCTCAGGGCATCCAAGATATAGGTGACTTTGTTTCTTCAGGAGAACACAAATGAAGATTTTTAACTCCAACCGTTGCAGTCTGTCAGTCATATAACGCATGTGGTAGCAAAATCTATGAGAGTAAAAAAAAAAAAAAAACATGCACGGACAAATCCAAATTAAACCCTGAGGCTCCTGACGACACATTGATGTCTTAAGACACGAAACGCTCTGTTTGTGCGAGAAACCGAACAGTATTTATATAATTTGTTTTCCTCTAAAACACCACTATGTCCAACAGCTTTCAGCACGTGATCACTTCCGGTAAGTGAGGTCAATGTACACGATCTGGCGTAGAGATGCACAAAAGAGATCACTTACAGCACTTGCGTAAACGACGCCAGATTGTGTACATTGTACATTGACCTCACTTACCGGAAGTGATCGCACAAACCGAGCGTTTCATGTCTTAAGACGCCAATGTGTCGTCACGAGCCACAGTGTTTATTTTGGATTTGTCTGCGCATGTTTTTTTACTCTGATTTTTTTACCATTTACATGCATTATACGACTGAGAGTGCAACGGTTGAAGTTAAAAATCTTAATTTGTGTTCTACTGAAGAAACAAAACCTATATCTTAGATGCCCTGGGGGTAAGCAGATACAACATCAAATTAAAATTTTTGGGTGAACTATCCGTTTTAATAGCTTGGTGGATACAGTTTGACAGCAAAACATGCACCAATTACACACATTATACTTTTTGTACAACCCTCAATAAAGAAGGACAATAAGCAGGCTCATAAATAAAATAAAATAAAATAAAATAACGTAAGTGACCTTGGATTCTTGAAAGGCGCTATAAAAAATAAACATTATTATTATTAAATAAAATATAATATTCAAACGATGAACGCTTTACAAAAAAAAAAAGTGCCTATCTACGAATTCCCCACAAACACATCATACAGCATTAATACAAAAGCCTATGATAGACACGGCATGCTTCTAACAGACCTATCAACAATGAAATTAGGATTTGCTGGCAAAAGAGCATTCCAGGGTCCCTCGGAGAGACTAATGAAAAACACTTTCATGGCTAACCCATCAAAAAAGCCAGGCTGGAGGAGAGCGGGGCAGCGTACAGCTCCAGCAGCAGGATGTCATGTGAGGGTCTGGAACGTGCGACCTCTCATTTCATCCTTTAATAAAGTCGCACCCAGGTGGCCTTGATGCCTTACAGTTGCCTGGGGCTCCCGAGCGCTAAACAGGAGCTTGGCTCAACGTCATTACCCTCCATCCCTTGCTTCCCTGTTTTCCAGCATAAAAACCTGCATGCTTTGTTTTCCATTTCATGTCACAATTTGAAAGTCTGTTATCAAGATCAAAACGCTCCTTAATCTCAGTTGGTGAAACTTGTTCCATTGCCTCACTGATTGACTTGCAGAGCACTCTAACGGCAATTGTGAAATGATGAGGTGAGGAAATAACTCAACTAGGACCAAGAATGTGGGATCAGTTTGCGGTTAAAGCATTGGGGAAGTCTAGGGTAAGATGACTTGGCTGGAATGTTGCAACTCTTGACTGTTTAACATTAACACAAATCCCACAGCAAAATCAACAACAACAAAAAATATAAGTCCCAAAAAAAAGGGCTGTATAGTACTCAAATGCTACATAAACTGCTGTGAAACTAGCCTAGAGGTGGTCATTTTTCAACTTGCTACGCTAATTCAAACACAAACACTGAGCGAGGCATGGGATTTCATTGTGCAAATGATCTGCGTGTAATACTTTCATAACTTCCTATGTGAAAGGAGCCCGTTGGCCAAGAAGCCAGAAAAACATTCAGGTTATCAGTATTTCTGTGGGCCATTTCTTTAATTAGCGCTTACAATTTGCGTTCAGATAATGTCAGGATTGATGAATTTAGTCTTGGAAGGATGACGGAAAGTTAAATAAAGTTCTCCTCGAGCTCTGCACCGTTCCAATAGACAGAATAAATGCTTATATTGATAGATGAAAAGATACCTGTCTGGTTTACTGCTCATTCAGACCGTAACTTAACATCACACACACACCCACACATCTGTCAAATCGAGGTTTTATGATGTAATTGCAGAAGAAGGAACCTGCATTTTTCAAACAGTTCTAACAAACGGCAAATTGCATTTATTCCGCAATGTGGATGCAGCTTCAACCGTTTCCTGTCTTTGATTTATGCGTCCAGGTCTTTCATAACTTTCAAATTCATCAAGGTGGCTTTCATTCGGAAACCGAGCGAGAACGCTTTTTCAAACACAGCCCTGCTAATTAGAATTATTGTAACTCTGACAAACCCTGGACAGAGATGCCACTTAACTGCCTTGTCAGACACTGGACTCACAGCCTGAATACAGATTCTCCACCTGTCCGCCTTTCCGTATTGTTCAAACTTTTCTACCATACACCTATTTCCCCAGTGGGAAGCAGGTGGTATGTGGAGGTGTTTACGGAGAGAGTCTAACTGACAGCTGGCGGGAGGAGACTCAAACAGCTGCAGACGAGTGGGAAAAAAAAAGCGGGAGAGAGAGAGAGAGAGAGAAGGCAAACAGCTCTAATACCCTCAGGGTTGTCAACTCCAATCCCCCAACCCACAATGCTTTTAACCAAGCAAACAGAGGAAAAACTGTTGCCGTCTCAAGACATCAGAGTCTTCCACCGAACTCCCCGATCTTGGAGCGAATTTGCAGGCTTGAAATGGGGCGATCAGAGGAGCTCAAAGGAGAAAGGAGAGAAATGGAAGTAAGAGCCATCTGACCAGCTTCATTAAAGTGTTCAGTTATTGTTATGTCAAAAAAAACAAAAAAAAACATTATTGTATTTACAGTATGGTGAACACGAAACACGTTTGTGTTCATTTCTCATTTCAAGGTGAAGGGCAGCATCAAAACACACCAGATCAACTTGTTTACCACATTGTTTGGTTCTGCCAAGGTTATTGGAGACCCATTCCAAATTTCCTGAGGCTGAACGGAAGGGGGTGGTGGTGGTGGTGGCAAGTGGGTGAGCGTTATGTGAAAACCGACTGCATGCAAATAAATCACTTGCAAAGATCAAAAGACAAATCAGCGGCAAAAGACAAAAGATGCTGACGAGTAGAGAACAATAGAAAATGTGAGACCTAGGGGTCACAGCAGACGGCCACAGGATCCAGCTGTAAAGAAGACATGTTGGGGGTGGGGGGATGTTAAACGTACCATACTGGTCTACGTACCTTAACTGTACGTAGACCCCCAGCAGTCTTGAGGTTCACACCAGGGTTGTACAAAATTTAGAAGTGAAGAATTGCTTTTCTTTCAGTGCATGCATGTGAATTTGAACTGAATTGTCCACAGAGAAAGTTGTATTTCACAAAAGCTCATTAAAGCTCACTAAATACACATTTCTTTAAATAGAATTTCAAAATACTGTAAACATTTCATGCTGACATGTAAATTTTGTCTAGTAGAAAATACAGTTATACATTTTAATTCTTACTTTCAAATTCAAACTGAAATTCTTCATCCTGTTTGCTACCTCAATTCAAATTCAAGGAAATTATTTGGAATTCAAAAAGTCACTCTCAATTCAATAAGATTCTGAATTGTGCACAACCTTCAGGCCAGATTCACAATGTTAAGAAATATATATATATATATATATATATATATATATATATTTTTTTTTTTTTTTTTTTTTTTTTTTTTAAAGATAAATTAAAGTTCATAAGAAAGTTTCAAATACCAAATCTTGTTTTTAAATATTTTCTTAAGAACATATGATTTTTGCAAAAACTCATTAACAACTTATTGAAAAAAAAAACATTGAATTTTACTATTACTATTTTATTGAATATATACATACATGAAATTGTTTGTTTGGGATGTATGAAAGCATATCTTCTTTGAAAACAACAGGCTAACAAAAGCTAAGCAGAAAAGTATATGACATAGTGAACATCAGGCGCTAATCATAGCGCCATTCACAGATACCACTAGAATAAGTAACATATCACTTTTATGGGCCATGTTCCCCTGCCATTAATGGCTAGAGAAAAAGACGAGGCCATATGAGCACAACCTTGAAATGAAATGCCTGCCGTGGTTAATCATATTCGGCTGTAAATTAGCTTTAATAATACATTGACTAGCACATTTTACACACACACACCACTTTAAATAGTTAGCATGATGCATGCATTTCCGACAAGTGCAGGGCCAAAAAAGAGATGCAAACTAGTTTAATCAAATAGGGCTAAGACTGGGTCAGAACATTTCCCTTATAGATTTGGATAGAGGGTCAGAGATACTTTTAGGTGTCCGCTAGTGGATTTGCATGAATGTAAATTTACTCTTCTGGGTCGCAGGATAATATAAATAGCCCCGAGTTCCTCAAGCCATCTCTATTCTAAACAGCAGTTATTCAGAACAACTGCTGCAATGGTGAAATTAAAGGGGGATTGCAGAGGGAAGGTTCCTCTTGCCACAACAAAGGAAGGAAATCCCACTTAGATTTGTACTTCTCTCTTTCTTCTACCTTTAGTGGGTATATCAGAGAACAAACAGTGCCTGAAGCTGGTAGCCACCTGCAATGTATTTCCCCACCCCACCCCCATTTAAGTCCTTCACAGAAATCAGAATTTAATAAATCACCCCGGAGTCTGACAGAGTTTATCTCAAGGGGTCGCTTTGACTCGGGAGGAGCTGCTAGACAGACAAAGCCAAGGCCGATAAGATGTGAAATTAAATACAGTTAGCAGTTTGAAACAAAGGACGGAATGTGTCACGAGCCGCTACGTAACCACCAAAAAGCTTACTGCTGAAGAAATGGCAGAGACAGGAGGTGATTCATTTCAGTTTGCACACATTTAACCTCATTTGCATGCTTACTGTCAACATATCTCACATATATCTTAAACTACGTTTAAGAGCTTTCATTAAGGCTTGAAGTTGACATCCTTTTTATTGAGGAATGGCATATAAATCATGGCCATCACACACCTGCACATCTCGATCGGAGATCTTGCTCTATCATGTTATGCTTCCTTTTAAACACATGACATGTACGACACCAGTCATCGCTTAAGGTAAGGAGAGAGTTATGGGAGCACGGTTTATCTCTGTGTGTACAGATATACTCACTTAACGTGTTGAAATACAGATTATTTACTGTGACAAATACACTACATTAACAGAGACCCAGTTAAAAGTGAAGGTTTTAATTTCTGCGCAACTAGCATCACCAAACGGAATTACAAAAATACTGACTGTTTTCAAACAGGTTTTCCGAAAACTGCCATTGGTTGAACAAATTAATTTTTTGTATGGATAGGCGTGAAAAAGATTTTATAATCTTTTGAATCAAACTGTATTCATACAAAATTGCCAACTTGCACAATAATTACATTCCGTCATAAGATCAGGACATTTATTTTAATGACCAATGACACTGGATACATAGCGATCAGGGTGGGCGATATAAAGAAATATATTTAAGGGTATGTTTACATGATAATGATGAACATTTTCACTTTGCACAGATCTGCGAAAATTGCTAAAAACGCTGTGTTACGTATACCAGGCCCGAAGTTGGAGAAGTCACTTTGTAAAGAAACGCTACGCTCCTATAGAATGAACACATAATATGCATGAGCATGATGTCATCGTTTTCAAAAACTTGCACTTTGACACCTGTTTTCAAAGGTTTGTGTTTTCAGGCCCCCAAAACGCTGTAGCTGTGTAAATGAACAACCAAATATAGAACATTTCTGCAATGAAATTTATATTTATTTTACATATTTACTCAAATAAATGTAAATAATTTTTAAATAAAAAAGTTTTCCACTAGATTTTTTTCTCTGTATTTTATATACCTATAAATGAATATAACACACAAGATATAAGAATTATCATAGACCTAATATAACAATACAAATAGAAACAGCACACCAGGGTTTAAAACCAGGATTTAAAGTTGCTCTATTGAGTGTGTCCAGTAGGGCTGCATGATTAATTGAAATCGAACCGCAATCGTGATTTGGCTTATGCAAAGGCTGCAATTTTAATGAAATAAATATATGCACAGTGTGTCAGTGAAGAGTGGCTCTGTGATCAGTATTAAATGCTGCTCCGTCTGAAAGCACTGTGAGTTTGAGTCACTTATAACGTGCGTTTGAAAAAACAAAAAAAGACAACGTTTAATGTTTTAACACTTCATATGGTCAGTCGAGTGTTTGATATTTCCTTTTGTGAGCTGATGTGGCTTCTTATCACATAATGAGGCAGACGATTAATTATTTTATAGCATTCTATACAATGATGAAGTTTATGTTGATTAGCACTGCATTATAATATACTTTATTATTATGAAAATAACCGAGAAGGCTTGAAGACCTCAAATACACCATATATTGTCGCAGTCGTGTGTTTATTGTCTTTGAAAAATAATACTTCTCTAAATAAATGTATATGACAATCCATACGTTTTTTCTCCAGTGTATTTTTGTAAAATAAGTTTTCTGTAAAATATCATTATTATTATTATTATTATTATTATTATTATTATTATTATTATTTATTCTTAAATACCCTATTTTTATTTTTAATAATGAAAAAGTTATTGTAATAGTTCTTATTTTGTTAAATTATATATATATATATTAGTAAGACTAATAATCATAATAATTATTATTAGTCATAATATACACTCACCTAAAGGATTATTAGGAACACCTGTTCAATTTCTCATTAATGCAATTATCTAATCAACCAATCACATGGCAGTTGTTTCAATGCATTTAGGGGTGTGGTGCTGGTCAAGACAATCTCCTGAACTCCAAACTGAATGTCAGAATGGGAGAGAAAGGTGATTTAAGCAATTTTGAGCGTGGCATGGTTGTTGGTGCCAGAGGGGCCGGTCTGAGTATTTCACAATCTGCTCAGTTACTGGGATTTTCACGCACAACCATTTCTAGGGTTTACAAAGAATGGTGTGAAAAGGGAAAAACATCCAATATGAGGCAGTCCTATGGGTGAAAATGCCTTGTTGATGCTAGAGGTCAGAGGAGAATGGGCCGACTGATTCAAGCTGATAGAAGAGCAACTTTGACTGAAATAACCACTCGTTACAACCGAGGTATGCAGCAAAGCATTTGTGAAGCCACAACACGCACAACCTTGAGGCGGATGGGCTACAACAGCAGAAGACCCCACCGGGTACCACTCATCTCCACTACAAATAGGAAAAAGAGGCTACAATTTGCATGAGCTCACCAAAATTGGACAGTTGAAAACTGGAAAAATGTTGCCTGGTCTGATGAGTCTCGATTTCTGTTGAGACATCCAGATGGTAGAGTTAGAATTTGGCATAAACAGAATGAGAACATGGATCCATCATGCCTTGTTACCACTGTGCAGGCGGTGGTGGTGGTGTAATGGTGTGGGGGATGTTTTCTTGGCACACTTTAGGCCCTTTAGTGCCAATTTGGCATCGTTTAAATGCCACGGCCTACCTGAGCATTGTTTCCAACCATGTCCATCCCTTTATGACCACCATGTACCCATTCTCTGATGGCTACTTCCAGCAGGATAATGCACCATGTCACAAAGCTTGAATCATTTCAAATTTGTTTCTTGAACATGACAATGAGTTCACTGTACTAAAATGCCCCCCACAGTCACCAGATCTCAACCCAATAGAGCATCATAGAATTAAGGCAGTTCTGAAGGCGAAAGGGGGTCAAACACAGTATTAGTATGGTGTTCCTAATAATCCTTTAGGTGAGTGTATAAGCACAAAATGTTACATATGTTATATGTTTTATGTTATATATACATACACACACAAAGTTTTCATTTGTATTTTTTTTTAATCGCTTTTTACATAGCAAATCTCAATTTTAACCAGAATAATCGCAATTAGATATTTTCCCCAAATTGTGCAGCCCTAGTGTCCAGTGACTGCAGATATTTCCTGACCGTTTTTGGTTCACATGGTTTGTATCCTTCAAATGGATCTTAACATGATCAATGTCAAAATAAAAGACCAAATAGAAAGCCCAAATAGAAAGTCTTACGGTTGATGTCTATAATTAATAAATTACCAAATGTCAGACAATACTGTATCTTAGCCCTGGGGATATATTGGTAGACCACTAGTTGTCTCAGCATATTAAGCTGGGATAGAAGAACATAAAAAATGGCATGTTTCACCTTTAAGTTACAGAGGTTAAAAATAGGAAAAAGAAAGTTCCAACAAGACAACTGTAGGGCACATTACATGTCAACTAGTGTCCACAGCTAGCATACTAATGGTGTGTTGGTGTGCTAGCAACATACGCCAACTCTAATGAAAGAGGTGAGTTTGAGATTTTCAATGAGCACTTTGGCCCTGTCTTTTATTAATAACACTCAAGGGTCCAGGAGGCTACGAGCAAAACGGTGGGAACGGGCTGACCCGCGGGCCACGCCTAATCTGTCCCGTTTCAGTCCGCGCCACCGACGGCCTCGCTCGCTATCTGTTTCTCAAACTGATGCCTTCCTGCTGGGACGGCGTGGCTGGAGAGCTGTCAGCGTGCTGCCCTTTCTGGGGCGCTGTGCTATCTCTGCCTGCGCCAGTCCGCCGTGGCCTGTTGAAAAGAGCTGTCATAGCCTTGCAAGTCTCTGACATTCCTATTGGCTTGACCCTGACCCTTTGAGAAGCGCACCTTTAATTATCCTGTCTCAAATCTCCTTCCATGGCAAAACGAATATACATATCATAGCCGTGAGCATGTGTGCTATTCTTTTAAAGTACGCATTTGAGGGCCCCACTCAAAGCTGTGCAACTCTTGGAATAATATTAGACTATTTGGAATGTGACTGTGAGACAAGCAAGAGACACAGCTGCAGAAGAGGTTCTTTTATCAAGGGAAAATTACATAATGCCCCAACAACTACGAGCTGTTTCCAGCACTACAATACTTAAAGTATAAAAACAGCACAGAAGGCATAAATATGGTGTATTGTTTTAGCTGCCCTCCCCAGTATCCTCCAATTAAACATCCCTGTCACTGACAGGAGCGTAAAGACACTTTTGATCCGTGTAATCAGATCTGTGAGCTTGCTTTTGTCTCACATTCCTTTTCTGACATTTGAAAGGTCAAGAGTGAGAGGACATTTGATAACTGCAAAATCCTCATACTCCATTTTACAACCCTTAATCTGTCTTCTCGGAATCGGTAACATAGCATTTTATCTTTGGGAGGAGGGCTAAAGAGAGACTAGGAAACTGTGTCTGTTCACATTTGTTCACCATAAGGTGAAGCTTTAGGAATTTGCAGCACTGAAGACAAAAAGAGGAAAGAATCGGATAACGCTCTGACCGCAACAAAAGGTCAAGTCGCTACACAGAAATACATGCTTGCTAAAAGAGTCAAACTGCTGTACCATAAATAATAAGTGAGACAAACTGTTATTTTTATTTTTTTTTTTTTTAGGTTTCAGGAAACTGCACATTGTCGACACTGCACATGTAGCACAGCTTGGCCCAAATATTTACACAATAACACACAAACAAGAGCGTGATTTGTTCCGAATGCAGATCAAAGACATGACAGGGCATTGCATTGTGTTCATTGAGACACAATATTGACAGTTACCAGTCCAGTTTCTTTTTTCGCTAGTGAAAATAATTCAAAACAAAAATAAAAGGTGTTACGCGTCTCCAAGCAGCACAAAACAGCGGCATTCGTTTACAAATCAGTGTTTTTGAATAATGATTCAATGACTCATGAAAACAGTTAATTTCTTGAATGAACCTGTGTGAGTTTGAACGAATCAGTTGAGTGAATGAGTCAATAACTCACTTGTGAAGACGATAGTCACAGCAGGTGCTGAATTCGGAAAACCACATACTATCATACTACAAAGTAACCAATGTAATATTAGTAAACCGATGCACCGATAGTATCAGTAATCAGTAACCGATAGTAGTAGCAAACTGATAGTATTAGTAAACCGATGTAGATCTAAAATCCCCATCACTAATGCTGACAGTCTAACTGGAACACACAAACACATGCAATAACTTTATACTTATATATTTTATATATATTTAATCATTAAAATGAATGATTAAATTACCCCAGAGGTGTGTGTATATATATTTTTATTTAAAGAACTTAAACAACTTTTGCATTTATATTATATATTTTATATTTATTTAACCTCAGAGTTATAATAATATCAACTTACGACAAAGGAACTGACAGTCTTTTTCTGTTCCTGTTGTTGTTGTTTTGTCAAGGCTTTGCTGCTCTCTGTACAGCTAACAAAACCTTCCACTGTGCTCTCCGCATCGTGTTCCCTTCTCCCTTCTCGGCAGGACAGTCTTCCCCATTAAATAAGTCCTATTCCTCTTAATGGCAACCTTGGGAGATCTGTAGCGCTTGAAAGCACCGGCACTTAACACTTTGTAGTCAGAGAAAACGTTTTTTTGATCTGCTCGTGTCATTTAATCATCCGTATTCTACCGAGCTACTCAGAAACAATTTTGCAGGATATTAACTTCTGGCTAAACCCTGCTTGTGCCATTTGTGGTTCCACTCAACCAATGGTCCCGTGGGGGCCGGAGCCCTCCTCACAGCTGTAATGAGCTTTACTGAGCTGAATAAAACAGTTAATAGAAAGGTAAGATCAAAAATGCATGAATCATGAAATATTAGCCAGATCCCAATGAAAATGGCTCTGGTTAAGTAGAAGTAGCTGTATGTAAGGTTGTTGGACGGCTTCGGGAGTGCAGGAGACAGTTCAGTAGCATATTGAATGGCTATACCATACCTCCTGCATGTATAAAGTTACTTAAGTGCTCGCCTGCAGGGAGAACCATGTCAAATCGCATTGAAAATAACTTTGAGGAGCAAATTGAATGTATTAGCTTAAAGGGAGCTGATGTCTATAGGGAACACTGACACTTAATACTGAATTATCCTAGACAAAATATATTGAGTAAAAGTAAAGTGATTCACTGTTCTTTCAAACCTCCCCCCACCTCCCCCTCAACAGTTTCTGTTGGTGAGAAAAACTACTTATTACTTGGTTGGCATCCACAGAATACACAGACAGGCAGTGGCATCCCATGAAAACCATTTTTGTTCCATTACAAAAAACTAGGTCATCCTCTCATAATTGTCAATCATGCAATAAATCTTTCTGTGCCACAAATGAATACTGCACTGGGAATGAAACAAAGCTTATTGGCATGCGATGTCAGCTTGACTTAATTCATTCTCCTTTTCAGCTGAGCCTATTCATATGTGAAGTTTACGGATATCACACTGCCTGTTCCAGAGCGGGATAATAGATGTGGACAGACACATTATGCTGGGAATGTTGTATTAGCACAGCATAAGCTGTCTGAATGGAGACACAGCTCACAACAGAGTTTAAAATGTGAGACCGGATCCACAACTAGAATAAATTATCCTTCTTTAAGACACTTTGGAAGAATATTCTCTCTCCGGAGCACATGATTGTAAATATGTAAATGTATGTACAGCCATGAACCTCCTCTTCAATGGCTCTGAAATGAAAACAAGCAGAATTTTTAAGGGAACCGTTTTCTCTGAATCATCTCTTCATGACGTCATGTCTAAAAATAAGTCCACAATTAAAATCATTAGTAATATAATCCTCTCTGATGCAGTAAGAGCATGGGATGGGCAAAACTTAAGCATTTCTTAAAATGAATAGCAGTAATGCAAAACAACAAAAAAATATAATGGGAAAGAAAATTCACAAAAGAGAGCTCTTCAAAGTCTCAAAAGTTTCTAAATGAGAATAAATGCAGAAAGAGAAATAGAGATTTTTGTCTTGGGGAAAAAGACGGCAATAATCTCATAAGCATCTTAAATCATAAAATATCTCAAACTGTGCAGTAAAAAGTCAATACAAATTATGTGAGCTATGCAATTCAAATGAATTTTACAGTTACAGTTAATTAAATATATTTGCATAATTAATTTTAAGATCAAAGATCTCATAGAAAGTTGAGAGAAAGTCTTATATATATAATGGTTTGATCTGTTTCTCCAACCTGGTTTCACACAAAAAATAAAATATAACTCATATGAGATGGTCGCACAAAACCAATGAATTGTAATATGTAATTTTTTTTTTAAAAACTACATTTTTGTACAATCTAAGTCGTACATTGATATCATGCGATTTCGAGTGATTATGAGAATGTACAGTATTTGTGCTTTTGAGTATGTAATTGTGTCTGGTATCTTTCTAACACAAAGGCACACAATATCTGTGTCTGCTACAGCTCTGGGCTCACCATTTACCTTCTCCTGCCAGGTGTCGTCAGTTTACAAATATCTGATTGGACAGACGAGAAATGCAGTGGTACGCCTCCAGCAGACGAGTTTGGTGTCATGTCTCTCTGGAGCAAACTGTCAGTCTTTAAGAAGAGAGTAATAATAGCCGGGTACCACAGCCACTTGCTATGGAAAAAACACTTTCTTTTTTAAAGCGAGAAGCTGACATTTGAGTCTGCAGGAGAAACTCAAGCGGAGCATCATAGAAAGAGTTATCAGAATGCCTGTCTCACTGGACTTGGACAACAGCAACGTGAGAAGCTCTGGACTGCTTTCAAAGGAACAACACCTTTGTTTGCTGATAATGAAATACAGTATTGCCCATGGAGGGTTTCGGGCGGTTTAGGGATCTGTTGTTGGGGATATGCGTACTTTGTACTACAGTTATTAGAAGAAATATTTCCATTTGTTTTAAATGGGCTGCATTGCAAGTTGGGATGTTTCCCCAGCAGAGAATTGTGTGCTATGCAACGCTCATTCACGCTGGCCTTCAGTTGGCATACCACGATCGAGCTACAAGGTCTCCTAATTGTTTACCTCGTTTTCATAAAGAGGCTACAGCCGCATTTTAGAATGTTTCATATATTCAAATGCAGGACTGAACACAGATGTGCATATTTTGAGAAATATAATCAAAACTCTTGATGCTTACATGTTTACATTAATGCAATGGATGAGTTAAAAGAAGTACAAGCTACTGAATAAAAAAATATACAAAAGAAAAGATGCTTCCTCAAAAAGGTGGCGAGAATGAGATACAAACACATCAACAACTGCATCAATATGGGCAACATATGGTATCCTCAGCGGCAACGAGCACCGAAATTTGGCTTTTCTATTATGATTCAATTGTGCTAAATTGACTTGATAGGCTTCTGTGCGGTCCGTGAGGATTCCAGCTTCATAAGAGAGGCCTGGTGTCTCAGCTTTGTCAAAGGCCCATCATGCTTTGAGCTCTGATAGAGTTCCATTCTAGTCTCGAGTGTCATTAGCTGAGGGCCAGGTAAAGATTAGATAACAATCAGAACTTTATGAGATACCTTTAGAGGTGTTAGGAGTCTTTTGTCGCACTTCTAAAAGAGGAATGTAGATTAGAAAACGAATAACTTTGTCTTTTATTTCATTCCTTTGAATTATCTGACTGAGTCGGGACTATTCAGTTGTTTTGGCGGCATAGAAAAAAATGCAAATGTATTTTTACAGAGCAAAAAACTCTTAACATGCCCTGTTAAGCATATTACATGGAGTATTCATAAATTACTAGATATATAATTTATGGCGAAATTCTGAAAGCAGTTCTATGAACGGTACTTTAATAATATAATTCATTTTTGCAGGAGAGCTTGAAGTGAATTGAATTGAGAGCTCTATTTATTTTGTCCTAGGAAAAGTGTCTCCAGCACTTCAGAGCCATTTGTTTTCCTTTAATGGAGTTATGGTGCTCTCATTGCGCTGTAAAGTGGCGCTTGTTCTGACCTAAATGAAAGCAGCCTCGAGACCTCAGCAGTCACCTGTCCTTCACCGCAGTCCTGCCAAAACCTGCTGACGGCATCTTCCCTGCACCTCATGACAGCGGTTCAAACTTAAATATCCAGCTTTTGCTGTCTTCTTTCAAAACCACAGAGCTCAAAAAACATCCATCATGACATTCCTCCATTTTATAAAGCAAATATCATTCTTACAGGGTAGATTTCCCATCATTCACTTTTATCACAGTAGAGTGGGACAAGAAGAGGCCATTAAGTTCAAACAACGCAGATATTTCTGCGATAACATGAAAAAGTTTATAAAAGAGGAGATTCATCATTTGATATGATCTTGAAGACAGCGGGGAAAAAACAAGAAGAGGAAATTTCTGGAATCCCATTTGAGATTGATTCCCTGAAGTATTCTTCTTTTTTTTCTCCTCATGTCAGCTTCAACACGAAAATGAAGCCAGGGAAAATTAACTCCTGATATGGCTACGCTGAATTAGACGGTGAAAAAAAAAAAAAAACACTTTTTAAGGATTCCGGCCTTGTCATTTTCAATTTTCTGCTCTTTGGACATGCTTGTATTCAGATTCCCGAACATCCACTCAGCATATCAATCCTAATTAGACAATCTGGGTCCGCGAAGGATGAGAGCCGAGTTATTTGCATAATTTAATCATAAATACTCAGCGATACATATTTCCGAATGCATTTGTACAATCATCTTTCTATCCTTAGGGCAAAAGTATTAATATGATTAGGCAATAATTCTTTAAAAAAGGAGGAAAATAGGAAACCAGAAAGTGCACTCTCTTTTTAAACTTCAGCTTTGGGCTATATGAAAAATTAATTAATTTCTGGGGAAAATCAATTTCTTTATGTGACCATATTAGACAGAGCCGAGCTAAGGCCTGGAATCGCTCTCCAATCAAGAAATCTCATCTGCTCCCTCTAACTTGTGTCAGTAGTGGTTAGCGTCCCTGCGTGAGCGTCAGCGGTCTGCGCACTGCTTCCTAAATATGCTGTAATGTGGTAGCGATGGTGGCTAAAGACATGCCAGGGCTCCGAGTCAGAGAGCTCATAATGCATTGCTTTTTCCACCGGCAATCTGTCGCAGGTGTGACCACGGTGGCTAGTGTCACTGTCCTGTCTCATTTCATACTGGTGGTGGACAGAAAAAAAGAAACCTGCAGATGATTTGACACACTTACACTTGCTTGTTTGATTCGAGACTGATTGATGACTCACGCCATCACTCACGGTCAGCGCTTTTAAAATTCATGAACGTCCGCTATTCGCGCAATTAGCACGATTTGTGCGTTTTAGTCATGTTGTTCCAAACCTGTATCACTTTCTTCCTTCTATAGAACACAAAAGACGACTTTTTGAAAAATGCCAAACAATGAAAGTGAAAGGGATTCAATCAATGTTGTTTTGGACCCCATTGACTTTCACTGAACGACACAAACATTCTTCAGAATATCTACTTTTATATTCAGCAGGGGAAGATTTAGAACAACATTAGGGTGAACAAATTTGGTAACACTTATTTAACAAATTTTTACTAATTACTAATTTTAGGGTTTAATTCTCGCTATTACCTAGTTGTGTAGTTGTGTATTAGCATGCATATTACTAGGATATTGGCTGCTTATTAGGACTTATGAAGCACATATTAATGCCTTATTCTGCTTGATATTCTACATCCCTTAATCCTACCCAATACCTAAACACTACAAAAACTACCTTACTAACTATTAATAAGCAGAAAAAGAAAAAAAAAAAGCAGTGTATTGAGGCAAAATAGTCATAGTTAATATAAAGTGTTAAAGCAAATTTAGAGATAGATTGATGACAGATTTTCATTTTTGGGTCAGCTATCCCTTTAATATGGAGGTCAAATGTCAAGAAGGAATTTCTGTTTGAAATTTAAAAGTGCGTGCAAATATGAGAGCTTTCTGTTTCAAATGAACCTCAATTGAATACAGAGATATCAAATTGCTTTTATCAGTGTCACGTTCATAACAAACTCTTTTGCTGTCTCCTCTCGCATTGACGACGGATGCCAAGTGCACAGTTAATTTGAACACACGTGGCTAATCCTATCAAGGAAAGCTCCAATGACTCACGGCGACGGAAAAAATAAAAACCAGATTGTTTATCTGCTTCATTTTCAATCCATCAGCACTGATCGCAAGTGAGGAATATGGAATCATATGTATGTTGTAAGAAAGTGCTACAATGAATCTGTGATTTTAACAAGCCTTTTAACATGCATCCCCACACACACACACATCCCCCCTCAACTCTTTCATCCTAATCAGCATCTGTCTCTCTGTTTTTTGAAGTTATTATCGCCTCAGCTCCCTCTTGGATGTGGTTGCTGGGTGACGGGTATCTTAGCACCCACTCTGACTGGGAATGATTTGAATTCGATCCAAAGATTTCCCATGAGTACCTGTAAACACATCCGTGCCTTGTCGAAAACAAATATATCAGAAGAGCACTGCAAAGAGAGCGAGAGGGAAAAAAAAAAAAGAGCGATAAAATCTGCCACTGTGTGTTAAGACGCACCCCTGAGTGCTAAACAAAATAATGACGCTCCTCTGTAAATATGCCAGTCTGTGTTGTACACAAACAAAAATATTTTGTCAAATGTGATGCTCTTGTGAATGAATTGTAAAAGGTAAAAATGTAACAAAATATCATTTAAAACATAATTCATTTAATTCACACAAACTTCAGGGGAACACAAAGGACATCTTTTTTATTCATTTAAATTTAATTAAATAAAAAATGTAAAGTCTAAAATATGCAAGTTCATTCAGAGCTATCTATTTAACCTTCCATTGTTGACAACAACTGTCAATTAACCGCCCGGGCCGTACGCAGCCTGACAAACCCTCCAACGTAACAGCTGTCTCAGCACTCACCTCCAGCCCAACCGCCCTGGTGTTTCAATAACCTTTCCTTAAGAGTTCATATGTCACCAGGCGGCAAGAACCGCACCGTCCCACACGGACAAAATGGAAAGGAAAACAAGTAGCTGAAGTATTGCTTCTCACGGGGCAGACTCATAAGTCCTATGAAAGCAGAGAGATTACAGCCCCGTATCTGTTCGGCGGCAGAAGGTGCGCATTAATCTGGGCCGAGAGTCCCCGGGAGAATGGGGGCCGGAGGAACACGTCCTCATGCGGAAGGGAGAAGAGGGGCGAGTCTGACTCTGCTTCATGGGGAATTCTTTTAACGTGAGCAGACAAAGATGTAAGGCCGCTGTTATCCCGTAGCAAAGAGGATTATTAGCACTTCTTCAGCACTCTGGAAGCCGAGCAGCATGCTGGAAAAGTGAGCTTGTTAGTGCTCATGCCATTTTTTTTTTTTTTTTTCTTTATTTGCAAGACAATGGGAATATGATTGGAACACATCCCAGGCCAGGCTCAAACCTGACCTCTTATGCTGTCGGCATATGCACAATGCATTGTGCCACTCCTCTGTAAAGTTCTTCTCAACATACCAAAGGAACTAAATCCATATAGCAAAACATAACATTATATCATAAACATCTAGACTGCTTTAGATAAACAAAATAATCCTTCTTTAATCAAAATATGAGCACGAGTCATGTCCATGCAAGAGTTATGACTTAGCGTGCTGACCTTCCCCGTACAGAGAATCAAAGCAGATGTAGATGCATTAAATCCACACTGTAAATAAGAGCCCATGTGTTTGTGTTCCATCCGAGCAGATACCTTTGTCCATACAAATGATGTAATCCTCCAAATGGGAAGCAGACATGGAGGAGGTGATTGATTTCAGCATAACACCGGCAGTACCAGGTGCTTTCAGAGACAATTACAGGCCTCTCTATGCAGCAGTAATAGGCCAGCACTTTAGCGTCATTAAAGCAATGTGTAGCACTGCATTATCCTTTAACCCCATCACTGACCACTCTCTTTCCCAGCCCCGGAGTTCAAACCACACACTCCATCACCTCAGGACCCTGGGACAGGGTGGCACGAGGAGGAGGGGAGCCGGACTGAAAGCAAGCACAGGCCCAGAAGAAGCTCGCACAGACAGCATGGGAAAGGCTGTGAGCAGACTGCTCCATTAGCACCACTGCTGGACGAACACACACCGCACTTGACACACAGATAAATGGGAATATTTACATCATGCATTTTTTGACAATCATATACAATAACTGTTTTAAATCAAGTGTATGAAGAATTAGACTAATAAAAAAGAATGCGATGCATTTGGTGTTAATCTGCAGTTGTAATTATGACTAGCATTAAGAAGTCCAATTTATGTGGATCACAAGAAAGAGAAAAAAAATAAATCATTAATAAATTATTGCATATTATAATTGTATATTATTTTTTGCAAAAACTTGTGATGGTATAATGTGTGATTTAACAAAAGAGTTTTTAATCCGCACTCACACTGAGTAAAAGTGGCACTTGTCCAAAACAGAAAATCAGTGTGTTTTATGTTATTTTGTATATATATGTATATATTTTAATGTTATGTTTGTGATAAATAATATTGTGTTAAAATAGTTAATATGAAAAAAAAATCACTCTGGACATTCAGATCTAAAAGGATTGATATTAACATTATGCGCAAATTGTGCACTTGCGTGATCCACAATATATATATTTTTTAATTATAAAGCGATTCTCATAAAAAAAAGTAGTGACTTAAATGTTCAGCTTTTATAGCACTTAAATATCTGAAATTGTACAACACTCAGGCTCGAATTGCTGCATGCAAGGTGTTTTTATGTTTTCATTTCAGATGAGCTGTCAACACCTTGACATTTTTAAATTAGCTTACTTTTTCTAGTAATTATTGGGCCCATTCACTTGATCACTAAAGGGTGACATTAAAGTTTCAGGGCGAATTATTCACCGATGTTACAAGCAGTAATTGTTTCCTGTGTGATTTTGTACCTTCAAGCACTGTATCACTCCTGCCATTAAGTATACAAGCACTTATTGACTATGATTTGATTTTTCCCCAGAGGAAGAAAAGAGCAGAAAGAAATGTCTGCCTATAAATACAACTAATAAGAGAGAGCATATATTATAATAATTCTGACAAACATGCTTATTTAAATCTGCTCAAATAACACAAAACCAAATAATATTTCCTCTATTGCTCAATAGGAGTTCAATATTGCTTTCAACATGCACAAATGCAAGGTGACTTGAAATAAAAATAAAATCACATTTGTTCGTACATAACAAGAAAAAAGCTCTCATGCTCTGTATATACACTTGTACATGTTTTCCACAAAACATTGAGCCAACTGTCATTTATGAATTATTAATTCTTATTAGTTTTACAGTGCCATTATTTTTTTAAAGAACACCCTGTATTTTACATGCACTACAAGACTTCAATAAAATGTCAGCATTTATTTATTATTATTATTATTATTATTATTATTATTATTATATTCAACTTTCCACCATTGCAAAAAGTTTAATTACTTAGCATTCTAGAATTAGTAGCACATTTTTCTATATTTTTATTATAATTATTTTAATGATATAAGAACAATATGTGTTTCTTTGAGACAAAGATCTCTGTGCTTATCAATAACTTAATTAAAGTTATTGATGTTTCAATATAAATAAAGAGCAGTACATAAAACTACAGGAATATTAAAAAGTTCTTTGTTGAACTTAAAACAATTGTAATGTAGCATCCGACTGAAAAATCATTTTGGGTTCAAATTGGAACATATATTTTAAAGTGCAAAAGTATTTGCAAATGTCCTGCACGTTTGTTCCACGTTACTCTAATGATAACAGTAAGTACTCTTTTTACTTTGTACTGTAAGTTTCACTTCACTTCTTATCTAACTTGTCTATTGATTGATCTGGTTTCGAGCACTAAAAGAGTAGCACTTGTTCTGACCTGGCATTAGTGCAGTCGTTGTAGAGGGTCTCGAAGTCTTTTCTGGAGATGAGTTTGCATCGGTTGACCCCGGGCTGGATGGCCCCCAGTCCGCGCAGGATGCGGACCTGCTCCACGTTACACACCACCGGCGTGATCTCCAGCCGCTTCAGTTTGGTGTAGACGGTGTGCAGCCCCCCGACCAGGTGTTTGAGAAACAGGTCAAACGCCTGGGGCAGGCAGATGAGCTCATGTCCGTCCACTGTGAAAGAGGCCACCTTTGCGCCCCTAAGCTCCACCATCCGACACTCATTATTCTGCGGGGTGTTTTCAACAGGGGACGGGGTCGAGTACACGGGCTTGCCGGCTAGTGAGATGCTGCTGGTGTTGGTGCTGATCAGATCCGTGCGGAAAAGATTCTGGGGCGCTGACTGAGAGGGAGACGCAGAAGTGGCCGAGGGCGAGGATGATGATGCTGCGATCGCGGAGCATGATGATGATGCTGATGATGCTGACGAAGAAGTTGAGATCGGACACGGCTGGACCAGAGACGATGGAGGAATCAGAGCAGCCGGTACGGCCATGGTGTTCTGCACCTATCAAATAAGTTCAGAGGGTATGCAAAAGTAGCGCAAAGAAGAAGAAATCCACCCGAGTGCGCTCCGCCGACGCGCGAATGGATCTGGAGAGGTGCCGTGCTGAAATTAGGGCTCTGAGAAAGATTGAGAGAGAATGACAGGAAGAAAATGAGCAGAAAAGTGTGCCTCTGCTCTGTGGATGAGTTGTTGTTGTCACAAGGTACAGAGAGGGAGGAGCCACTATCAACCCTTTGAAACGGAGACATGCACAATCTAATGCGACCCTAGTGGAACAGCGAACGGAACATTTCCAGCGTTTACTTACAACCGTCGTGAGCTCGGATGAAACCCGCGCCTCTTCTAGGAATGCTCTCTCAAACTCAACTTTATACGCCGAGCTCCTCTGCTTCTTATCGTTCGTTGTTTTAAAGTAGCCTCACTTTCAGTTGTCAGTGTCATTTCTGAGTGACACAGTAAACAAATTTAAAGGTAAACTTTATAATTACTTTCATTAATAATAATAATAATAATAATAATAATAATAATAATAATAATAATAATATGAACATTTATGGAAAATGTATATATAGCCTAAAGAAAAATAGCTGTTTATAAAGGGATCTGTTAAATATTATAAATAGGCTATGTTTGTTATTGATATTAATGAAAGTTATTATCACTATGACACTTGACGAATAGATGCAACTTAAGGTGAGTTACTGGAGGGAAGAACATGGTGAGTTGTAACACCATCAGTTTAACCAATTAGAAATGAACTACAGGGGTGAAATTACTTCAAACAAGTATGTTAGAAGAGAATTCACAGGACACAAAAAAAAAAAAAAAAAAGTATAGGAAGTTTCACATCTGGATTAATTCGATATGCAGTCAGGTTAATGCATGTTACATGACAGAACTGGTAGCCTATCATCTGAATTAGCAGGTTCTCTTGTTTAATTTGATATATCCATGCAAGCCTTTCATCTGCATGTAACATTTTTTTTTTAAATATCACGTCTGTGCAAACAAGAGAGGCTGTAACACTTTCCAGGTACTTTCACTGAACTTACAAAGGTGCATTAAGTCAGTGTGCAACCCACATTAGACACAGTTTTGAAAGTAGCACATGTTTTTTTTTTTTGTTTTTTTTTGGTTATATAGCTTATGTTTTTCTATATGCGTTTCCAATTTAAATTTGAAATATGTTTTCAAATTTGAAATACATTTCATATAGGCATAATGATATAAAGGGAAACACAATTTAAATGTTTTACTTTACAAACCAGCACAATTAATTTGTAACAGACATTTATGGGAATATTATGTCTCTAAATTTAATATAGGGGAAGGGGGGGTTACAGATGTTGAAATAAAAATGTGTAACAACACTCCCCGATATAAAAATAAAAGACCCCCAAAGTTTAATAGCCTGCTGTTATTTCGCACAAGTCTCATTTTGTAACGTCAGATATTTATTTCTTCAAAAAACAGATTTTCAAACACACAGAACTCTCCTAAAGCAAAGAGAAAACTATGTGGAATGTACAATGTCAAAACCCTGTCTTAAGTTAACTAATAAGTTCAAGTTAGTCTGATTTGATCTGCTTTAAGATAAGCAGAATGCCATTTCAGAATTGTCATTCAGGCACAGAGGTAGCATGTAGTGTAAAAATCAATATCCGCTTAAAATTCAAAGCCACACAAAGTTGCCCTTTATGTTGCTAACCTTTGCTTAAATATGCATCATATTAAGATTTCATTAAAAACAATGAATGTCATGATAGTTTGCCAACAATTTTTCATGTTAGCATGGGGTTAACTGCAAATGATGGCCATAAAATTCTACACAAAGAACTGCTTGCAGACATTCGTTTAGAGAAGAATGATGATAAGACAAAAAGGCATCCACAAACGCCACAGGACCTCTATGATGTCTCCGATTCAGAGTCTCTTAACAAGCTGGGTGGGCCTGATGAATCAAGCTCCCATTAGAACAACAGTCTTTCAATAGACAAACAGCAGGGTGCACAATGTTCAGTTGTTCAATGTATTGAATGTTCAATTAGTTTTATTGGTTAAATTAACAATGTCTGCAATCTTTATGTATTGGGTAAATGCAAGCATCCCGGAAAGAATTTCTCAATCTCGTGCTTTAGAAGAAGCTATGTTAATTCTACATTGCATCATTATTCAGTGAGCCAGGACTGAGAGGAATGCTATACATGATAACACAGTCCACCTGAGAGAAGTTCAAGCCAACAATAATCAAGAGGTTACATACAACAAAGAACAGCTTGAAACAGCTTTAATTAAGTCCACTTTAAGGTCAACAGCATCTCTACCTCAATTACACAGTCATACTTATTCTCTCTGTAAAACACTTTACATTAATTCATATTAATGCATTAACTAACAATGAGAAATACATTTCTTACAGTATGGCCTGGTTGCACAGATTATGCCTTAGTTCAGTTAGGACATTTAAAGGGACAGTTCAGCCAAAAATGAAAATTCTGTCATTATTTTCTCACTCTCCAGTTGTTCCAAACCTGTTTGAGTTTCTTTCTTCTGCTGAACACAAAAGAAGATATTTTGATGAATATTGATGGACCTCATTGACTTCCATAATATTTTTTTTTCCTACTAAGGAAGTAAATGGGGTCCATCAACTGTCCGGTTACCAACATTCTTCTTATCAAAATATCTTCTTTTGTGTTCAATTCAAACTCAAAAGTTTTCATTTTTGGGTGAACTATCCCTTTAAGTGACTTTTATAAATGTGCCTTAGAAAACAACATTACTATTGTGTGCGTCTTGAGACATATCAATGGCAATTTTAAGATATGATGATTTCAATTAAAACAGCCCAAGCATGCATTTTAGTCTGGGATTAGTCTTATAAACCTTGTCTGTGAAACCGGGGTATGTATTAACATTTGTTAACGTTAGTTAATGAAAACACAACTGTCATGTTAGGTCTTAGGTCCATTAAATAATACATAATACAGATCACAACTTTTGATTTTAATAATTTATTAGTAAATGTTGAAATTAACATTAAATTAAGATTAATAAAAGCTTTAGAAGTAGGCTATGTTTCATTGTTTGTTCATGTTAACTATTGTAATTAATTAGCTCTAGTAGTAATTAGTTATATCATAACCTTTTGAAAGGGTACCGCCCCAGTGATAGCTTTTGTACCCGTTTTCTGTGTAATGTTAAAAATGTAACCCAATTGTTAATTGTTTTATGTGTATAAAAATTGTTGTTTCATATTAAACAGTGAGAGCCTTACTTTATTCAAGATGTTCCTTCCATAAGGGAAAAAGTGTAATTACAGAATACCAATGCGTTAACAACATTGGCATTTACACTCTTAGTGCTTGAAAAGGATCCATCAGGAAGGCAAATGGATGACATAAATGCTACCATAAATGCTACCACAAATTAAAACAATCTGACTGTTTGATCGCATTGGATAAAATGCTCAATTATCTTCTAAAGGAGCATAAAGGGTGTTCTTTGTTTCTATACTTTTTTTGAAAATGACATTTAAATGGTTTCTAAATAGTGCTTGAAGTTAGTCAACGAGATTTATGTGTTTCTTCCATGTGTTTATATGATATCAGAGGCCCGTGATGACTGCTAGGGGATGACATGACATCGCTAATGAGGAAAGGCCCATCACAAGACCACACACACAAAGGTTTGATGCCGTTGCAGAGCTGATGACTAACTCCTTCCACTTTGTTTATGGTATTCGTTACAGGGAGCACACAGCAAACATCAGACATACATGAACCATCAAACAAGCTGACAATAGTACATCTACTTTCTTTCCTAGTCCTCAGCACACCGGCTAGAAGACTAACGAATGGAGAGGCAGCTGGGAAAAAAAAGTGGGTGCACAGAGTTTCCCTCCATCTGTATGAATCACCATAAAGCTAATGTATCAGAGTTTAAAAGTAGAACTACGATATGACTTGCGTATGATCAATGGCACTGTATATTGTTTGATATAATAATTTATTCAGCCTATAAGGCTTTGATAAAACAATGTTGAAAAGCAATTTAAATTAAATTCATTTAAATGTCAATTCTCATGGTTAGGATTTTTCTATAATTGGCTATTTAATTAAAATAATTTTCACAGTCATTAATACAGCTCGCAACTTGTAGTGCACTGACATGTTTTAATTACATGGTATTAACAAAATTGATATGCTTTAGAAAGCATGGTGAATAAGAAATAATTACACCAATCATACATCATCCCCCTTATGGACATTAAGAGTATTTCAACATAATTGATGAACTTTGAAAAGGGAGATAAATAACTTTAATTGCATGAAATGGGCGTACCTGGTTCAAATGGAAACAGCCGCCATTGCATTGCAACATATTGGCAGATTCCACTAAATGCAAATCTTCTCACTGTCTCATATGATGAATAAACATGACTTTCATGCAGTAAATATTTAGGTACATCTGCAAGTGTGGTACGTCTTTCTTCTGACTCACGTTCATTACATTGTTCTGTTTTTGGGGGAGGATGCAGCTTAAAATGCTGCTCAGACAAACAGAGTGCAGAGTGAGACAAATACTTATTGATTTTGAATATTTGTCTCCTCAAGGTCGCATGCCATTGACCCCATCTATCCGAGACGCCCCCTTCCCTGCCACACACACAAATTTCCTCACTAAATATTCTATGGTCAACTGTTAGTGGTATTGTAACAAAGTGGAAGCAATTGGGAACAACAGCAACTCAGCCACGATGTGGTATGCCACGTAAAATCACAGCGCATGCTGAGGCACACAGTGCGCAGAAGTTGCCAACTTTCTGCAGAGTCAATAGCTACAGACCTCCAAACTTTGTGTCTCCTTCAGATTAGCTCAAGAACAGTGCATAGAGAGCTTCTGGAATGGGTTTCCATGGCCGAGCAGCTGCATCTAAGCCTTACATCAAGTCGGAATACATGACATCACAAAGCGTCGGATGCAGTGGTGTAAAGCACACTGCCACTGGACTCTAGAGAAGTGGAGACGTGTTTGGAATGATCAATCACGCTTCTTTGTCTGGCAATCCGATGTACGAGTCTGGGTTTGGCGTTTGCCAGGAGAACGGTACTTGCCTGACTGCATTATGCCAAGTGTAAAGTTTGGTGGAGGGGGATTTTGGTGTGGGGTTGTTTTTCAGGGGCTGGGCTTGGCCCCTTAGTTCCAGTGAAAGGGATGCTTCAGCATACTAAGACATTTTGGACAATTTCATGTACCCAACTTTGTGGGAAGAGTTTGGGGATGGCCCCTTCCTGTTCCACCATGAATGTGCACCAGTGCACAAAACAAGGTCCATAAAGACATGGATGAGCGAGTTTGGTGTGGAGGAACTTGACTGGCCTGCACAGAGTCCTGACCTCAACCTGATAGAACACCTTTGGGATGAATTAGAGCGGAGACTGCGAGCCAGGCCTTCTCATCCAACATCAGTGCCTGACCTCACAAATACACTTCTAGAAGAACGGTCAAAAATTCCCATAAACACACTCCTAAACCTTGTGGAAAGCCTTCCCAGAAGAGTTGAAGCTATTATAGCTGCAAAGGATGGACCAACTCCATATTAAACCCTACGGATTAAGAATGGGATGTCATCAAAATTCATGTGCATGTAAAGACAGGCATTCCAAAACAAAGGTTTTTGGCATATATATATATATATATATATATATATATATATATATTGGTCTACCTGAAATAGAAAATCTGCTCAAGGGAGAGCCAGCATCCTTCCTTTCCATTTGTTCGTTTTTGCAAGAAATTACATATTTTGCAGGTACACAAAGAACAGGGTTAATACACAGAGATGTCCAATTAGAGCCCCCTCATTTAGTAGACGTCTGAACGAAAACTTTATGACAGGCAGTTAGGGACTGTCATTAAATTAGATGTTGTGAGAATGATAGCACACTTTCTTTGCTTAATGAGAATGGAGTTTCTCCCCAGACTGGAGATTTTCTGAGTTCACTGCCGTCGGAATGTTTCACAAAGCGAAACTATGGCTCTCTTTGTTGTGTTCACATTACAGATGAGATCAGAGAGTAAACAGAGACCAAATGTGCTCTAATAAAACTACAGATCTTCTAGCCGGCTCATTTCCATAAAGCAGTTCCTACGTAAATCAGGTATGACCTTCAGAGACATAATTAAAGCAAATATTTTTAGTCCCTGATTGGAATGTTGCATGTCAATACAAATTGTGAAGGAACCTCATAACGGAATGCAGATTTTATTGTTTGCAGGACGTATGCAATCTGAAATGATAAAAGGCTGTATAGCTACATTTTGAATAAAGCTCCTATAAAGAGCTCATATATGAATACTCGCAATAAATAGTAAGTTAATGGTTAACGTGATTTATTGAATTTAATGATTTTGTTTAAACCCATACGATTCTTTAACATAGTTAATACATTTAATTACAAATAGCTCTCATTTATCAGTAAAAGACGGATAAAAACCTTCTTAACAGGAATATTCTTTATTAATCAAACACAAATTACATATTTAACTAAAATTAGTTGCACTATTTGTTTGGTGGAATTTAACTATCAAAGCTTCAAATAACTTAATTTGAACAAGCATTAATAAAAACAAATGGCGCTTATTAATGACATTATCAATGTTGAAAACAGTTGTGTAAAATGTATTTTCAGGATTCTTTGATGAATAGAAAGTTCAAAAGAACAGCATTTATCTGAAATAGAAATCTTTTGTAACATTATACACGTTTGGAGTCATTAAGAATTTAATAAAGCTTTGCCATCACAGGAATAAATTGCATTTTAAAATATATTCAAATAAAAAAACAGTTATTTTAAATTGTAAAAATATTTCATAATATTACACTGTTATACACACACACACACAGACAGACAATCTGTTCCAAATTATTATGATAGTGACATATCAGTAGAATTTAAGTACAATAAACATTCAGAATTTCGTTTTTCAAAGAAAGTATTTATTTTATTTTCTCCATGTATTTTATAGGTAACTGGTATCAATCTCTGACAGGTTTGTTAAATAGTTCACCAAGTCTACCTGGTAAATGGAAATCCTAACTAAAGAGGTTGTTCCACATTATTAAGCAACCCACAGTTCTCAAGCAATAAGGGGAGGCACTGTTGAGCAGCAAACAGGTATTTGAAGCTTCTGGTGTCTCTGGAGTCTCAAAAACCTCTTACAGAAACGCTTACAGAGGGTATAGAAATACATTTTCAAAAAGTTTAATTGCTGTGGTGTTTCTTGCAGCATTGTCCTGAATGAAATTCCTTTTATTTCAGAAGGCACTATCCTTTGTTTATGCCATAGCAGAAAATGGTCAATTATAAACTGACACATATCTTGCAGAAGTCATTTTGACATAGCAGCCGCTATGAGGGACCTTTCATCTCACTTCCCAATATTCCAGCCCAAATCATCACCCACTAGCTCCTTGCTGACGTCACAGTCTTGTTGGAACGTGGAGGCCACTCACCAACCATCCAGAAATCCATTCATCTAGGCCATCCATTGTAGTACGGCATTTGTCAGTGAATTAAATGAGTCTTCATGTATTTCTTCACCCACTGTAAACGTTTCTCTTTGTGAGCTTTGGTTAGAAGTGGCTGAAATGCAACTTTACACACAACTGCCAGCCTGCATGAAGAGGTTCTTGAGACTCCGGCAGCTTCAAATACCTATTTGCTGCCCAACAATTGCTTGTTTTATATCTATCCTTTTAATACAATAAATTTTTTGACAGAAACTTTCCTTAAAGGTGCACTATGTAACTTTTCATTCCGCTAGAGGTTGCCTATTCAAAACAAAGGTGTAGTTTGATGACGCCAAGTTTGAGCGCAGAATCTTGGGATATGTGGTCTTCACCTCAGCCGGTGGGAAAAAATCGGGATAGGACTCAGGCAGAAATCAAGTTCATGGATACGATTATTAACATTACTGTAGTATGAAGCAGAGCAGGACCGAGTGTTGTGGGAGCTGAGCAAGGCCGCTGGAGCGATTGTTAATAAGATGAAAGCAACACACGCTTCATGAGCAGCGGGACTTTTATTATGCCACAGTCGCCGGCGCCATTTCCGCTTTTCCGGTCATGAGTATGAGGTAACGCAGCTCTGTTTATCATATTAGATACATCTGAGTGTGTTGAAAATGATGTTATGACGTTACTCGTGCGTTCGCTCGGTGGCTGCTATGACACTTGTAAGAGTAAAGCCCTTCTGCAGAATAAAATCGGAAACCGAGGGTAACGCAGATATGACGCCATTGACAGGCGACTCCCTCACACGTCCCGGTTCATTGGTTAAAAAAGCAATTTTCTCACGATTTACAAATAGTTGGAAACATTTGGGATATTGCAAGTACTCAATTGAACAAAATATATAACACTGGCCTAGTGGTTTTTAGATATTTTACTGAAAAAAAGTTACATAGTGCACCTTTAATAATCCTTTATCTGACCGAGCTCTCCTGTGCTGTAAATTACTTGCAAATCTTATGATAGTTCGATAATCTCCATTCAGTTTTCACACAATATTAGTGGTTTCCATGCCTTTTACATAACATTGCACCATTTCATCTTCAGAAAGATCTATCTTCATCCCCTTATTGCATGAGAACTGTGACTTCTTTAATAATGTGAAACAACCTCTTTAAGTAGGGTTTCCATTTACCTAAGTGTGTGTATATGTGTGTGTGTGTGTGTGTGTGTGTGTGTGTGTGTGTGTGTGTGTGTGTGTGTATAAAATAATATATAATATATAGCACTTCCTAGCATCAACTTGAAACGAAGCGGTTCATTATGTGCATTATAGAGATATGCTGCCATGAAATAATTATCAGATGTCAAGCTGTTCTGATGCTCAGATCCATTTGTGCGGTTGTTATGATGATGCCATCCTGCCTTACAACTCTCTCTCTCTCTCTGTGAGCATCCTGTCTGCAAATATATCTGCAGATCTCAGGATTCACTTGGAAAGATGCCAGCCAAGTGTCTTGTGAGCTGAGCTGGCAAAACGTCCAACCGTATGTAAAATACTGCCCCTCTGGTGATATCAGTCTTTAAAAGAGAGCTAATTTCATTTTTTCAAAAGAAGCCGCTTGATAGCTGCACAATTACTCTGCGGTGCCCCGTACCCTGTTTAAAGCTGCACAGACTTTTATATCAGGCGAGAGATTTGTGGATATCTAAATTGGAAGGTAAACCTGTATAAACAGTAGTAATTACCGTGCCATTCACAGGGCCTGTTGTGCTCGTACGGCAACAGCCACAGTGATTAAAATGAATCTCCATCGACTTCTCCATTAAATTGCTGGCAGTGGCGATCCTTTGACCTTTCCCATTGATTGAACATAACAATCACAATTCAATTGTAATGCAAAGAGAACATTTGTTATAATGTACATGAGATGCATGAGCCATTTCCTAGAGGGTTGAGGTAATCAATGAAGTGACTTCAAAAGGAACCCACACAAAGACTCATTCTAGTCAGAATCCTCGGTATATATCGAACCCAACATTCAGCCGTCTGTTGCATTACTCAATACATTTGCATCCTATAAAGAAACATATTGTGCATTCAGAACCCTTGGTGTCATTTTATGCTTGTTACAATAGCACAAATACTGATATGATCCAGCGTTCTGATCATTTTCATTTGTCATGATCCGTTAGAATGCTAAGCCTTCCCAGAATTCACTGCATGTGGCACAGAGGTCTAAGAAAATGATTACAGCTGACATTTGCCTGAATGTTCTCTGTACATCGACTGATTAGAAACATCTGTATGTGACACCGGTGCAGTGCGAGCAACACGTCTGGTTATAAAACACTTTTAAACTTGCAGCGAAACTAGTCTGCGGCTGATTACTTGTACGTAACTCTACTCCCTCCCTCTGACCAGGAAGGAAAAACTGTGAAATACCCGGCTTCTAATCAGCATTTAATTCTGATTTTAAGAGCAGTGCTAGATCATGCATTTCAAAAACGAAGAGTATGTGAATAATGTCCTTAAGGGAATCTGCAGAATTGAGAGATTATGGTTTACACGCACATTAAACAGATTAAACCAGTCAGATCTCAAAAGGCAGTTTATCTAATGGAGAAAATGTAGTATGCTAATTGGGTAAAGTCTGGTGCTGAAATTACACACAAGTTCTTCTCACTGTGTGTAGATTTAAGGGTAAAGTTTGATTAAAATCGCAAGGCTAATCAGGGATATAAGCTGCAAAACATTCCCTGAACGAAAGCGTGCTTGCCGCACAAAAAAGTAATTGTCTCGAAAAAGTTCTGCGATGACAGATTCAATTCCATTTAGTAAATGTTTAATAAATGTTATACAAACACGGCCGCCTATCTCACTGTATTCAGAAAACAAAGGGAAACTTTAATTGCTTTAATCATCCTAAGCTTTGACGTTGTTATTGGCTTTAAAAATAGCAGTTAACAGTAACTGTCTTGTAAAGGAAATTGAACCACATTTGCGAAATGATCCCCAATTAAGATATGGCCATCCAGACCAGCAAAGTTGAACTGGGGTGTTGTGTCTAAGAAAAGCAGTCGATGCCATACAAAGCTATTTAATTAGCTGAAATGCCCAAAGAAAACAGCCAGCCTAATATGTATCACTTTAATCAAATTTAAAGTGATTGCATCCCTTTTGAAGATTCCAGAGCATGGATATGTTCATTAACAGATATGTGTGCCTTCGTTTCTCACAGAAATGACACTTAAACGTCAGGAAGCTAAGCAAAACAGAAGCATGCATTTCTGTTTTGTGTCTTTAGTGTTCACTAATGTGTTTCAACATAGCGCTGTGCTACCTTTAATCTGCACTAAAGGGAAATAATGCGTTTCCTGCCTTATTTACCATGCTTACTTAACAAGTGCTGTACAATTAGAATTGTTAATAGATTGAGAACAACAAAAGGACTTTGAAGGTGGGAAAGTGCTGACATTATTTCACAGGGGAAAAGCACCCCTGAGAAAAAAAGGTCTGCAATAAATGTAGTTTCCTGCACTGTTCTTCAATGAAACACCGCTCCCTCTCATTAGAAATGCCATAGAAGACATAAATCAAGGACAGTAAAAATTTCATTGCCTCCGCGATAAATTACACACTTTGCGTGTCGGACAGCGACTGTGTAAACATTGTAATTTCACTTGATTCTCGTTAAATGTATGCAGACTTTTACAATCCATAAACAGATCCGGAATAAAAGTTAATAAATGTCAAAATTTGCATTCTGGAAAAAAAGAGCATCTTGCTGCATTTTTGCAAATATCAATCTATGAACCTTTCAACATTTTGTCAGACAAAATGCTAATTGTACCTTTAGGAATTTGGGACACAGTGACAAGAAATGAGATGCCCTGTCCTTTTAGATGTGGAAATCAACTGGGGTAGCATACAGAAACCCTGGCGAAGGCAAAGCAAACACCGCCAGCCACGTTTTCTATGTGGAATTATCAGCGCATAATAATACATCTCTCTTAGATAAAAACTGCTTCTCCCAGTTGGAGAACCCAATAAATTCATGAATTCACAATGACTACATACTAGATAGTCAAACTTTTCACAACATTCAAGAGTTTTTATTACAAAGTACTATTAATAAATGAGATCTATATTAATAACCATCATTATAAAATGATAGACTATATATAGATATATAGTTTATTTATTTCAGAAGTTGGGTAAAATCTGGTACATTTTCAGCACGCACAGGTTTGTTCTTCATCTGTTGTCCCATCATTCCAACACAGAGGCTAATTTAACAAGGGAGAATTAAGAGTGTAAAAAGTGCTTACACAAAGGTTTCCACGTTATTTGCTTGGAATTGATTTTAACACTTAAACAGAATCCTAACTGTGGGCCAGGCCATCTGCATTTCACCGTAAACACAAGCACATACATATTGGTCTACGGATGTCTATCAGAAATGCCTGCTGAAGCTAGCAATGTGTTTCCAAACAAAGCACAATTTGTTTATTTTTAACAAACATGTACTACAGCGTCCTTATGAGCGATTAGCAATGTTGTTCTTCAAAGGTCCTTAAGAGGAGTTTGATGCAGTTCTTGCCCGTCCTCCCATTAATCCAAACTCAGTTAAGAGTCTGCCATCTGGACGTGTGTTCCAAGCGATAAATATGATTTAGAGTTGATTTAGACATGTTCCCCGCACCAAGTGTGTGGATTTCAGAATTAAATGGCACAAACAAATGTGGAGTAGAGAGCAAATTAATATCTCTCGTTTCAGAGCTCCATAACAAAGCCCCACCCTTAATTACAGCCTGTAATCATTTCCCGAAACACACATATCAAGGAATTCAATTACCATCATAGAGCCCTTGCACAAATAAACTGATCTTATAAATATAAAATATCTCCTGATGCATGTTCAGATGATTCAAGGTGTTTGTGCAGGTAATTCTGAGACAGCACTAGTTGCTTAGTTGTTTATACTCCGCTGGGATCAAGTAATTTGAGCAATCAACATTATTTTGTGAAATTGTAACTGTACAGTATGTGTGAATATCAGATAATGCTGGATCTAATTACCTTCCTTTTGAGCTTCAGTTGTTGTTCAGCTGTGCCAAGCAACAGTGACCTCTACAGGGATTGAAGATGGAAAGCTGATACACATTTGGCTTCCTGCATGCAGTAACCTCCTTAAAGGGAAAAACAGAGGATATAGGATCATTAAAAAGCTATTAAAATACTAAAAGTTATAAAAAGTTACTCAGTAACAAGTAAAAGTTAACCAAAAACAGTACAGTACACACAGTACACAAGACACAATTAACAATCAATAAAATAATATTAAAAGCCTCCTCCATACTTCCAGAATAATTGAATGCATAATAATTTATTCTGTAATATTTTACAGTCATTTTTATAAATATTCCATCAAAATATTTTTTTACGGTCATGCATCTAATAAGCAAATCCTATGTTATAAATAAATAATATTTGTATGATTTTTTGTAACATTTCATCAAAATAATAAGGAAACTGTCATTCTGTCAACTCTGTTTGGTACAGAATAAACAAAAGGCGACTTCATTTGTCCAGCGGTGCAGGAGACGATCTCCCTGAGGGCAAAGTCTTGGATAGATCCAGGTGTAATGGCAGCAAACCCAGAAAATGTTGCCAAGACATTTCTACCTTACTTCTAAACTTTAGCACAGGAGGACGAAGTGTCTTTCACAGAGAGAGGGGGTTGAAAAGAAAGGGTGCCAAACAACACGAGGCAGAGCCAAGTGCTGTATCAAGCAGGAGGAATGACTGATGAAAAGATAAGGGACAAACCAAAGAGAGCAGACCAAACAGGAAAAGCAAGCAAGCAGCAAATGGAGGGGTGTAGCCCGGGCCGACACAGAGTATGGTGGACGCTCACGTTGCATGTATCTGCTTTTGTTTAGTGCAGACTAAAAAGCACTTTTTTTTTTTCTATCTCATAAAAACATTCCGGTAACTTTTCTCTTTGTGGTGCATATAAAAACCTGAATAGCATTTCTAACTAACATGTATCTCACTCAAGCATAATGAATAAGTAACCTATTTAAGATTAAACCAAGAATGTGGATATATTCCGTGATGATTTTTTCTCTCTCCCTGTGTTCAAAAGACACACATGCCATGTTGTGTCTTATACCCCACTGCTGCCGAGTTTTCTTTTATGCATTCACATTCAGTTCGGCAGCATCAAATCCTCCAGAGAGCCAGCATTGTCCTCTTGCATGTCCCCTGGGTTTCCCATCACATAGCTGCATCTCTCATGCACACAATAAAACACCCAGAAGATCCAGAGGCGAGCGGGCTCTTTTTAAACACTCGCACGCAATTTGAGGAAGATTAATTAAAATGCTATTAAAGCCACTGCTGATTGTGTTGATTCTCAAAGACTTTGCAAATTATTCCACTTTTACTGAGGCCTTAAACAAACGGACTCAATAGCCTTTCACTGATTTCTCCCTCTGAATAATAAGCATCTGTTATGTCATTATGCACAGAAATAAAAGGGACACATACTTTCCCCGGCGATGTGGAAAGAACGTTTTGCACCAATAGAAGATCTGCAACTGTAGTGTTACAAATTTATGGTTTCATATCAGCATGGTTCAAGCGATTTCAACGGCCAGGGTTTGCTCTAGTGGACTTGAATGTATAGTCTCTGGTGCATAAAGTGAAACATAAGGCCTAGTAATGACGCTTTGTCTAATAGGATACCAAGCCTGAGGCATTAAGAAAAAGCGTGTTCGCCATGGATATGAAAAAAAGAAAGTACAAAAATTGTTGATTTAAAGTGAACAAATTAGCCTCCATTTTAGTGCATATGTCTCTGTTGAGGAAGCTACTTTGAAACTTAAACGGTCAAGAGTCTCTTTTTCTTATACTAATATATACTTACAGACTGTTAAAAAATATATTTTCCAGTTAATGGAAGCCTTTGAGTCACAAATATTAAGAAATGTGAATTACTTGAAACATGTTAACCAACAGAATACCCCCAAATGTTCCAACTAGTCAAAAGATGTCTGAAAAAAATTATCTCTAATTGAAAAATAAAGCTGAAATGTAATGTTTTTGTGTTCCATGCAGCGTGCATTGCAGCAGGGATAAATTATGGGATTATTATTATTTCACCGTCTGCTGACTTTTGTTTAAACTTTTGTTGTTGTTTTATCATTATTGTTAGTTATTTGTTGTGTTATATTGTTAAGAGCTCATCTTTATACATTTATTGATTGTCATCATTCTTGAGATTTGATCTTGAGTGTTGAGGCTCATATATAACCTTCTAAAACTATATCTTTGCTTTGAAAGCATTGAGCATTCACTTCAAAATATTAAGTTTCTTCTATGCATCTGTCTACCAACATGATATCAATTTATCGTGACGTGTTACTAACTGAAAATTTGTTGAACAATCAAAATCCGTAGTTGCCTTGATGAATTTAACTGAATGAGGTTTTCGGCTTTTTTAGTGTGCAAACAAATTCAAATCGACAAAACAAAGTGTTCATTTGAATTTAAGACAATAGTTAAACCTAAAGATGAGAAAGTATTTTTTTATATATATATTTTCCTTTTATTTATATAGTACACTCAAAATAGTTTTAATCTGTTCATTTTAAACAACTATATGAGCTTAGAATGAATCAGACTTTCCAACACTAAATGAGAGAGAATCATTTGGGTGAACCAATTCACTTGAATCCTTCAGACTTTCTAACATTACATATGAGAGAGATTTAAGAACAGATTCACAAGAATCACCTGACTTGCAGTGCTACGTAAGGAAAAATAGAGAGGGCTGTTCAGCGGAGCATGTTTGATTAATCCCCGAGTTTAGACATGCCATCTAAAACAATAGCCTGTAAAAGCTACAGGACTTTGAAAACAGCTAAACTGGAAAAACGGGGTTACATTATAGCAGTATCATGTATTTATTCACTTACTTCTCAACACTGTTCTATAATCCTTCATAAAGCATTTAGTGTTTTGTGCTATTAGCATACATAAAACACTATTAATGCTGTATTAACTTTAAATTTGGTATAACGCTATTTTGATAGTCCACTTTAGACTGCCTGCTTAATATCTTCTAACACTTTATTTTGATGAAAACAGCACTTTGCAACTACATGTCAACTTATTTAATAACACTAACACTTAACCTTAATACTCTAATGAGAGATGGTTGATACTGTAAAATAAATTTAGTTAAAAAAAAAAAAAAATGTTTTCATGCTGCCTTAAAATTTTAAGTTTAGTCAACTTGAAATGTGAAGTTGTACTTAGTGACAACTTGGATATGAGTTGACTAAGCTTAAAGGGTGAGTTCACCTAAAAATTAAAATTGTCATTGAAGGTGCACTATGTAACTTTTCCGTGCACTTGAGGTCGCCTATTAAAAAAAAAAAAAAAAAAAAAAAAAGGCATAGTTTGATGACGCCAAGCTTAAGCGCAGAATCTTGGGACATGTGGTCTTCACCTCACAGCCGGTGGAAAAGAATCAGGATAGGACTCGGGCAGAAATCAAGTTCATGGATGCGATTTTTAATGTTACTGTAGTATGAAGCAGAGCAGGAGCAGTTGTGGCAAGGCTGAGCAAGGCCACTGGAGCGATTTGTTAATCTGATGAACGCAATACGCCTCGCGAGCAACGGGACTTTTATTATGCCACAGTCGCCGGCGCCATTTCCGCTTTTCCGGTCATGAGTATGAGGTAACGCAGCTCTGTTTATCATATTAGATACATCTGAGTGTGTTGAAAATGATGTTATGACGTTACTCGTGCGTTCGCTCGGTGGCTGCTATGACACTTGTTGCACACTGCAGTAAGAGTAAAGCGCTTCTGCAGAATAAAACCAGAAACCGAGGGTTACGCAGATATGACGCCATTGACAGGCGACTACCTCACACGTCCCGGTTAAAATAGCAATTTTCTCATGATTTACAAATAGTTGGAAACATTTGGGATAGTGTAAGTACTCAATTGAACAAAATATATAACACTGGCCTAGCGGTTTTTAGATATTTAACTGAAAAAATTTTACATAGTGCACCTTTAATTACTCACCTTCATGTGGTTCCAAACCCATAAGACCTTCGTTCATCTTCAGAACATAAATGAACACTTAGGCCCAGAAAGTAAAGACATAGTTTAAATAGTCCATGTGACTCCGGTGGTTCAATTTTATGAAGCGACAAGAATACTTTTTGTGCGCAAAAAACAATTATTCAACAATTTCTTGTTAGCCTGTATCAGACTCTTACGCAGCGCTTCCAGAACACCGGCTTGCAGACAAAAAGTATTCTCGCCGCTTCAAAATTACGGTTGAACCCCTGTAGTCACAAGGACTATTTTAACAATGTCTTTCCTACCTTTCTGGGCCTTGAAAGTGTTAATTAAATAGCTGTCTATGAAGGGGTCAGAGAGCTCTTGGATTTCATCAAAAATATCTTAATTAACCAAATGTTAAATCAAGACATTTGATTCCGAAGATGAACAAAGGTCTTACGGGTTTGGAACGACAGTGAATATATTATTAATGACAGAATTTTAATTTTTGGGTGAACTAACCTTTTAATTTTAAGGCAGCATGAACACTTACTTTTTTAAGTTGAAACCATTTTTTTTTTTACAGTGATGTAGTTGAAAAGCTAATTCTAGTTAGTAGAAATGTCAAAAGTCTAACGATTTTTGTTTGTTTGTTTTTTGAAAATTCATTAAAGACTTAAAAATCTAATCTAAAATATGTACCAATGGGTGAATCCAACTCCATTGTATCATTATTTGCATGCCCGCGATCACTTTCCAGTTGTGATGCAAATACGCTCAAAAGTCTGGTTACCCCTACAAAACTCTCCCCGAGGATTGGAAACTCCAAGTTCAGTCTCATTTCCCACTCTGCGCTCAGAAGCGGCGAGTCCTCGGCTCTCTGATCTTCTCTAGACAAAATGAGACGCAGCAGCTTGAACAGAGGGAGCCTGGTGTACGTTATTCCCTGCACTACTTGAATAGATAATGCTTCTCTTTACTTTCTTTATTCCTTCAAAAAAAAAGCATCAGAGGCCAAATATTAATTCTTTCTGTCACCCAGCAAAGCAAGGGGAGCGCGACGCACCCAGCATACCAGCTTGTGTTTTAGCATGATTAAGGCACACATAAAGGCCTTTCGCAGGCTGCTTTGAACCTTGCCATTGAATTCTTTGTTTTTTGTGCATATATTCAAACTTATTCCCCTGCACTGCTGGAGGCTGATCCTGAAAGACAACGTTAATGAAACATATAACAGGTAAAGACAATGGGATTAGCACTATCCTAGCACAGAGCATCTCCATTCAGGCTGGCAGGTTCGACGGAACACCGCCATCCGCTCTCCCCCCTTCTCCACACCCATGAATCTCCTTTTAAAAAATGCCAATAGCTGTGATTGCTTAAAGCTCGATCCTTCGGCTCCATAAAGATGTGCGTGGAAAGAGTCACATCAAGGAATGACATTGACAGAGGAACTGCTGACTCGCATCAGTGTTTGTCTTTTGATGTGAGAGATCAAATCGATGTACACACTCTCGTCGAATGCCATGCAAGGAGGGGGGAAGATGGGGATTAGCATTTCACAGCCCCGTGTGGCGAAGGGGCCTGCTTGCCTTAAATCATTAGTGTTTAAAATAATCAGAGTTTTTTTGCGGGGAGCTGGAAGGAGAGTTCCCCTGCGCTGAGTGAAAGATCCTCTTCGCTTCCTCAATTATTAAGTGGCTACATTGGAAATAGGGAAACATTAGCAGGTGTGTAAAAATTTTAAAAGATTAAGTGCTTCAAAAGAGTCACCCAGGGGAGAAAACAGGAACGTGAAACTGCTTTGGCAGTAACCAGGCAGTGAAACAAACGCTTGAGCAGAAAATGGTTATAGGAGATACACTGCCAAGAGTTAAGTGCATTTCTGAAGTTAAAGCAATATAAATAGAGAGATATGAGAAGGGTCCAAATGAAGAGTGGTTAGAGAAGAAAACTAATTTCAAAACCTACAATACACTTCAAATACACATTGTCCTCAAAGAATGGCCAATATCACCCACTTATTCCCAGCAGTGAGTCTCAGTTATGCATTGATCGTGAGTTATGCAAGTTAGTTCTGTTTGAAAAAAATTACGCAACAGACATTGGGCCTTATTCTTGAGACAAAGACAGAATTTCTGTGCAAATCATTCATAAAACCATTTGTATGCATTTAATTAAATTTGACAATTAACCTACAAAATGCTTTTATGTAGGATTTCCACAGAAATTTGCGCTGGAAAAAATTAAGAGACCACTTAACATTGAGAAATCAATGTTAAGTGGTCTCTTAATTTTTTTCCAGAGCTGTGTATATATATATATGGACACACACAAACCTGATTTCAAAAAAGTTGGGACACTGTACAAATTGTGAAAAAATCTGAATGCAATGATGTGGAAGTTTCAAATTTCAATATTTATATATAAACATATCAAATGTTTAAGCTGAGAAAATGTGTCATTTTAAGGGAACATAAGTTGATTTTAAATGTCATGGCATCAACACATCTCAAAAAAGTTGGGACAGGGCCATGTTTCCCACTGTGTGGCATCCCCTCTTCTTTTTATAACAGTCTGCAAACGTCTGGGGACTGAGGAGACAAGTTGCTCAAGTTTCTGAATAGGAATGTTGTCCCGTTCTTGTCTAATACAGGCTTCTAGTTGCTCAACTGTCTTAGGTCTTCTTTGTCGCATCTTCCTCTTTATGATGCGCCAAATGTTTTCTATGGGTGAAAAGATCTGGACTGCAGGCTGGCCATTTCAGTACCTGGATCCTTCTTCTACACAGCCATGATGTTGTAATCGATGCAGTATGTGGTCTGGCATTGTCATGTTGGAAAATGCAAGGTCTTCCCTGAAAGAGACGACGTCTGGATGGGAGCATATGTTGTTCAAGAACTTGGATATACCTTTCAGCATTGATGGTGCCTTTCCAGATGTGTAAGCTGCCCATGCCACACGCACTCATGCAACCCCATACCATCAGAGATGCAGGCTTCTGAACTGAGCGCTGATAACAACTTGGGTTGTCCTTGTCCTCTTTAGTCTGGATGACATGGCATCCCAAATTTTGATTCGTCTGACCACAGAACAGTTTTCCACTTTGCCACAGTCCATTTTAAATGAGCCTTGGCCCAGAGAAAACGCCTGCGCTTCTGGATCATGTTTAGATATGCTTCTTTTTTGACCTATAGAGTTTTAGCCAGCAACGGCGAATGGCACGGTGGATTGTGTTCACCGACAATGTTTTCTGGAAGTATTCCTGAGGCCATGTTGTGATTTCCATTACAGTAGCATTCCTGTATGTGATGCAGTGCCGTCTAAGGGCCTGAAGATCACGGGCATCCAGTATGGTTTTCCGGCCTTGACCCTTACGCACAGAGATTGTTCCAGATTCTCTGAATCTTTGGATGATATTATGCACTGTCGATGATGATAACTTCAAACTCTTTGCAATTTTTCTCTGAGAAACTCCTTTCTGATATTGCTCCACTATTTTTGGCCGCAGCATTGGGGGAATTGGTGATCCTCTGCCCATCTTGATAAGTTGCAAATTGGTCCTCCAGCTGTTCCTTATATGTACACTTAACTTTTCCGGCCTCTTATTGCTACCTGTCCCAACTGTTTTGGAATGTGTAGCTCTCATGAAATCCAAAATGAGCCAATATTTGGCATGACATTTCAAAATGTCTCACTTTCAACATTTGATATGTTATCTATATTCTGTTGTGAATAAAATATAAGTTTATGAGATTTGTAAATTATTGCATTCCTTTTTTTATTCACAATTTGTACAGTGTCCCAACTTTTTTGGAATCGGGTTTGTATATTATACATATATATATATATATATATATATATATATATATATATATATATATATATATATATATATATATATATATATATATATATATATATATATATAGCATTACATTAATATATTGTGTTGGTCCCCCTTTTGCAGCTAAAACAGCTCTGACCCGTTGAGGGATGGACTCCACTAGACCCCTGAAGTTGTGGTATCTGGCACCAAGATGTTTGCAGCAGATCCTTTAAATTGCAAGGTGGGGCCTCCAGGGATCAAACTTGTTAGTTCAGCACATCCCACAGATGCTCGATTGGATTGAGACCTCTCAAACATGTTGTGCTCCTCAAACCATTCCTGATCCATTTTTTGCTTTGTGGCAGGGCGCATTATCCTGTTGAAAGAGGCCACAGCCACCAGGGAATACCGTTTGCATGAAAGTGTGGTCTGCAACAATGATTAGTAGGTGGTAAGTGTCAAAGTAACATCCACATAGATGGCAGGACCCAAGGTTTCCCAGCAGAGCATTGCCCATAGCATCACACTCCCCCCTGGCTTGCCTTCTTCCCATAGTGCATCCTGGTGCCACATGTTCCCCAGGTAAGCGACGCACACACACCCGGCCATCCACGTGAGGTAAAAGAAAATGTGATTCACCAAACCAGGTCACCTTCTTCCTCATGTGCCCACTATTGGTGCTTTTGGTGGTGGACAAGGGTCAGCATGGGCACCCTGACTGGTCTGCGGCTATGCAGTCCCATATGCAACAAACTGTAATGCACTGTGCATTCTGACACCTTTCTATCAGAACCACCATTAACTTCTTGAGCAATTTGAGCTACAGTAGCTTGTCTGTTTGGTCGGACCACACGGGTCAGTCTTCGCTCGCCACATGCATCAATGAGCCTTGGCCACCCATGACCCTGTCGTCGGTTCACCACTGTTCCTTCCTTGGACCACTTTTGATAGATACTGATCATTGCAGACTGGGAACACCCCACAAGAGCTGCAGTTTTGGAGATGCTCTGACCCAGAAATCACAATTTGGCCCTTGTCAAACTCACTCATATCCTTATGCTTGCCCATTTTTCCTGCTTCTAACACATCAACTTTGAGGACAAAATGTTCACTTGCTGCCTAATATATCCCATCCTCTAACAGGTGCCGTGATGAAGAGATAATCAGTGTTATTCACTTCACCTGTCAGTGATATATATATGCGCACACATAAAAAATGCAGCGATTGGGTTGTTTTAACCTAGTAAATGGGTTGTTTTAACTTAGCGGTTTGGTTAAATGTTTGCTTAGTCCATTTTCAACCCAATTTTAGAGTATATATATATATATATATATATATATATATATATATATATATATATATATATATATATATATATATATATATATATATTGTTATGTGTTCGTATTGTATGCGTGTAAATTGTTTAAAATATATAAATTATGCGTATGTACATTTGTATATTTTGCTATAAATAATCTCTTGTATCATCCTAAATGTGTTTATTTAGCAATATTGATCATCTGACTGTATATTATCCCTTACTAACTAACTGCTTTATATGGCCTTGAATTCCTTCATTGTGTAGTCATCTCTTAATAAAGAAGTACTTATCCTTGGCTATATTGGAATCCTACAGGCGACTAATGAACGTATCAGAGTGTGTGACACGGAACAAAGTTGTTAGGAGTTGTGCAGGAGTGACTTTGCGGTTCGAGTATTGTGCTTTTCTACACTATTTGAATTCAGAGGGCTTGCTTGCAACTCTACGCTAATGATCAAAGTTGAGAGGGGAAAAATCTCCTGAGTGTAAGTTATGAGGATGAGACGAGCAGAGGAAAATGCTTTGCTACCCAGCTTTGAACACTTTTACACTTTCCAATAAGCTTTGTTTTTTAATTGGCTGAAATTAATCTTAGGGATGTAGATGCCTGATTTGCATTCATTAAAACTCAACCAAAGAAGTCATGCTTAATTCCAATCAAATTTGCTTAATTATGCATGGCGAAAGAATCCCAAATGAGCTGAGGATTTTTGTTAGCTTTTTTGTCCTTTTTTTTCCTATAGCAAATAAAAAGGTTTTTTTTTTTTTGTTTCCTATGGCAAATAAATTGTAATGAAGCTGTCTCTTTGTGTTCTGGTGAATGTTGAGGAGCTGGGCTGCGGCACCTTGAGTCTTTGTTGAAAAACAATATTATGGCTAAAGTAATTATAGGAATCTGCATTTTTCATTGTTAATTGTGGATGTCAGCATCATTAATTTTAATTTACAGCGGGCAATAAAATTAAGAATACTTTGTGCTGATGTTTTAAATCATGCCAGTGAAGGCGATGCATTATGCAACTTAAATTTCAAGAAGATATTGATTAGGGCAGATAGCCTTTTCTATGAATCTTAAACAGGCAGATGGAAGATAAAGCCTGAGGTATCACTTTCGCTCGCTGTCACTGCGCCGGACGAGGGAAAGGACATCCATAGTCCCTGTGATGCTACTTTGGTAGTGAAAAATAAGTGATGGGAATAAAACATAGAATAAATATACAGGAGAAATAAAAAAAAGAAACGTACAGCTCAGAGTATATTCTATAAATTGTTGTAAGCGACATCACTTGAGTATGGATCTGAAGACTTTTTATAATGTCAAAAGTACTGTTGCAATATGCATAGTGAACATTTTTATGCCCTTAAGTAAGTTATTGGTTTTAGTTCATCTAAATCTCTGAAATAAGTAATAAAAATGGAAATAATATGTGTGTGGTGCTACAAAACGATAGGGGGAAACATGTCATATCTTAAAATATTTCAATCAGTGTGTATTTGTTTCAGCCAGGCACCCATCCATATGTCCAGTGACCTATGTTTCTTTAGCTGTATGAGCAACTGGCAGCGTAACAAGAGCACTTTGGGTTGTCTCTATTGTGCAGGACAACACAATGTGCTTGCTCCAACACCATTTGATTAATAGCCTCTTTTCTTCTTTGGTGTACAGGATATATCCAGCTGCAAGAAGCTTTGGAGCATTGTACTTGGAAAACAAAGGAAGAATAAAATTGATCTTTCTGGAAACAGAAATCAATGAATAGTTATTTCCTGTGTCATGCATGTTATTTAGACAGACTCACTGAGTTCCCAAACAATTCCCCTTTCTACTTCAAGAATAGCAAGGTCTTGACAATAAATGTAAAGCGTAGAGTTATATTTAATGTTTTTGGTATAATTATGATTTAAGGCATTGCAACTTCAATATGAAAGAAAAAGGTCTATAATTTGAATTATTGATGATTTAAACAAGAAAAAAAACGTTTAAAGATTTTAAAGAGATGTTATATTATTTAAATTATCTACTCACCCTCATGTTGTTCCAAACCTAAATGACTTTCTTTTTGTGTGGAAAACAAATGAAAACATTTTGCTGAAGATTTCGATGAAAAAATATTTCAACAAAACAACATTGTGCCCCATTTACTTTCAATGCATGGACAAAAAAAAGCAAGATATGCAATTGTCAGGTTTTTTTCTTTTATAGAAACAAGAACATAACTGCCAAGGAATAAAAAATTAAAAAAAGACATCACAGCCAAGCACGGTTATAATTGCCATGTTTGTGGTCCCTGGTTAGATTTATGTCTAGAAAGATTTGCCTGTGCCTGTTCTGCATACAGGACTATTATTTCTTGAGGGTGATTGTGTTGCTATCACAAAAGCTTCTCTACTCGATTGTTCTGTTTCAAAGTTGGAGGGCTGCCCATGGCCTTTTTTATTACTAAGGCAACTCCAACTATCAGCTCCATTTTCCTCTTCCTGCTTTTTTCCTGTCAGACACTGAGACAAGTCACTCCAATGTAACAATGAGGGTGATTTCATTTGACTTATCACACACACTAACGGCTAAACCAGCTGCCCGGACTTTGATCCAATGCACTTCCTGCAATGGATTTCCTAAAACAGGCAGTAAACAGGCTGAAACTATGCTGTCATTTCTTAAGGGCAGCAAAACAGTTGAAATTGATTATTTTACCTGTTGCCTGCCTCCCAGTGGACCAAGAAGAAAGCAGGCCTGCCATAACAGCACACAAACCTCCACATTTCCCCAATGCAAATCTTGAGACAATGTTGTTAATTCAGCCATGTGATCGCTGAATACCGCAGGGGCATTAAGACAGGAAACCATACGGATGTCTAGCATTAGTGTACTTCTGAGGGTAAAAAATAGCCCACATGGTTTGGGAAATGCCCTTTTATTCATACTACTGTCCTTCGTTGTCCCGAAGGTTAACACGTAGCCATTACTTCTATTGTATTGCGAATGAGAGAAAATAAGTCACACATGCTCTTAAGGGATTTTCCTTTCTCCATTAACCATTCTTTTTCATGAGGGGCTAAATCCATGACATCGCTTTAGGCTTTCTGGTCAACACGTTTGAATATAAAAGACTCAAGATTAATTCAGCAATCTGTGACATCATTGTGTGAATAATTCATTCTGAAGGCCAGATAAGAAATGATCTGGGTGGAAATTAATAGCGCTTATTTAATAACATTCTCCCACGGATTCTCGGCGCTACACGACGGCGCTGGAGTAGCGGAAAGCGGGTTCAAAAATCAAGGCGGATGATTCATTCGCACTCCTCTGGTAGTTGAGTTTGATGGATCATTCTTAAAAGCATCGTCGCTAATCTTCAGCTCCTCTTTTTTAGGTTATTCACAGATCAGTGAGTTTTCCGGCTAATCCGGGTTTTGATGCTCCCCTGTCTGTGTACATGGTATTCATCATATCTTGACAAGAGGAGTCCTTCAGACAACAAATAACCTTCAGTAAGGGGATGTGAGCAGTAGATGTGCAGTTATTTTGGATATGTATCACAGAGTGGTAAGAACACAGCGGGAGATGAATGGTGTCCTTGTTGGCAGTGGGAATGGACCCCTTTTTCGGTTCCGCGGAATAATCATTCTGAACCCTAGCCATGCCTTCGACAACTTAATCAGACAGCCTACTACCTGTAAAGTGGCTGGGCTGATTTGATTGCCATTTTTATTGGATCCCCCGCCCATAAATCAAAACAATGGGGACGGTTCTACAGACATGACCACTCGTCATTCGCTAGTAGCCTTGGAAACATTGTTTGCGGGAGTTGTGTGACTGTCAGTGGGGGTAAATCAGACTTTGGAAATTTTGCCCCTTCTCCAGAAGAGCGTTATGGTTAGAGTAAATCATCTTGAAAATTGATGTCACTTTGCCAAAGTGGTTCACCTATCCCTCGATGGGGCTCTGTCATCCCGTGTCAATGTCAGCACTTTCATCTTACTTTCTAAAAAGTGGCTTTTCCACATGATGGGCGACTAAGGGATCGCTAAACTGCAGTGGGGAACTTTGTCTCAAACAAACTGCTTGGGAACAACACTCTCTGGAGCTTCTCAACTTTCATCCCTAAAGGAACAGTGCAGCCAAAAATGAATATTCTTGTCATTATTTATTCACAGTTCCAAACTCAAATGCTGTAATTTTTTTCTATGACATAAAAAAAACTGAAATTTTGAATAAAGCTTGGAAACCTCTTTTCTGAATGTCCATGTTCTCAAAAAAAAAAAAAAAAAACTTCAGATGCAATGATCTGGAACAGCAATCCAGCACCTTTGAATCAAAATGTTGGCAGAGGCCATTTACACTAACTCCGCCCACTGAAATCTTGGTTGGGCCAGACAAAATTAAGGAAGACGTGGGATTGTCAACAGCAAGTGGTGTAGGGGCACATTGCAGAAAGTTGACTAATCGATCAGAGTACGAATCCCCCTTTTGCTGAACTTGCCCTACTTCCATAACATATCAAATCATAAAGGCATTTATTTTCAATAAAAATTAAGAAAATATTTAAAAAGTGGAAATAAAGTATTTAATAAAATGATTGGTTAGGGTGCTTTATTGTCCCAATAAGGGCGGCATCCAATTAACAATTTGAATAAATATAATAATTTAGACTGTTATTATTGTATACCGATTATTGTACAACAACACTGAGGTGCAAATCTCCACTATTTATAAGTATAAATAGCATCTAACTACTATTTACATTTATTGCAAAGAAAATAGGCTAGTGATATTTTTACATAGTGTAAATAGAATCTATCACTTTTTTTACTTAGTGTAAATGGCATATCGCTGAGAAAATGCTGCTATTTAAATAGAATCTATTGCTATTTAAACCATCTAAATAGCAGCTATCACTACTTGTATTTAGTGTAAATAGCATATATCCCTAAGAAAATATGATATTTTCACTTGGTGTAATTAGAATCTATTGCCATAAAAAGTACTGGCAGTTTGTTTATGCATCCAATCACACAAATTACCCACATAAACACACGCGCACACACACACACACACACACACACAAAATAAAACAATACAATACATCTCCAAAATGGTAATTATTTTCATTTTTGGGTGAACTATTCCTTTAGGAAAACAAGATATGAAACTGTCAGAGATTTCTTTCTTGTATAGAAAAATCTACTTTTCTACAGTCTTTTTGAATATGCTGTTATGCATTGAAAAGTATGTCAGATTACGGAAGCAAAATGGAATGCAAAGGGCAAGTCATGCTGACTATAAAAAATCATTTCAAAAAGTTATTTGATTTTTTTCCTTTTAAAATCACTTACTCCATAAGACTAATGAAAAGTATTAAAATATCAAGGGGCTCTATTGAGATGTCCATTCCGGTAGTGTGTCAAAAGTGAGAGCGCTAATGATATGCTAAGGATTGAAAATTACCATCTCGGATATGTCTAAACCAGTAAACTGGTAAACAAGCCTCCTGTTAGGAACAGGGATGATTTGAATCAACAAGGGTGAACAGATATGGATACTCCCTGCATTAGTGTTAATAGGAATAGATTATGGAGGGATTTGGCGATGTGACCTTCAGTGTACTAATTGAAATAGTATTCGGAGTCAGCAGTGGAGTAATCAAGTTAAACACAGAATCATAAATCATCATGAGAAGCGCTGTCACAACTAAGCCATTAGCCCCCTGTTTTTCATCCACACACCCTCATGGAAATATCTGCCACGCCGCTCCGTAGGTTAATAGGAACAGAAATGGCATTTAAAGTCTATTTGGATCAAATGTACTGCGCGCCTGAAAGTAGAACTTCGCTAATTTGCAGGTAATATGAATTGATGTGGTTATGGTAAGGGATACTTGAGCCGACAGTGGAGTTGGACTTGGGACTGCTGGGAGTTCAGAGAGGTACCGTTCATTTAATTTCGACTTTAGCATACAGGATTCAACAGGTTGTACTGCATTAAAATAATTTAAATAATAAATAAAAAACAGAATTTTGAAACTTGCAAATGACAAAATAAAAATATTTGTTAGTCAATATGTATTACAGTCGGCATGTAACAGAAGTTGCAATAGCCTATTGAGTACGTATATCCGAGTGAAACATCTTCACATACAAGAAGAAATGTAGGGCGGGACTTGATTTTGTCTTTCGTGAATTAATTGGATGGTTGTGGATTGCTTTTGCTGTGATGTCATGTGAGTGACAGGTTGTACCATCCTCACGTCAAGAGAAAAGATGTCGCTGCAAGTGGGAGGGGGAAGTTATTTTGATTAAAGAGGGCACATGAATTAAAAATAGTAATAATGGTGTGCATGGTTAAATAATTTATAATGAATAAAACAATATTCCATTTAAAAAAAGTGTCCATTTTGTTTTCATAATGACTTTAAATAAAATATTGTGGTAACACTTTATAATAACGTTATAAGTTATTAGTTAATGATGAACTAGTCACTTACAAAACATGACTATACATTCATAAACTGATATGCTAACATTTTATAAATGTTTTGTTAATTCATTTATAAATTATTAGCTAATACATTCATAAATTATTAAGTGGTATGGTAATGATTTAAAAATAAAAATAATGATGTGCATGGATAAATCATTTATAATGAATACTACAATATGCCATTAAAAATTATTTTGATTTCATTATGACTTTAAATAAAATATTGTAAATGTACAATGAATAGGTTGCTTTTCCCAAACTGGGGTTCATGAGGGAAATGAAGCGAGTTTTTTTAGTTCATACTTTTTTCAGTTCACCATAAAAAAATGTTTAACTCTCTGGGGTCACACTTGGCTCCTTTGCAGTCAAAAGTGACCGACACCTTGACATGTAACTAGTTTTTCTGGGAATTCTTTTTAACATTTTTCGTTCAGTAATATTTTTTGATTATTATTTAGAGTTTTTAGGGGATTTTATGATACTATGCAATATTTATAAAAAAATGTATGAGCTATTTTTTCCCATTGAAAATAATACACAATTTTTATTGATTTTTATTTTTCAATTAAAGCAGTATTGGCTTATAAATTCTCATGGTATTTAGACATAAAAACATTTTTTTATTATTAAGTTGTGGATTTGGATTCATAGGCATTCTTAAGACTACTTTTTGTCAAGGTTTAGTTTTTTTGAAATGTTGATTTGAAATGTCAGTTTTTGCATTAATTTTACTAGTCAAACCTGAACACAGAGGAGGACATTTTGTTACACATAACATCAAAAATCAATAAAAATGTAACAAAAATGGTATGCTTTATCACAGCTTAATCTATCTGGGTCTGGTCTGATTTCAACCTCTTATTTGAGTCTTTTGGCTCAATTTACCATATTGTTAGAAGCCACACCAGTTGATTTGTATGTGTATAATAGTGTGTTGTGTGTCTCTGCGTGTGTATAAGTGAGTTTGTTTTCCTTGCTTGCTTTGTGTTTTTTACTGCATTGTGGCTGAATTATTGATTTTATTTCAATAATAAAAGTGGAACAGTGGAACTAGTTATAGTCACACTAGTTCATATTATGTGTGTGGGAGGGGGGTGGGAAAGTGGGTATTGTGTCAGTTTTGCACTCTTGATATTTTAGAGTGTCACCCCTTCATTGCTGTGCACTTTTCTTCTGCACAGTGGCAGATTTGTAGTTTGTACCTGCAAAATTTAAAATTAAATTATTTTTTTTGGTGTTTTCCATTAATTTCCTAAGTCAGTCATTTCTGACCGCAAAGTAGCTAAGTGTAACTTTTTTTCCGACCCTTTAACATATCCAAATCATGTCCATGATTTTTTTGTGTGTTCACATATAGCTAATGTGACAAAAGTCACCAAGTGTCATCCCATTCCGATGAAGCAAAAAAATTCTCAAATTTCAAAACGTAAAAGGCCCAGAGGGTTAATTAAAATAAATACATTTAATTAAAATAATAAATTAATAAAAGGCAATGAAAATAAAACACTTACTAAAAACAGATTAAATATTTGTTTACCTGCATGCAGAACATGCACATGTGTTAGGCTATTGAAATATTACCTTAAAAAGTGAATATTTTAGGTCAAAAGTGAAGTTTGTGAATATCTGCACTATAAGAAAGCAAATCTGTTGGAGAGGCACATCCTACTGAATAAACTGACGTTCCGCATTTGTGGCCACTTGTGCCGATCCTGTAATGCATATAGCAGAACCCTGTGACACTGGCTGGTTTGTCAAACTTCCCAACATCTTTATCAATATCAACAAGTACTCTCCTAGCAAATAGCTTTTTAATTGTTGTGAAATGAGTGAATTAGATACTAAACAGTCGGTTAGCGTCAATGAAACGTCTTTCACAGAACAGTGACCACCAAACTTGTCAGAACCCTGATAAGAGGCTGAACTGGAATGCTTACATGGCATTAATCAAATAGCTACGTCTAATTAAACGGGTTTAAAACACGGCTTTTTCTAAATGTTGCTCAGGTATTGCAATAATTTTTGATCACCCAAGCCTGGAAGACAAATAATTAGAACTGCCACACCATTCTGATGAGTGATGTCAGCGTCTCGGAGTGACCTTCCCACTGCTAATTAATTTTCATCCCGAGAAAAAAAAAAGACCCTGTTGTTGCACATTATTAATTGAGTTCATGAAAAGATGCGGCTGATTAATTTTTGTTGATAATACTTGTCATTCCAGGGAGCGTTGGTGATCATTTTATGGCTTTTTGTTTTAACGTTCCTCAAAGTTGCTCCGAGTCATCTGCGGCACGATTGATTTCTCCAAAGCTGTGATCACTGGACACACTACATTTTAAGCTCATTAGAAATGTGTTGCTTTGCTTTTTAAGTGTATTTACTGTATACCAGATAAAAGCAATGAGTTAACTGTTCAATGTCTGCCAGATCATAGCAGAATCAATGATACAGTAAAAAGATCACGGAAGTTGTCAAAATCTTGTTTTTAATGCAAAACTGCCCCATTTGCATATATTCAAGTTTACTTTTTGTGAAACTCTGAAGTATAGCAAGTCACTTTATTTACATCAGCCGTGAGGAAAAGTTAGTGAACCCTTTGGAACTATCTGGAACTCTGCTGAATTGACAAGAATGTCTGACTCCAATTACCCCCATTTAAAGCTGTCAACATCATGGAGCTTTAGAGAGAGAGATCTATCATAGAGCTATCTTTTCCTGTCATTGGTCACTATAGCAAAATGGCTTGTAAAACACTGTTCTATCAATGATCTTGATTGTTTAAATCATGTATTCAATAAAAGTATGGCACAAATAAGAGCAGTTAGCTCCAGACATGAGCACCGCAGTGAACCTGAGAACGCAGGTTCAAGTCTGGATTTTTTTTTATTTTTTATGACCCGATCCCACTCCCCTTTTCTCTCATTCATTTCCTGTTCAGTCTAAATCAATATGCGAGGCATAAAAAGCCTCCCAAAATAAATAAAAAATAAAGATCAGATGACATTTGAAGAGCCATTCATAGAAAAAGAGAATTCCATATGCTACAAACTTTCTTTCACAGCTGCGTGGTGTCATTGTAACCGTCTCGTAATATTGTAGGCAGTCAATTGCACTCACAGAAATATTAAGAGTTCTCAGGAGGCCTTTCTCAACATAAAATGAGTCCCCAGCTCAGAAGGGCTGCTATTCTTTGATAAGCTATAGCTGCAGAATGCTGTAAAGAAAGCCATTATGAATTGATAATGCTGAGCAGACTTGTTAATAGAAAAAAAAAATGTCATTTATCTGAAACGTCTCACAATCGTCTGTGAAATGCAAGATGTCATTGAGCTGGTGAAAATGTGTCCCTTAATGAATATTCTGACAATTTCCAAGCATTGTCCTTGGCGGTCTAAACGTGAATAGCATAGCGTGTCATGGTTGTAAAATTACATAAATAGAACAGTAATTATACAGGAGCACTGTTATATTTCACTGCTTTATGTTATTATGCTTGGCATAATAAAATAATACTTGAGGACTAATAAACAGAATTCTGTAGCAACATGGTTTACAGTTAGCAACAATGGCCTTAGTCTGAAGTCTTAAAAGTGCTCAGAATATGATGATTTAAACTGGATAAATATTCTTTAATTAAGCCTCATGTGAATTGATAACACCTCAGTTGGAGGGATACATAGACTTTATGGCTTTACAATATTAATCCACTGGTTTGTGGTTTACCTTAATTGTCATTCCCAGAGAAGCTTAAAACACAAACAACACATATTCAGAATACTTGTTTTAAGAGGGGAAACCATATTTACACTTTTGTCTTCAAAAATGCTTCCTTGATTCCAGAAGTTCAATCCCAATTTATTTTTCTCAAAAAACAGCATATACCATTATTTGCAAACTCAGATCTCATAGTCAGTCTGTCTTGAAAGTTTTGTAAAGAATCACAAATAATCAATTTCTCTATAGGAGAAAAAAAAAAAAACCTGCTGTTGCACAATGCATTAAAACAACTGAAAGCATAGAATTTAAAACTACTTTAACTACAGCAAATGCACAAATTAATAAAAAGTAAAGTAATATATGAAATATCAAATACTATATACACAAGTTGGGTTGAAAATGGACACTGGGTTGTTTTAAGCAAACATTTAACCCAACCACTGGGTTAAAACAACCCATTTACTGGGTTAAAACAACCCAATCGCTGGGTTAGTCCATTTTCAACCCAACTTGGGTTGTTTTTAACCCAGCATTTTTTAGAGTGTACTACGGTTACCACACCACATTCAGATGATGTATTTCAAGACATTTGTCGGGTTTTTTTCTTAAAACGCTCTTGTGTGCAGGACTAATTTCTTACACATCTCATCCCAAGCCTATGTTGCTAATTCCAAAACTTAGTTTTAGAGCTAATGCATTTAGAGAGAGAGACAGAGAGAGAGAGAGAGAGAGAGAGAGAGAGAGAGAGAGAGAGAGAGAGAGATATTAAGAGTAGCCTATGTGAATTAACGGAGTCTCTCAACAGTGTTTCGGCAGCAGCATCTCTACTGCAAGTTTATCTGGTCCAAGAACAGCGCCGTTATTACCTCGCTAGTGAGAAATGTCATGTAGCTTTTAAGTTGTTAAACAATTTTACTGATAAAATCCTCAGAGCAGCTGACAACACATTTCTGTGCGAGTGTGTGTGTGTGTCTTTTGAGTGGGAGAGAGAGCGGGATAAAGACAATATGTGCTTTCCATACATAATAAAACGTAATTTTGTCTAAAAAAAACACGGAAATAATTTGTTGTTTTTATTCTATTGTTTACTATATTTATTTGCTTGGTCAGTGTCGTTGTGGGTTTTGATTCTTTTGCTGTTGCAGTCTGAAATAACTGAAATCATTTGGCGAGGTGATATGGAATTGTAATGCAGTCAAGTGCTGCCTGGAACTACTTCAGCCGTGCGTTTGCCTGAAAATAATCTCACACCTTAGAACGTTTGTCAGCCAATCAGAATCAAGCATTCAACTATCACGTAGTATAATAAATATAGTAGTATTTTAAAAAAAAATTATAATTAGTGTTATAGAAAATAATAGATGTCTAGTTATATATAAAAAAACACACACACACACACACACACACACACACACACACACACACACACACAACAGGCTCACTCTAAACAGTCAAGACTTTGAAATGCTAAAGAGCTGAATAAAAGAATAAAAGTATTGGCGAGCAATCTAAGAATCTAAACAGAGGGGATATCAGGGGATTAATGACTGAATGCCATTCATCTCTTAACCTGAAGGAGATCGGCTGCTTGAATCGTCCTTCTCAGGAGGTGAGCATATGGACAGTGCATCTGTTTTTGTGGCGAGCTGAGTGATTCTACATCGAGTATAAAACTGGGATTCTGTCCAACTCAAGAGTAAGTTGTCCCCACCTGATAAATGGTGTATGCTTTCCAGATTGCATGTTGACCATTTAAACTTAATTAATCGCTAGTGTTCAAAGATATCGTTTCAAGTTGCTGTGGGCTTGAAAAGTGCTGTTTGTTTTTTAAGTGTGGGTTAAAAATAAAACTAGCAACAACAACAACAACAAATAGTATGAACCACTTCATATTTTCAAAGGCCGCTTCCAGTTTGGGAAACCATAGTTAAGATGATCAAGTTTTTATCTTTGGAAGCATTAACTAAACTGAAAGAAATTCAGTATATATTCATTTGTCTCTTCTAACAGAAGTCCCTGAACAAATGTGAGCTTTCTCCAAAACAGTATAGCTTTCAGCACCACCCACTGGTAAGAAATGTCCCATATAAATACTTTGCCCAACAGGACTGCATAGTCTCTCTGAAATGATATTCTCACATGCTCTAATCTCACAAGACTTTGCCCCTCTGTCATTTCACCTCTCACTCACCCCATCAGAGAGCATTCAATCATCTGTAATTGTGATCACACATCACCCTTACAAAACAACTGCTGCAAATGCAATCTATAACTGGACCCGAAGAGGGGAATGGAAATCCCATTCCTGGGAGCTCTAAAACAAACAATGTGTTAGTCCTATCAGTAACCTCTATCCTGAGAGGACAAGGTTAACATCGACACTCTGTGAATTGGTGCACCCAAAATAACAATCGCACCGAACAACACAATCAAAGCGTTCCCGCGTTCCCTCATTGTTTAATTTTCTGGTTTTTATCTGCGATATCTCCCAGCGTGCTCTTATCTTTGACCCTCAGCTTGTAGCTTTGTGGCAGCTTCCCTTTTAGATGGCTGATGACCTTGGGAGGGATGTCATTAAACCCTGACCCATTTGATGATCCCCTCATGTGGAATACATATGCCAAACGGGAGCCGCTTTCACGCAGCAGGGGTGACGTGAAATACTTACAAAAATATGACTTGACACACTTTATCAAATGGGGAAAGATGAAGACAAAACAGCTGCTGCTGCTGTCGTAAGCAATCTGACCGTGATTGAATAAAAGTGTCAAGAAAAGGGCCGCTTGATGGTCTTTTGTTCTCTCCCGTCCAGGTTGATGTTAGTTTGAGCTGTCAGGAGGGAATCACAGCTGTGTGATTTATCAATACTCCAGTGACCTTGTAGCCGGTGGAGGATGAGAGCACAGCGCCCCCCCGTTTGAAATCTTGCTGAATGCCCAGAAACTATCCACGTTTTGGGTCTGCATGCCAAGTGGCACATCAGCCAAAAAAAAAAGAGAGTTTGCTTGCATTGTGGATTTCTTTGAGAGTTGCAAAACACTCAAGTAAGAAAGAAAAAAGGCAACATTAAACAAAAAGATTAAATGAACAACCATTTTTGCACAACATTATTAAATATACAATCGCTCATTAATGTTAATTCATACTTAACTTAAACTTAACTGTATAAAAAAATTAGGACAGGGAAAAAAAAAATTCTTATGCACTGTGCCAGACATCTCCACTTCAGTAGCACTTACATACACCAAACCTTCCAGTTTTATTCTTTATTCTGAAGGTTTTTACTGGTTTGTTTATATATCATTCATCTGAATTATACAACATTTTATTTCTAAAAATATGGTGATTTTTTTCCCCTGGCTGTTTAGTATTTTCTGGTTTATGGAGTAATAAATAGGGATATCCTCTGTAAAAACAGATTGAAACAAGAATTTTAAAACTTGCTTTATATAATGTTTATATGTATGCATATCTAGATAGTGCCCCAGTTGCATATTTGGTTATTATAGAGAAACAAAAGTGTTGTAAACTTGTAATACAAAAAAATATTCTTAAATGTACTGATTAATCAACTGGGAAAAAGTATGGTGATATCTATTTTCTTTATCAAAATGTTTTACCCTTTTCCGTGTCTTGCCTTAACATTAAATAATTTATTAATAATTTTAATAAATAAACTTTCAAATGAGCTTTATGTGTTATCAGAAAAAGATATTGAAGATGATCATATACACTGTATCATATCATATCATATTTTTATTAAAAACAGCAAGCCCTACATACTATAGCTATTTTAACAACACAGACTATTTAATATGATCGTCATTTTTCTTTTTTAATTTCTTTAGTAATTTTCTTTCCTATTCTGATGAATGTCTTCATTTTTTTTTCTTTTTTTTTTTTCCAAAGGACAAGCATTGTTATGATGAACCAGATGTTATACCAGCATTGCACATTCATTACTCTCATAAACCCATCTGTGGAATAGATTTTATGCAAATTTTTTCAGGGATCTGCATAAATAAAGTCCTAATTAATACCTTTGAAGAAACCTTTATACCGCTTCATACTAAAGTGTTCTTAACTATCAAGGGAAAGGTAAGATGCCCCAAGGTAAAACTTAACAAATGGATAGCGATCAAGAAACATGGTGAGTTTTGTACTCTGGACCTTTTATTCTTATGTGGTGGAATAATAATTAAAATAATGCCACCTATGTATGACCTGCTGTGTTCATTTCTCATCGGATGGCTATTTGATAGATTACTGCACGCATTATTTAAGTGGAATACTAGCCTGTGTTCAAATAGCGTATAAGATGCTTAAAATGAGGGGGAAATATTTACATAACTTATATCTGCCACATTAATATCTTTTTGTCTATGCCAGCTAAGGTTTTATTTATTTATTTATTTATTTATTAATACATTAAATATGTACAATATACACTCACCTTAAGTATTATTAGGAACACCTGTTCAATTTCTCATTAATGCAATTATCTAATCAACCAATCACATGGCAGTTGCGTCAATGCATTTAGGGGTGTGGTCCTGGTCAAGACAATCTCCTGAACTCCAAACTGAATGTCAGAATGGGAAAGAAAGGTGATTTAAGCAATTTTGAGCGTGGCATGGTTGTTGGTGCCAGACGGGACAGTCTGAGTATTTTACAATCTGCTCAGTTACTGGGATTTTCACGCACAACCATTTCTAGGGTTTACAAAGAATGGTGTGAAAAGGGAAAAACATCCAGTATGCGGCAGTCCTGTGGGTGAAAATGCCTTGTTGATGCTAGAGGTCAGAGGAGAATGGGCCGACTGTTTCAAGCTGAAGAGCAACTTTGACTGAAATAACCACTCGTTACAACCGAGTTATGCAGCAAAGCACTTGTGAAGCCACAACATGCACAACCTTGAGGCGGATGGGCTACAACAGCAGAAGACCCCACCGGGTTCCACTCATCTCCACTACAAAAAGGAAAAAGAGGCTACAATTTGCATGAGCTCACCAAAATTGGACAGTTGAAGACTGGAAAAATGTTGCCTGGTATGATGAGTCTCGATTTCTGTTGAGACATTCGGATGGTAGAGTCAGAATTTGGCGTAAACAGAATGAGAACATGGATCCATCATGCCTTGTTACCACTGTGCAGGCTGGTGGTGGTGTAATGGTGTGGGGGATGCTTTCTTGGCACACTTTAGGACACCTAGTGCCAATTGGGCATCGTTTAAATGCCACGGCCTACCTGAGCATTGTTTCTGGCCATGTCCATCCCTTTATGACCACCATGTACCCATTCTCTGATGGCTACTTCCAGCAGGATAATGCACCATGTCACAAAGCTCGAATCATTTCAAATTGGTTTCTTGAATATGACAATGAGTTCAGTGTACTAAAACGGCCCCCACAGTCACCAGATCTCAACCCAATAGAGCATCTTTGGGATGTGGTGGAACGGGAGCTTCGTGTCCTGGATGTGCATCCCACAAATCTCCATCAACTGCAAGATGCTATCCTATCAATATGGGCCAACATTTCTAAAGAATGCTTTCAGCACCTTGTTGAATCAATGCCACATAGAATTAAGGCAGTTCTGAAGGCGAAAGGGGGTCAAACACAGTATTAGTATGGTGTTCCTAATAATCCTTTAGGTGAGTGTACACACATGAATGTTCTACTTGTTTGAATAAAAAAAAAAAAAAAAAAAAAACATTAGAAATAAATTGCAAAGTTGTAACTCAAATCAAATGCAACTTGGTTTGATATTTTGTCTAATGCAACGACATATATTTTAAGTGTTGCTTAAGTGTCTAAATACATACAGTGCATCCAAGAAGTGTGTCATATATATCTAATTGCACTCAATTCAGAACAATTTCCCAGGGTACACTGGGAAGTCTATTTAAAGAGGTCTTTGAATCAATGCTTCTAAAAAAACCTAATTAATTTCCACCTTTTTCACTAAGAATGCACAACATGTTTAACTACATGCCTTTGGAGTAGTGCATTGATTGGCAGGTCTGTTTTTCACCAGACACTGATGACTTTAATGGTGAAGGTGCCCCTTTGTTCAGATTTTATTGACTTGAGCCAGAAGAGGCTTAGCTTTATCATAGTATTCCACATCAGTTTCAGGGCTTAACTAGCGCATTTCACATGACAGTAAATAATACTGTTGGTCAAATAATTCATTAGCACAACAATAAAGAGAATAAATAGGCAAATCTGTGCTTATACTTGAAGCCGAACAGAGACAAGTGAAGGGAAAGGAGGGGTAGACAGTGGCTAATAGAGACAGCTTTGTCATGTGATTAGTGGTCTGCTCTGAAGGAATCTGGCCAATGACTAAGCAGGAGGAGGTGTGGACAGATCAGCTAATGGCTGGGAATGCGGTGACTGAAGAGATACCAGTTACTCTTGTGTTTTCTCATATACTTCATATACTATTTTTATTCATAGTATTTAACCTAACACAGCCTCTAAATTATTTAGCGGTGTAAAAAAAAACATTTAACCCTTTCAAGAGGGAAATAGCCTGTGTGAAGAAACTGCCAAGTGACCTAAAGAGCTGTTCAGACAGCAACAGCTCAAATATGTTTTGGCCGGGTGAGTGGAGTCTGTGATGATTTTACCAGCCCTTTTCCTCACTCTGGAAGAGTACAGGTTCTGGAGGGTGAGCATGAAGCACCAATAATCCTCTCCGAAGTCAGGAATGTTGGCTGAACCAAACCAGACAGTTAGATGAACACAGGGCAGACTCTATGATTGCAGAGTAGAACCGAAGAAGCAGCTGGTGGTGGTGCCCAGGAACATGAATGACTCCACTGCTTCCACAGTGCTGTTCATGATGGAGAGTGGGGGAGTACTGGGGTGTTCCTCCTGAAGTCCACTATCATCTCCACTGTTTTGAGCGTGTTCAGCTCCAGGTTGTTATGACTGCAGCAGGCAGTGTCTGTGTGCAGACTCGTCACCATCCTGAATGAGGCCAATGACTGTGGTGTTGTCTGCAAACTTCAGAAGCTTGACTAAGGGGTCTTTAGAGGTGCACTCATTTGTGTACACTGAGCAGTGGGGAGAGGACGCAAGCCTGTGCTGAAAGTGAGCGTCCTGGATGTGAGTTTCCCCAGTCTCACTAGCTGTTGCATATCTGTCAGAAATCTGGTGATCCATTGACAGATTGGGGTGGGCATGAAAAGCTGGGTCAGTTTGTATATTAGAAGATCTAGTCTGGTGGTGTTGAAAGCTGAGCTGAAGTCCAAAAATAAGATCCTTGCATCAGTCCCAGGTCTGTCGAGATGGTGCAGGATATAATGCAGTCCCGTGTTGACTGCATCATCCACAGACCTGTTTGCTCAAACTGAAGATGATCCAGCAAGGGTCCAGTAATGTCCTTCAGGTAGGCCAACACCAGTCTCTCAGATGACTTCATGACCACAGACATGAAAGCGGCAGGTCTGTAGTCATTAAGTCCAGTGATTTGGGGGGTTTTTGGGACCTGAATGATACTGGAGCGTTTGAGCAGCAGGGAACTTTACAATGCTCCAGTGACCTGTTAAAGATCTGCATTAAGATTGGGGCCAGTTGTTCAGCACAGACTTTTAAACAGGCAGGTGAAACACAATCTGGGCCTGAAGATTTCCTGGTCTTTTGTTTTTTGAAAACTTGGCTGACGTCCGAGATCAGTGCGGGAATGGGCTTTTCAAACCTACAGTAAAACACATTCAGATCTTCAGCCAGTTGTTGATTCTCAACAGATCATGGGGGTGGTGTCTTGTACTTGGTGATGTTCCTCAGAACTGTCCAGACTGATGCCGGGTCGTTTGCTGAGAACTGGTTTTCCAGCTTTTCATAGTAGCTTCTTTTACCCACTCTGATCTACTTTGTCCGATTTTATCTCCACCTCTGTAAGCATCCTCTTTGGCATGACAAAGCTGTTTGAGTTTCCCAGTAAACCATGGTTTATCGTTATTGAATGATAAGAATGTCCTGGTAGGAATGCATGAATCCTCACACAAACTGATGTATGATGTTACTGTCTCTGTGAGCTCATCCAGATCGGTGGCTGCAGCTTCAAAAACACTCCAATCAGTGCAATCGAAGCAGGCTTGTAAATCCTGCTCTGCTTCATTAGTCCATCTTTTAACAGTCCTTATTACAGGTTTAGCTGATTTTAGTTTCTGCCAGTAGTTCGGTATAAGATGAACAAGACAATGATCAGAGAGTCCCAAAGACAGAGTGATATGCATTCTTTATTGTGGTGTAACAGTGGTCCAGTATATTACTGTCTCTGGTGGGACATTACGTGCTGACTGTATTTTGGCAGTTCACGGGAGAGATTTGCTTTATTAAAATCCCCAAGAATGATTAAAAGAATGATTACAATGTCAAACCAAGCAGCATCTGTTTTAAGAAACGCACTTTTCCATGAAAAATCTCACAAAAATAATTAGGGATGCATAATATCAGCTGATGCTTATTTTTTAAAATATTATATTGGATAATTAAATGAGCATTCTCATTTTTCTTTTGCATCACCTAACCATCGCTTCAATTTAATCTTTAAAAAAAACTAATAATTTAATAATAATGTTAAATGTAATCTTTAGCAAATCTCAAAAATGTATTTTTCATTCTGTACATTATAATGTTGTGATGCCTAAATTCACTTGCAGTATTTAGAATGATTAATATGGGTCTTTAGTGTTTATGTTTTTAATTGTTTCAATTTTTAATATCATCCATTTTTCAGTCATAACATGAATAGAATTATTGGCTTACAGTATCGGTGTGTCCCTACAGTGTTTGTTGGGTTTTAAATTATACAACAATAGATTCAAAATGAAGACAAAAACATATTTGGGCACCTGTGGTTCCTCTGCTAGGGCACCTGTGTGAACTTGAAGGGATCTGACAGCTGGTTAAAAGTAATTGCAAAAATGTCTGAGAAAGTTAGTCCTGAGAAAATCATTTGTTTGCAGTCATTTGGCTGAATAAAACATGATTTCGTAATTTAAGTGTGGCTTATTTGTCTAAATACTTTTTGGGGCCAGTGTAAGCTATTTAAACACATAACATCTGTTCTGTGGAGTATTTTTCTGTTCCCCTCAATCTCACAGCTGAATAGAGGCATAATGATCTGATCCTTCAGTGAATATTACAGCATTTTAATCTTATTCGTTTGATGCAGCAATTGGACAGATGTTCTCTTGATTTGACACTCTTTTGGTTACAAAATGTCCTCCATGAAGCTTACAAATATTTACCCATGTAGCAGCGTGAAACTCGTTATGCTGGCGTAGATAAGCTCTGTATGTTTGAGCAAAGCATTGTGGTGGCGTTCCTTAATTGCTTCAAATATACAAACCGCTCAAAGACATAAATACATTGTTTTGAAACAATGCGCTGGTGATAAGCGCACAAATTTAGCTCACTGTTTCAACACTCAAATTATGAAACTTTCTCAAGTGGGTATCAATACGTATTGAGTGAAATTCAGTGAAGATTTAGATGACTTTAACAGAACAAAAAAATGTTTTCTTATGATTAAATTAAATTTTATGTTTTGTACTTGCTTAGTACACTGTAAAATATCCCCGGTCATATTCATTAGACACATTGTAATATATAATTGTGTGTTTATGACAGAAAAAAAACTTGTGTTGTCTTTTTAAATTTATGCATTTTAATCATTTTGTTCTGCTTGGGGAACAAAAAGGGCAATTAATGGTCCATTTGCGCATTTCATAAAATTCCAGGCACAAACCTCATGAAAACAGTTTATATATCTTATAGGTATCTTGCTAATAAAATCTCCGAGACCAGAATATCACTACCAGACTATAGAGAACTTTTTTAACTATCTTGTTCCTTTGAATTTGGATACACTTGAGCTCCCATATCATTTTTTTCATTCCAGCGTTCAACAAAAAAGCAGTTTCTGCTATTTCTCTCTCGCTCTTTCTTAAACAAGGGATGGGTTGTCTAGCAAGGAGAACACCTGTAAGACCTGAGCCAACCGTCCAAACTGAGTCAATATGCAATTATTTCAACTGAAGATCCACCACTGTCCACATCAAACGCTCCACATTCCTCTGGCAGATTAGCCGAAATTATCTTTTATTATTTTGGGCTGCATGGACGAATTGAACTCTATCTGGTCCACATTGCGATGAAATTTGAGACAGCTTGAATGGCAGTGGTATGTTTGGAGTTTGGATAATACTTACCTTTTATGAAAGGGCCAACGGCAGCAGGAGATTAATAACTGAACACTGAGTGCCTTTCACTGATACCATCCCTCTGGTCGTCTTGTAAAAGCCTGTTGAGAGGTTAAATTAAATTGCTGTAATAAATGTTTGGTTTCAGCGATGCTGTATCATTGAAAATCAAACAAACACCGACAGGCTTTTGTGCGATGAGGATCAGCGAGAGAAAATGAATAGATGAGAGGGGGTGGGGAGGGGGGCATGTAGGGAAGCATTATGTACATTTGAAACAGACTTGTTTTCACTTAAACATTAATTAAATTGCAGCAAGAGGAACAATTATATTGATGAATGTTTTTGGAGCTACTGTAATTAAATTAATCCATTTAATTAACAAATTATATTGAATTTTTCCCCAGAGAGCAACATTAGACTTGTGTTCGCTCTTACAAACAAGCAAAAATAATGTTGTGGAAATGATTGCAAAGATCAGAAGGAAATGAAACTGTGTCAGATAAAATGCAAAGACAAAGACAAACCGATGGAGTGTGTATTGTCTTCTGTTTTAACACAATCATGGATGACTGTGACGCAGGGGAAAACATAATTGGATCAAAACTTTTCATACCTTAATGGGCTACTCTGGAGAGATCTGGTTCCCTCATTTGCAAATTAAATTTGATAGCATTCTGACAGCACATTGCAGCCCTATAAATGTATTTAAATCACTAAATTATTACAACAGCTAACATTATGCTCAAAGAAGCTGTTCAAATGCCTTAGAAGGCTCACACTTGGATTCATTATTGCTTACTGTATCAAGGAAATTAATTACATATAACACTATATATTTTAGTACTATTGCAATACTACAATGGCTCATACAGCATCTAAGTATCGTTGTTGTTTTATTATTATTATTATTATTATTATTATTATTAAAACTAAATAACAGAATACAATTTATTAGAGCAGAATATGATCCTATTAATAACAGAAAGTGTTGTTTATTCGTGAGATAGAGCTCTTCTGTCTGTCTGACGACTAAACAATGCCATCTAGAGGCAGCAGGCTGACACTACATAAAAGTAAGGTTGACCCACTCTGGCCTAAATCAAATGATTTCACGTCACCAAAAAGAACAATGACAGACAAAAGCCATAACTGAATGTGCTATGTAAATCTAGGCTACATTAATCAAGATGTATGTACAAAATTAATTCCAGAAGCGACCATGCCTACTTGAACTGTTCACAGTTCTTAACATAGCAGGCTAACTCACCTTGCGTGAAGATGAAGAGCCTCTTTGGATGTTTATTTATTTATTTATTTATTTATTTATTTATTATCTCTTTGGATGTTGATTCTTCTCAGTCGATTTGGAAGTCCGTCGGACCTCCAGCTGTAACAACCTGTTTACAACTTCCGGTATGAAGGGAAAGGGAAAAGTATGTCCGTAATAATCTCCCTAATCCTAGTTTTTTAAAGATTATCGTAGAATCATGTAACGCGACGGAATTCCGAGACAAAAGGCTGTTCTGTTAAAGGAAAATCAATGGAGTAGGCTATGCATTTTGTGTAGAAGCAGCTGGACACACAATAAATTAATTCCATTTGAACATATTTATTTTAAAGTGTGCTATATGTGGTGTTCACTACGAAAAAAATATATCATTATTTTATATTTCACAGACAATTTTGCATCAGGTGAGTCAACAATGTCAGGGGGGCCTTATGTGATTGGCTTGGCACGCACCTTGTTTTTTTGCAAAGGCTGCCATCTCTTCCTTCAGTATAAAAAAACTTTTGGTGATTTCAGTGATAGAGTCACCGCTATGAATTCCTTGACCAAGAATGTCTTGGTTTGAATAGATGTTGACGTTGTCATGTCCCAACTGAAAAAATTCTCAAAACATACTCTTAATTTGTTCTCTTTCTCTAATCTCTAATGTTCTTTATTCTTCTTTCCCCAAAAAATCTAATCAACTTGATATGGTAAGCTATCTCTGTCTCTCACTGACCAGCACTATAATTTCTTGTCACTGTATAGTTAATAGTTTAGCATGCGTGTGTGTGTGTGTGTGTAATGCATATATTAACAATTTTATGACCTTACTAAAAATTAATGTTTTTCTAGTAAAGAATATAAAATATATAAGATATCCTGTAAGGGTTTTCAGCGAAGTCAGTATAGAACTTCACATTATTTTCAACAGTCTAATACAAACCAATTGGACTTATAACCACTTGTCTGTTTTTAGTACTCAGGAAAATGTTTTATGAATAGTTGCGGGAAACCCCAAAATAATTTTCACATGATTGCTTTTCTTATTACTTTCAAATTATCATCATTTTGCTTAAACAGCTTCATAATTAATGTTTTTAAAGAGCTGCTTGGCGAATTTGAAAGATCAAAGATCCACAAAATTATGGCAGCAACACATTCATACAGAAATTAGGCTGAATTTAGGCTGAAAGAGGAATTCCTGCTTGCTTCCATTATAAATCTGATGGATGCAGGCATAAATACATTCGTTATTTTTCTCTTTTTTTACCAAAAGAGTCTAAACAATCTGCTAGTGTTTGTTTATATCACTCCATAATATAATTGTGTTGACAACATTTATTGGTGAGCCAAAATGTGACTTTTTGTGAGCCTATTGTATAACCAGGCAAATGATGATGACGCTAACCAGCTAATGTGACAGTTTTTTAGTTTTGTTCAGTTAGTTTTGTTTTCACAAATGTTCAGCCAAACTGAGAAGTGAGTCTAAAATGTCAGCCTGTGCTCCAGAGAAAGATCAAACAAGTCAGGTTGGCAGTGTTTAGGCATAATCATACAAATTTCCTTTTCATAAGCCTAAAATTGACTCTCACTGTTTACTCATTAACACACAACCAGCTTTCGCCCTAAATTGCACTCAGAGTACATGCTGATCCTTTGATGACTGCAAAAGGCTCTTTGATACATTTGCTATGGATAAAACCTAAGGGTAATTAAATTCACACATAATGCCTCTATCTTGTTTTCTGTCTGTGTGCTAGTTCACATGCAATATAAACACATATACTCACATGGATTAAGTTCTATTCAGTGCCATCAAGCATTAAATATTATCTTAAATAGCACTTTCAGTAAGCCACCCGTAATCCCACTGACAATGTGGGCTTCCTGACACACCACACCCTCTAAAACTACTTTACACTTGACATTGCTTTTTTAAAATATCACAGATTTATGAATGCAATCACTGATAAATACAATCTTTCTGAGAAAGTCTAGGAATAAATGTGCATCATGACTTATTGTAGAAGTTGAGAGAATTTAACCACTTAATGCAAACATGAAAGACCTAACACTGTATATGTGTTATGAATGTGGGGTTAAAATAGAATTGATTTGCATTATACATGGCTAATGTTTTTTTTTTTTTACTATGATTTTAACCTGCAAATGAAAAACAATATGAATTCACAAGCTTGGAATCTCATATTATTCCTATCTGTGGTAAACAATTTTTAGTCATGTGAGTTTCACTGTATTAGTTCATTTAGATGCTCACTCCAGATACATGCTTTGCATTTTCTAAAGTCTGGCATCCAATTGTCTGCATATTCAGAGTTTTTAATGATGTGTGGCATGAATTACATGCATTCATATGCGGATGTCCATGTGCCAACATCAACAGATGCTCACTGGATGCTATGATCTTTAAATTCTCTAATGAGCTACAGAAAATACGTGCCTTTGATGCACATTCAATACATAACTAGAATCAGTGGATCTTAATTTAACAATTGGCAATGAGGCATAGGCAAAACAAAATATGTGGACATATATGTCACAAATAATGTTGCAAATAGACTCCATGAGAAGTACATCAATAAGATGTCAGTTTTATGCATATTTGTAAATACTCAATATCATAAGTAGTATTTTATAGGAAAGTCTTCTGTCTGCAGTGCAGCATATGCCTACCACAGACAAATCATTAATAGGAACTTTTTGCCCATATAATGAAAGTCAATGGGGTCCAAAATAACTAATAATAATAATAATAATAATAATAATAATAATAATAATAATAACAATAACAAAATGTTCCACTGATGAAAGAAAGTCATACAGGTTTAGAATGACATGAAAGTGAGTAAATTAATTTTCATTTTTTTGAGTGAACTATCCATGTCAAAGAATTTTATATGCCAAAGTATTTTACAAAGAAATATTCTGATTTATGCTGAAAATGTGAGTCAAAATTTGACAGAAAACCAGGAAAGTCTAACTTTACAAAAAGTAACATCAAAGATCAATTACATTGTTCCAATTTCAGTGGTTTTTCCGGCCCCAGAATAATCTCTAAACCTGTCTAACGTGTCTTTGTTTTCAGTGTACCTGTGTTTGGTTTTCAAATGTTTCTGTGAAGCAGGACAAAACAGGTTCACATATGAATAATGGGAACGGCCTTTCTTTTGACATCTCAATTCATTTGTCATACTAACACATACTGTATGTTCTCTTTCGAATGGGAACTCGCACTGCGTCCCCTAGAGGACGCTATGGGGAATGTCTCCAGCGTGACTGGTGTCTGAAGCACGTATCCAACTGCGACAATGACATTGGCCAACGACAGCGAGTGATGTCACTACTGGTTCAACCGAGAGTATAAAATGGCACCAGATGTTCTAGATGTTCCCTGGAGGAGTGAGAGATGGGAAACCCCTTGCGGTAGATTAAAATGAGTGATTCCTGTCAGGGCATGATCGTCCAGCTCCAGTGAGCCTTCCTTTCCTTCAAGATCTTCATACTGAGATTGAGAGATCTTGGAAGAAATTCGGCCCGCATTCATATGTTTCAGCATGCAAATTATTCAAATGTAGAAAGAGTGCGTGAGCATTGAAATGCGACGATACCTCCTGTCGAAGAGGCGCTCATAGACTATCTCGCCATGGGTAAAACATTGCTGAAGGCTCCAACCCTGCCATCTAAACCGCTACTTAGCACCTCACCTTTAATGGCAGGACATATGTGGCAGTGGGTTAGGCTGCTCTCCTTGATATGGCAGTGTTAAAAGCTTTCCAGGCCGACCTGCTGAGAGACCTGGATCAGTATCGCTTTCCGAACTTTCCAGCACATCCGTTGTGACGGTGATTGGAAAGTTTAGTGAGACAAAGGTGCGGTTAGCAGCTTTTAAAAGATATCAAACATTTCATATATAGGAAGATGGTGGACTCTGATTACTTATGAAATTTAGTCGTAAGCTTGGCGAACAAGTTTGGTGAATTTGATGTTTCCCCATTCAAAGAGATAGGAGCTGCACTTGCATGTTCGAGAGGCGTTTCAAAGGTGGTCGCAGAGTGAAATGACTCGTCTTAAAGGGACTTTGAAGATATATACCACGCAGGTCCAGGACTGGAGGCAGAGCCAGAAGGTGAGCATTGCTGCTCACGCTCCTCCTCCTCCTCCCAGGAGCAAGGGACCTCAGGGAGGTGATTTTAAGGAAGCTCTTAAAAGTCTCAAGTCAAGGGGAAATAACATCTTCTTCTTTCACCCCCTTTCTTGCTCCCCCTCTACACTCCCGAGGGGAAAGCTGTGGCTGACTTTTAGAGGGTTGTTCACACATGCTTGCATCAGGCCCTGAAGCTGAATTTATGATGTTTATGGCAAAATTACGCAAAATATCTGCCTGTTCTGGCAGTTCGATAGGGGTTATGATTGCAAGATGTGTTGCATTCCTAGTCTTGTTATTTTAATCCAAGATTTAAATTATTTTACTACTAAGTGATTTTGAAACAGACTAAATCTTGATTTTGAAACAGCATAAGTGAATATGCAAGACGGTTGCTTTCTCCTCCAGATATTGGGGTTATTCTAAGCAGGAAGCTCCCTAACCCTCTATGTTGCAACACAGTTTAAGCATCTATATCTTGAGCTATTTGGCGCATTCCTTGGCAGTTTGTAGAGCGCACCCCTACCTATGTGGATTAATTTAGACTCAGGGGTCTTCTGCTACCTGGGAATAATTTAGTGTGATTTCTGGATTACATACCAGGCCACAAGGTGGCACTTTCCTACTGAGGTAGTTAAGGATGCCAGAAGCGTGAAAGTTTTGTTTGGGTCCTCTTTTCTTTTATTCGAGCATGTTTTTCTTTAAATCACACTGAACTGTAGAGCGCAACTGCTGCTGGTTTACAGGAGAAGGGGAATGAGAAACTGTGTCTCCTTGCCATAAATAAATTAGAAATGTTAGCTAGATTGTGTTCATTACCTGTCTAACAATGTTTATTCTGAAATATAAGCACTTCAGAACTTCTGTTAAGGCTACATAGTGAGCATCGAGGCATCCCAGGTGCATTGTGGGATTTTTAGGGAGTGGGAGGATTCTGCGATTGAGACAGCCCTTAAAATGGCTGACTCCCTTATCAGTGCCTTGACTACTGAACTAAGGAGCTGATTGAGACGCACCCATGGTGATTGTCACGTTTGAATGCATGCTTCAGACACCGGACACGCTGAAGGCCTTCCCCATAGTGTCCTCTAGGGGATGCAGTGTCTCAATCCCCTTCTCAGGGAACCATGGTTACATGAGACATTTTACTTGTGACATTGATTTCCTTTCATAATAAAATGAAATCTCTAATCAGCGACATTTGATGGATAGGAACTAGGACGTAGAACCATTCTGCTACAGTTATTGAGGCAGGCAAACATGCCTGTTTGGCTTCTTGTGAACTGTCAATTTTGATTTTGACATTTTTACTGCATAACAGATTTTATGAATCATTTCAACTAGATTTTCCTTAAGTGACATCAAATTTGTCCACAAATTAGCTTTTCGAAGACTACCAAGGAATTCCTCGTGATAGTTTATGATTGTGTGCTATTTTAATCAAAACATTCCTGATATTTTTCCCTGGCAGCAACTTTGCCTACTTCAACACTTCTCCTAGCATGTTGGCATAGAACACGCAATCCACACAGGCAGCTGCAGTGCAGTCAAGCAGTTTTGCATACCAGCACATATGGCCCAAGGGAGGAGAAAGAGAAATGAAGAGAGGGGCATAAATGTGAATTAACCCATTCCTGGAATTCCATACTGTATTCACAGGGATTAAGGATCTTATCAGTCAAATGCCAAAGAATAGTTTTAGTTATATGGCTTATCTGGTCTGATTACCTTCAAGTGTTGTTGGGGAAACAGTGTCATTATTTATAATATTAAGATATTATGGCCATTAATTGAACATTTTGGTAAATAATTTCAGACGTTTAGTTTAACTTTATTTACTATAAAAACTGCAATATTTTAATGTAAAAATGTCACAGTTAATGTCATTATACATATATGTAAGGTAAAGTAAGGTGTTTTTAAATAATACATATGAATCATGTAATCATTTACAAAGATATAAATCTTACTGTAAACATTTTTTAAGTTAGGCCTATAATTCTTCTTATATTTTTGTTATCAGCAGTGTGCTTTGGAGTGTTTATGTTGCAATTTATGGTTATTGTTTACTCCATTATTTAAGTGTTTTTTTTTGTTTGTTTTTGTTTTGTTCTACCTGTGTTATTTCATTTTAAAATCTACCTGTGTTATTATGTACTTTAAAATTTTTAATAGTTCAAATTGGTATAATAACTGGTATATTTTTACTCACTAAAATGTTTGTATTTGTATGGTAAAGTTCTGGCAACTACAGCAACCAGTTATAACAACAATAAGAAGAAGAAGAAAAGAAGAAGAAGAAGGAAGAAGAAGAAGAAATATTAATAATAAGAATAATATAATAATATTTTTATTATATACAAATATTTGTATTTTTACAGTGCATGGCCATGTTTCTTTTTCCTTTACTAGACTATTACAGATCCTGAAAACCTGTTTGGGTGAATTACTAAATGTATCATGACAAAGCCCCGCCCCGTTTTGAGGCATTGAAACGAAGCAGTTGCGTAATTTGTCTTGTCAAACGCGTAAAGCGCTTGACATCTCTGGCTGTCTGTCGTGTCGTTTTCATTTGCGGCATATTGAATGACGTGATCTCCAGATTATTTCAGCGGAGGACATGCGGTTATGGGCAACGCTTTGTTGAGCAGGATCTACGGCTAGAATAAAACACCTCCAAGAACTGAGCGAGGAATTGAGAGAGGACGATTACAGTGGATTTAATGACAGTCCATCAAAGCATCACATTCTGGTAGAGTGAATCTGTAATCGCATGTTACATTGGTAAACAGTGCTGGGTGCCATGCTTTCCGAAATGCCAGTGATATTTATGCTTTTGATCTAAAGCGCAACATGATCGCTGCACAGCTTACATTTTATAGTAATGTTTTCTAATATTGTTCTCCAGTACGTTATATAGCCTATATATAAAGCATGCTGGATGAATTGTGCTGAACTCTGCACTGACCTTAATCTGAAAACTCCATAACAGCAGAGCAGCTGTAGGCTCTAAATTCAGATGGAGTATTTCCTAGTTTATGGATGGCAGATAGAGAGAGAGCTTGCTTGGGGGTTCCTTCTTCGGTAAGGTAGCAACAAGCCTAGTGTATTTAGACATGCACACAAGCTTGACTTGTTGCCATACAAATGACAGGAATTTTACTCAGTTTGAGTTTGAGAGTGTGGATCTATAGGTAACGTTACAGGTAAGCATAACAGACAAAAACAAAACAGTCAGGTTGAATATGCATTCCTCTGAACTGCTCTTAGCATTCTCAGGAATTTCTGCATCGTTTACTAGAAAGCTTAAAGGATTTACACCAAAGAGGTATAAATAATAAGTGAAAAAATCTGTCTATTAGCTTTCCCATGTCATTGGCAGTTGCTTGGCTGGGAATATGCAGTGTTTTGAGCCAATCAGCTGAGTCCTAAATACCATGTGACTAATGACTGCAGAGTGTGACAGTGCTGATGGGAACATAAGAACGCACACGATCCTAAAAGCTTCACTGAGCGACTCTCCTGAACTGCAATGTGAAAGACAACACATGTTTTGTACTTTTAAAGAATCGGATATTGGTAAAACTATAATATAATGAAATCATTTTTTTTATATTTACATTTTTAAATATTATTTTGGTAGAATTTACAGTACCTACCAGCTAAGAGGGCCGTGCAAAGCTAAACCTTTATTAATGTTGCAGTTTCAAGGATTCTTATTGGATATGGCTGAATGAACTTGTTTCTTTTCATGTTTTTTATGTTTTTGTGCAATTTGTGGTGAATGAAACCCTATTTTGTTCTGTCCCTCAGATCAGACAAGACATGGATGGATACCTGCCGCCTCAGTTTCACGTTTTGTCAGACCATAAGAAGTTTTGTCAAGACAATTCCCTGACGATGGACCAAGGCATGCCATACAGCATAAACATGAATGTTTTCTTACCTGATGTCACCTACCTACGGACCGGCATGTGCAGACCCGTTCTGTCTGCAGCGACACCAATAAAGACGGAACCACTGCATTCGTCTTTCAACTACTCCAGTTGCCAAGGCACCGTTGCGCCCTCCATGACGCACACAGAGTACACAAATCTCTACAGCCCAGTGGCGGAAACCGGTAACAATGTTTACATCAAGCATGAGACGCAGTCCCTCGAATTCCCAGAAGTTCCGCTTTTTCAGCTGTTGAATTCGGAGCTTGAGCCCAATGCGCCTGGAGGCCACTCTTGCACAGATTCCCACAATGCTGCATGCCCTCCGATGTCGACATATAATGGCATTCACCAACCGCCCAGTCATGTTGCAGAAAGATCTCTTTGTAATATGGGCAGCAGTGGGTATTCTCTACCTGCCCAGTTTGGTCAGCATCCGCAGAAGAGGGCGGCCTATCTACCACCCTCCCCTCCGAACTCAGAACCAGGTAGCCCAGACAGGAGGAAAGAACTCATACAGAATTTATCGCCACCTCCGTCATACGCTGCCAGCATGGCATCTAAAATGGCGTGTCTTACCCCCGGACCAGCACTTTCTGTCCAAACTCAGTCAGTACCTGCCCAATACAACCGCAGGAACAATCCCGATTTAGACAAAAGGAGGATACATCACTGCGACGTACCAGGTGAGATTGAATTTAGCATCTAGACACTTTACTATGTGACTATAGTATGCACTTTATTTGACATAATATTCAAGGCCTTAGAAGAAAGCCACAGCTTTTTTCCACATATATGATGCAACTCAGGCGTAAATGGCTATTCGGGTGAATTAACGTTGTTGAATAGATGTTGTGGACTGACATGACTAAACATCTGCCAATTACCGGTCTCTAGGTTGGACTGACTAAGAGGCTTAGGACACAATGGTGAAACCTTTTGACGTTGTATATGAGGGTGCTGGGCAAGTCAGAGCTGGTCAGAATGTTAAAGCGATAGTTCACACAAAAATTAAAATTTGGTCATTGTTTACTCACCCTCGTGTCATTCCAAACCTGAATGACTTAATTTTTTTCTGTGGAACAGTTCTTTTGTTATGGACAAAAAAACACTGAGACCGTTTTCAAAATATCCTCATGTGTGTTCCACAGAAGAAAGTTGTACTGGTTTTGGATTAACTATAACTTTAATGTTTATATAATGGATATGAGCTTTAATGGTAAAGGTTATGATATATACTAACATTTATTGTATTACTCGTCAGGATGTAAGAAGGTCTACACCAAGTCCTCACATTTGAAGGCCCATTTACGTACTCACACAGGTAAGACTTTTGATAAGCAATGTCACACAGACAACAGAGCTGTTCACACAATTGTCATACAATTCAATAAAGTTAACTAAACAGAATTACAGATTTAGTGATTAGATTCTGATTCACAAGCTCTCTATTTTGAGTAATTTAGACATATTACAGTTATAAAAATATTAATTCATGAGTTAAACGTACATGAAATCAAATATAGTAATTTATGCGTATTTGGCATGCTGTCCGGGGGAGGGCTCCGAGCTTGGAATTTGGCCTGAACCCAGAGTACTCCCCCTCCTTGACTGGGATAGAAGCAGCCAAGAGTGAGGCGACGGGGTGGTGGAGGGATGCTGTGAAACTTGTCACGGGACAAAGGTGATAGACGGCTATATATACTGGCTTCCTCTTGCGCTGATTGGTTGATTACCTGAACGTGCTCCTCCTGAACTTTGTTAAATAAAACTTCATTTAAAATTTTTGGGTTTAAAAACAACATGAGTTCAAATCAACCAGGCCCGTTCAATTGCTATTTATTTAGCAAATATACTAATCAACGCAACCAAAAACTGACATTTACCAATTTATTCTGTAAAACATTATAATATAGTTGTTGTTTTTTTTCATGTAAACATTTCCATCACTGAAAGTAATGATAATTTGATTATGATTCAGCACCTGACAGTTTTGGTGAGTTAATTCAGTGAAGGATCCATGAGACTGATTCAAACGATTCCTTGTTTTTGAATGATTCATTAAAAGGACTGAGTCATTTGGTCATCATTGGGACAGTGCTAATGCTCTGTGTGGTTCACTAAAAAGAAAAGTGTAATTTGTTTGTGAATCAGATAATACTAGTCATGGTGTATGTTATTGTGTGCAGCCCATTGGGACGACTCGATAGAAAGACCTTTTTCTTGCCAGTATTTCGCAGTACACAATTTTATCCTATGAAATCGTGATGGTGCTCTCCCCACAAACTGTATTGCCCTGTGTTTTATTGCAGGCGAAAAGCCATACAAGTGCTCATGGGAGGGGTGCGACTGGCGCTTCGCCCGCTCTGACGAGCTAACGCGCCACTTCAGGAAGCACACGGGGGCCAAACCTTTCCAGTGCGCCGTATGTAGTCGTTGCTTCTCCCGATCGGACCACCTGGCCCTCCACATGAAAAGACACCAGAACTAGAGCTGCCCGCTCTTCTTGTTCTGACTGTGCCGCAGGAGGGCTATCAGGACCTCTGTTGATGATACTAATTAGGATTTGGGTGTGTTGGTTAATCTTGGGTTTTGGCAGTTCATCAGGTACAACAGGACCAAACCCTGCCGTCGGTACGGCTCCTGTGGTCACAAAACCAGCTAATTGATGAGAACTTGGCTCAATTGCCAGATGGGACATTCGTTTGTTTGTTTCTTCGTTTGTCTGCATACTTTGAGGTCATTATTTATGACATAACTACTTTTAATGTGCCTTTTTTACCTTGTAGAATTGAGGTGCCATGTAAAATATACAATGTACAAGATCTTGTAGGCAGTTTTACTCCACTATAAAGGAATATTCTAGGTTTAATAATGAGTTAAGCTTAATTGATATCATTTGTGGCAGAATGTTGACTAACACAAAAAATAGTTACAACTTGTCCCTAGTTTTCGTGTGAAAAAATAAATAAAAAATCAAGTTTACGGTGAATCACTTACAATGGAAGTGAATGGGGCCTATTTGAAATGTGAAGCTTATAACTTTATAAAAGGACTTGCATTCATTCTTTTGTTAAAACGTGTGAACTATTTGTTCTCATAATTGTTATGGTTGTTTTAGGGTTATATTACGTTACGTTGACATGGTAACAAAGTTGTAAAATTAAAATATAAGTGATTTTTTTCACACTAAAATCATATTCGCGTCTTGTGGCTATACAATTGAAACATCGAGAATTTTAACGTTTACAAAGTGGCCCCATTGTCCTTCATTGTAAATGCCTCGGTGTTATCCAGTTTTGTTTTTAAGTTGAAATTGAGTTTTGTGGTACCAAAAGTTCTGTCAGCTGAGCTTAACTTGTATTGAACCCATAATATTTCCGTAAGTGACTACTCGTACTTGTATCACAAGGTAAATACATCAAGATAGAGCTGTAGTCTTGGTTGTAGAACCAAACCGCAGAACAGTCATGAGAATGTGAGCCACGAATGCTGAGTCACAATGAATTAAGGTCTCTTAAAAGCAGCACTTGATAAGAAACAGTGCTTCAGAAATTTGTGCGGGAGTCGCCGGGTAATTAGAAAATTAAATGTAGCTTCAGAACACCAAAGAGTTGGATTCAGTCCAAACTATGATATGTGTCGAAGAGGATTCACTTTACATCGGCAAAATGTTTGAAAGAGCACAATCTGAAGATTGATTGAACTCCTTTATTCCTGTGTTTTACTGAAATGCAATAAGTGGTACAAATGCTGTATTTTTCCTGGCAAGAGGACAGGTTGGATATCGATTACTTCCATAGTTGTTTATTTTTCCTTACTATGCATTTGTTTGGGATAAATGATAGCTTTAAATGTACATATGACGTGTATTTATTTGTTTTTTTTTTCATTTCTATTTTATAAAATGTAACAACCCTCACATGAAATGTGCACAGGGTTACTGGGAAGTGGTTTTAAAAATCTTAATAGTGCTCTAAATGGCTGCATTTTGTGGAACAATGTAGCAGATGATTGTTTACATTAGTTAGTTTGGCTTTTGGTGTGTTACATCTGTATGTGTGGCCTCATAAAACCTCTTATTTTCCATTACAGTGATAAAAATGTTTTCCGCCTTATTTTTCAGAGATTGTAAATGCATAACAGAAGGGACTCGTTACAGATGACAAGCTGATGTTGTTATTGAGATGGAAGTAAAATAGACCGATGACTTATGGAGTTTGTTTTTATCTGAGGTAATGTAATACAGTGTTAAAGAGAGAGGAAGAACATGTAGCTCTATTCAGTAATTGTAACTAGAAGTTCTTCGTTTTGTGACCAAAACCAAAAGAGAAAACTCTTAATTGCTGTAATTAAAGGTTCAGACTGCTTAAGATTAAAATGTTAAACACACCCTCTAATCGCTCTAATTTGCGGTACTATAAGTACAGTGAATGTTAAATATGTACATCATCACTGTTATTAGACTTAATATAGAGGCAGATCTTTAAAGTCTTAGTCTGTCGGGTTAAACTGGAGTGTCCCGTCGTCCTGGCTCACATGTGATTAGGTGAATAAATGGAGGTGTGGTTACAGTTGCTAATACGGGCTGTCAGATTTTAAGTCGCTGAGTAAAAAGTTGATAGTGTTGAGTGGTAACACCCACTCACATTGATACTATAATTATCTTGACTGTATACAAATCACTGAGTAACAGCAAAAAGGCCTCAGTCATGAAAATAACCTGACAATGCATTCTTTTCATCGTTAGGGTGTATATTATTTTCTGAATCAGTTCTTACATAAGCAACCGATTCTGAACATGAGTAATTCACAAAATTTCCCCCGCTTAAGTGATAGATGCTGATGCTATCATCCAGAAATAAATAACAGTGAGGCCCACACCGGAACAAATACACCAAAAACATAAACAGAACGGACTACATGTTGACGTATTGTAACTTCAGAAGTATGTGAGCTAACAAGTCCTAAGATAGACACATTAGTATTTATCAAATAAACATACAATTTCCAAATAAAGTACGAGGTCAGTATTGTCCAGCTTACAGTGAGTTTTATCTGTGTAGCCTCTAAACTTTTTAGCGAGGTTAGCTTGCTAGCTGCATGCTAAGTCAGCACATTCAACTGTGCCAAACAGAGTGATGTTATTTGATTATTAGTGATCGCTGGCTAATTTAAAAACCTTTATGTTATATAATACTTGTTAAACACGACTGGAATCAGCCCAACTGCTTTGTGTCTGAGGAAGATTGTTATCTTGAAGCCAATGCCTTCATGTTTCTTTGAAAAGTCTTGTGTCAATAGGGAACTCATTTATTTTCTTTCATGGAAAGGAACAATAGTTTAATTCTCTATTTGACCTGACATTTAGATGATCTTTGCAGATGAGAGTATGGATCAAACAGTCCTCTTTAGTGAATGCCATTTACTGAAAGCACTTATAGGATTTGATGTTGATCGTACCCTTAAGGAAAAAAACATTGAGTTATTCCCACAAAATCACACTGGTATGAAAGCAATTTCAATGGAAATGTTTCACGTGACACAAAAATTTCATTTATACATTGTTTATATGAATCAAAGCATTATTTGCACAGAATTCTGTTTATAGCCTTATAAAGTTCCTGAGTTCCACCATTCAAAAGTTTGGGATCGGTGAGATTTTTAAAATGGTTTTACATTCTCAGTTTTTTCCAAGTATCTAATGCTCAACAAGACTGCATTTATTTGATTTGATTTTATATATATATGTGTGTGTGTGTGTGTGTGTGTGTGTGTGTGTGTGTGTGTGTGTGTGTGTGTGTGTGTGTGTGTGTGTGTGTGTGTGTGTGATGGCAAAGCTGAATTTTCAGCATCACTACTCCAGTCTCTTCAGTGTCACATGATCATGATCCTTTGGAAATCTGATTTGCTGCTCAATTTCTTATCAATGTTGAAAACAGTTGTACAGCTTTATATTTAAACCAATATACTTTTTTTGTTTTCTTCATAAGTTCAAAATCCTGACACCAAACTTTTGAATGGTAGTGTTTATTTTTGGTTCTATAGAGCTGTTCAGTCATGATGTCTTTTTGTTGTCCAACCCGTAACAATAATTTGCCATTAGCGTCCCTCTGTAATTTTAATGTTTTTTTTGTTTTGTTTTTATAAATATGGTCGCTTGCAACTTGCATAATGTTATATTACTCAAATCCAATGCTATAAAAATCCATTAAAAATCCTCATGGGAATCAATAGGGACAAAAAATTATCATTATTATTATTTTTTCAAGATTTAGAACTGAACATCTTTATTCTATTAACAGTTTTGAAATGTCAATGTAAGGTAAATGTAAATACATGACTTTATGCCAATGTGTTCCATACAAAATGCAAGTTTATTAACTTCCATGCCTCCAATTAGATTTTAAAACAAGTATAATGTGTAACCTCAATTTCAATTCACAGCTCAATCTTCTGAAGAAAAAAAAAAAAAAAGAAAAAAAAGAAAATACAGAAAATAGCAAAAAGCACAGAATATTTAGACAACTTCTGGAGAAACAAAATAAAGCTGAAACACTTTTAACCTCTGAAACGATCAGGACGGGTCATCCTCCAACAGGATCCAATGGGATGGGAATCCCTTTGAAGTTTAGCAGGGAAAAATATCACAACTTTACAATAAAACCAAAAAAACAAACAAACAAAAAAAAACTCTGAATATATTTACAATACACACACTATACATAAATACAAGAAAGATAATTACAGAATATCAGCAAAACAATAAACAAAGGCCATTGAGTAAATACTTGATTCCAAAGAAATTAAAGTAAATACATAAACAAAGATAATATCTTACAGAGACTCAAGGGGGGAAATGCTGTTCATGGAGGAATTATTACGCACCAGTGTCTTAACATTCAGAACATTTCCTGCGACTGCTCGATTTCCGTAACTGGGGGTGCGTGAGAAGTTCACACGGCTTTATAAAGTCAGAGGTAAACCGGAGTCCTGTTAATTAAGCAAATGTGTCCTTCCATAGGTGAGTATTACCATACAAATCTTATGCAGCTTCCATAGGAGACACATAAAGAATGTTCAACAAACACCGACCGGGATATTTACAGCTTCAAAATGGTTCATAAGGCTCAGTGCATTTGTGTCATGTCTGGGTGATTAAACCAGGGAAACCGTAACTTCCTGTACGTGAGAATCTTAATAATACTAGGCACTCGTCATTATTGCATAACTTTGACCCTGTTTGCCTTTGCAAAATTATGCCACAAAAAACATAAGAATGTCAAAGGGGAGGGAAAGTAATGCAGAATTGAGTAAAACAACCCTTTATTTTTCTGAAATCTTACCGGTAGAATATTAATCACTATATTTAAAAATGTGTTGCTCATGATTCTTGAATACTGTGCTGGAAACACTCTTTTCATTGGGTTGTTTTTACTTTATTCACATTTTTAGAGTCCGTATAAAAACATTGAAATAGTAACTAAAAAATTAGGCAGCACCGCCTGAATACTGTAATGAACATTTAATTTGATTGTTTATAAAAACTACATGCAACCGCGACCGGTTTCGCTCGGCCCGCTCAAAGCGGGGCTCGAACCGGCCCTACATGTGTGTTTTTTAAAGGATAGTTCAGGCAAATATTAAAATTCTGTCATTATTTAATCACCCACATGTCATTTCAAACCTGTATTAATTTCTTTCTTCTGTTCAACACACACACACACACACACACACACACACACACACACACACACACACACACACACACACACACACACACACACACACACACACACACACACACACAAATGTTTTTGTCCATTCAGTGAAAGTCAGTGAGGTCAAAAAAAAAAAAAAAAAAAATCTTCAAAATATCTTTTGCATTCCACAGAACAAAGTCATACAGGTTTTGATGGACATGAATGTGGGTAAATGACAGATTTTTTAGTTTTGGCTGAACTATCCAAGATGACAAGCCTTCATTGTTCTCACACATAGAACAGCTGAACACTTTTTATTATATTAGCTAAATGAATGTCTCTGAAAAATCTGCATATTACGTATAAAGATAATCCCTTGTATATTAACAAAGCCCTATTTTAATAGGTATTTACAGCCTGTAAAACGGAGCAATATCTTTTCACTTTCACATATATTACAACATCTTTAAAAGTTTTTTTTTTTTTTGTACAGAAAATAGTCATATGCAGATGAGTGCCCCACATTACAGACACGCTTCAAAATACAGAATATGATGATAAGATACATTGGTGATTAATGACACGTCTATCTTAAAATAATTACTTCCATACTTCATAAAAACAAGGTGCTCATGTTATGTTCAAGCCCATATACAACAGAATGCACACGTGTGTACACAAATACATAGTGAGGATCATAAAACATGGTGGATCATAATACTTCAGGATGAACGAACAAACAAAAATGCTAGAAATTGATTGGTCGTCTCTAACAGACAAATGGTTACTGAGCAAAGAATGTTTCTATTGACATGTTTCCTTTCACAGCATTTGACTTGTTTTCTTTTGTTGATGACGAAAAGTCTCTACATGCCCCAGCAACTGTGTGACTGATTGTAGATTTAGTCCGTGTGTTTGACACCTGATCTGTCTGTGTATGCAGTCAAGTGGCTCTTCTGAATGTAAATTCTAGTAATATCTTATCATTTGAGAAGCGGTCACATGGCTTTCTGTAGCAACTTGAAAGTGCATATGGATCACAGGGACAGAAGACTTTGAAAGCTTATGACAGATGTCCTTTCAGAAACAGAATTTAAATAATTTAGTGAAAAACTTACACCTTTACGTGAAAATCATCATGGAACGTACAGTGGATTTTTCTGGGTACAGTATGTGTTAAAACAAATTACTTGTATTCACACAAGTGTGGCATATTGCTTCTTTTGAGTATCTTGGTTAGTGTAGTGTGTCTATATATATATATGTTAAGAAATCCCTATGATAGATAGACAGACAGATAGACAGATAGACAGATAGATAGATAGATAGATAGATAGACAGACAGATAGACAGATAGACAGATAGATAGATAGATAGATAGATAGATAGATAGATAGATAGATAGATAGATAGATAGATAGATAGATAGATAGACAGATATAGACAGATAGACAGATAGATAGATAGATAGATAGATAGATAGATAGATAGATAGATAGATAGATAGATAGATAGATAGATAGATAGATAGATAGATAGATAGATAGATTCTTAACTAAACAGAACAAATTGTAATATCAACAGATATGGCTCAGTAAATATTTGAATCACTTTCCAACATCTCCAACATTAGAATGTGTAAAGAATATATATATATATATATATTTTTTTTTTAAAAAGAAGAAGAAAAAAACTAAGATAGCATTCCATACATTTTGAAATTTAGCTCACTGGCTGCCCTCTACTGGTCACTTTGTGGATTGTTCAATTGGGGGTGTTAATATAGTAAATATTATGATTAACCAGATCTAACAATGCTTTAATAGCACTTATTAATCTGGGTTAATGTTAATTTTTACACGCACTAGTAGCCTATATATGAGCATTTCATTTAAACTAACAGTACTCTATTAAGAACAAACATGAATTGTATAATATATATTGAATAGAACAATTGTATATTTATAATTCACCATTTATATAGATTTATAATTGCTTTAAATACTGTTGTACTGCACACGTCCATTCAAAAGTTTGGGGTCAGTAAGATTTTTATTTTAATGAATACCTCTATTCAGCAAGGATGTATTAAATTGATCAAAAGTGACAGTAAAAACAGTAATGATGTTACAAAAGATTTCTATTTAATAAATGCTATTGATTACAATTATTAAGCAGCACAACTGTTTTTAACATGAATAATAATAATAAATGTTTCTTTAACACCAAGTCAGCATATTAGAATGATTTCTGAAGGATCAAGACTGGAGTAACGATGCTGAAAATTCAGCTTTGCCATCAGGAATAAATTACATTTGATATATATAAATACATGATATATTAAAATAGAAACAGTTATTTTAATCTGTAATATTAATTCGCATTATTATTGTTTTACTGTATATTTCATAAAATATTTGCAGCCTTGGTGAACATTAGACTTCTTTCAAAACATTAAATATTCTTTCAGACACCAAACTTTTGAACAGTAGTGTACAATGTAAATTCAATATTACCTAATGCATTAACTAATTGTACGAACTACAATTAGAACTAAATGTTTTCAAAATAATTAGACTGACATTTGTAAGAACTTTAACTGAATCATTAACACAGTACTTGCAGTACTTCACTAAATACAAAGTAAAGGACAAAGCCAGTGAGCAATGCTGTTGTATATATCTAGGCTTCAAAAGCAATCTCACAAAAGGAAAAGAGAACCGAGGACATTAAAGAGAAATCCTCTAAAGTTGTGAGCGACTTCACCTCCAAAATGTGACAGTGTAGAAATCCACTATAAATAGAAGAAGTACGTATCTGAAATACAAAGTTTTGTCTGTGTTTCAAAGCCACCTGATGTAAGTACATAGGTGATAGATATAGATAGATAGATAGATAGATAGATAGATAGATAGATAGATAGATAGATAGATAGATAGATAGATAGATAGATAGATAGATAGATAGATAGATAGATAGATATAGATAGATAGATAGATAGATAGATAGATAGATAGATAGATAGATAGATAGATAGATAGATAGATAGATACTGTATATTGCTCTTCTACCTCGAGTTACCTGTCTGAGTAGACCCTCATTATCCAGATTTACTCTAATTAGTGAGTCAGTGTGATGAAATTAAGACAAATGTGGATGGTAGACTGCAGAAACCCACATGTTTTGTCTGTTTATCAAATTACATATATTTCAGTTTAAAATCAACAGTTGGGGGCAACAGAAGATATAATGTTTTTTGTGTAATCTCATTTGCTGGTATGTTGACCTGTAAATGGCAACCTCTGAAACCTCCAAAATCACTGGCCCAAAGTCTCTGTTATCCGAAGAACTGCATGATCCTTCACAGATGTGTCTGGCTCTTGATGTTCCACAAAAAGGTAAATGTAAAAAATTGTGCAAGCATACAATTCCGATCAAGCTCCCCTTTGCATCTGCCAGAACAACACATAAAGCCATTCCACTCTGCGTTTCTTCACATTGTAGATGTTGACTAAGAAGCAGCCATGTTTAAACAGAACACAAGGATGATTCAGAATGGGGGAAAAAAGTTAAATATTCCTTTGAACACACATGAAACAAACAACATCCTGGACTCCAAATGTTTCAGGCCTGTAGATGAGCCTCCTCCTTCCCTGAATGGGCCCTGTTTAGCTCTGCAAATGTGGGGAAAGCATTGTACTCCTCCTTCACTTGCTCTTTTATCCTCTCTCTCTTTCTTTCTCAGGGGCAGGGATGGCCGTTTTTGTATCCAGCCCAGCTGAACACTATTGGGGGAGATCCAGCTCTCCCGTGTGTGAGTGAATGGGTTCAGACCAGCATGTGTCTGCGACGATGCAGGGCCAGATGGTCTGAGCGGGAAAAGCTTCGGTCGCAGTCCCCACACTTAAAGGGTTTGACCCCTGTGTGTTTACGGTAATGCCGTGTCAACTCGTCCGAGCGGGCGAACTTCCATGTGCAGCCGTCCCAGGTGCACTTGTATGGCTTCTCACCTGGTGGAGATAATGGATCACACTTAAGCAGAAAGAAACACCAACAATCTGACTGGTTCACAATCACAGTCAAGAATGGTTAACTGGAATCCACCAAAATCAAATAAATTGATAGTGAAACTATGTGTATAGACTGCATTTGTGTGCTCACTTACCTGTGTGTGTCCTCCGGTGTGCCTTTAAATGGGAACTCTTGGTATAAACTTTATTACAGCCTGCAAAGTCACATCTGTGGATGCGTCTTTTCTTTGAGTCTGGAGATTCAGGTGGCTGTGGCCGTCGAATGCTCTCAATACTGAACGGTGACATGGAACTGAGATGGAGAAAGAGACATTTTAATCACACTCTTCAAAGATGTCGCAGGAAATAGACAAATGCTAAACAAAATGCTTCACGCAGCAGCATGTATGCAAGCTAACTGCTGCCACCATGTGGTAACATGATTTTGAAGCAGTAGTACTTAGGCACTGACCGTTTCCATGTATCAGTATTATATGTTCTCTTTATCATGATGTGTGTGTGCAATATTGTACAACACAGCAGCATTTCGAGCACTTTATGCTCTATGCGTCATAGCAAATGAAAGCATGAATGTGAATGTAAGTTAGCCGTATTATTATTATTTAATGCAATAATCAATATAATCAATAAACGTCTTTCTATTAAGCTTACTAACAAGCTAACTACCACATCCCAAAGGTGCTCTATTGGATTGAGATCTGGTGACTGTTGGCCATATGAGTTCAGTGAACTCATTGTCATGTTCAAGACACGTTATACTGCTGGAAGTAGCCATCAGAAGATGGGTACACTGTCAGCAACAATACTCAGGTAGGCTGAGGTGTTTAAATTATGCTCAGTTGGTACTAAGGGGCCCAAAGTGTGCCAAGAAAACATCCCCCACACCATTACACCAGCCTGAACCATTGACAGAAGGCAGGATGGATCCATGCTTTCATGTTGTTTACGCCAAATTCTGACCCTACCATCTGAATGTTGCAGCAGAAATTAAGACTCATCAGACCAGGCCACGTTTTTCCAATCATCTACGGTCCAATTTTGGTGAATGTGTGAACTGTAGTCTGAGTTCCCTGTTCTTAGCTGACAGGAGTGGCACCAAGTGTGGTCTTCTACTGCTGTAGCCAATTTTCTCTTTTTCGGACCATTCTCTGCAAATCCCAGAGATGGTTATGCATGAAAATCTAAATGTCACGTAAATCACATTTCTTTCCCATTCTGATGCTCAGTTTTGAACTTCAGCAGATTGTCTTGACCATGTCTACATTGACCACGATTGAATTGCTGTCATTAGATATTTGCAGTAATGAGCAGTTGAACAGGTGTACCTAAAGTGGTACATATATATATATAGAATATATATATGCATGTATGTATGTATGTATGTATGTATGTATGTATATGTATATACACTCACCTAAAGGATTATTAGGAACACCTGTTCAATTTCTCATTAATGCAATTATCTAATCAACCAATCAAATGGCGGTTGCTTCAATGCATTTAGGGGTGTTGTCCTGATCAAGACAATCTCCTGAACTCCAAACTGAATGTCAGAATGGGAAAGAAAGGTGATTTAAGCAATTTTGAGCATGGCATGGTTGTTGGTGCCAGACGGGCCAGTCTGAGTATTTCACAATCTGCTCAGGACCTGGGATTTTCACACACAACCATTTCTAGGGTTTACAAAGAATGGTGTGAAAAGGGAAAACATCCAGTATGCGGCAGTCCTGTGGGCGAAAATGCCTTGTTGATGCTAGAGGTCAGAGGAGAATGGGCTGACTGATTCAAGCTGATAGAAGAGCAACTTTGACTGAAATAACCATTCGTTACAACCGAGGTATGCAGCAAAGCATTTGTGAAGCCACAACACGCATAGCCTTGAGGCGGATGGGCTACAACAGCAGAAGACCCCACCGAGTACCACTCATCTCCACTACAAATAGGAAAAAGAGGCTACAATTTGCACAAGCTCACCAAAATTGGACAGTTGAAGTCTGGAAAAATGTTGCCTGGTCTGATGAGTCTCGATTTCTATTGAGACATTCAGATGGTAGAGTCAGAATTTGGCATAAACAGAATGAGAACATGGATCCATCATGCCTTGTTATCACTGTGCAGGCTGGTGGTGGTGGTGTAATGGTGTGGGGGATGTTTTCTTGGCACACTTTAGGCCCCTTAGTGCCAATTGGGCATCGTTTAAATGCCACGGCCTACCTGAGCATTGTTTCTGACCATGTCCATCCCTTTATGACCACCATGTACCCATTCTCTGATGGCTATTTCCAGCAGGATAATGCACCATGTCACAAAGCTCGAATTATTTCAAATTGGTTTCTTGAACATGACAATGAGTTCACTGTACTAAAATGGCCCCCACAGTCACCAGATCTCAACCCAATAGAGCATCTTTGGGATGTGGTGGAACGGGAGCTTCATGCCCTGGATGTGCATCCCACAAATCTCCATCAACTGCAAGATGCTATCCTATCAATATGGGCCAACATTTCTAAAGAATGCTTTCAGCACCTTGTTGTTGAATCAATGCCACGTAGAATTAAGGCAGTTCTGAAGGCAAAAGGGGGTCAAACACAGTATTAGTATGGTGTTCCTAATAATCCTTTAGGTGAGTGTATGTATGTATATGTATGTATGTGTGTATATATATATATATATATATATATATATATATATATATACATATATACATACACACACACACTCTAAGTAATACTTTTACTGATTATTAACTGAATTTTTAAAAACTATTTCTTTTACTTACTGCTGTTCTACTCAAAATGTGTCACTAGATGGCGCTGTAGGCCTGCTGCATTTTGATGGTACAACTACTGATCAGAGACCAAAAAACATAAAAAACAAACCAAGCCATAATTCTTATAGAGATGTGACATTTGTTGCTTGTTAGTTTGCTGTTAGTAAAATCAAAGAGAGTGTCTTTAATACTTATTCCAAATCACAGTATTATAGATCAGATTCAGATGAATAAAGTCTTTTGTGATTGCTGTGGGAAAATGAATTATTGCCATTCCAGACAGTGGGCCTGATTTCAGACTGTAAAGCTGGCTCTCATTGAGAGGATTTGTACATTATATCAACCAATGAGCTCACTGAACTGTTGGAGGAGAGCAGAGAGCCACGTAAGTGTGAGGACATGCTGTGTTTGAAAGCGAGAGAGCGTACGAGTCACTTTATTCCATTTCTCCCATAGGTAGAGACAGAGAAGCGCCTAATTACATTACATTGTCCTCGCTCGCCTTCCCTTCTAAGGTAATACGAGCTCTGTCCCCTGCTTTGCTGATTGGCATGGGCTGGGCCTGGCAGTAAGGGCCGAGGGGGTGGAGCCAGACAACCCCTCCAGTGAACTGTCTCCACCACACGCAGCCCACTTCCTGTTTCTCCCCTGCTCCTGGGTCACCTGTTGGTGTTGGTGTGCTGCCAAGCGAAGGCCTAGCGGAAATGAGCCAATGTGTGAGAAATGAGGCTGAACTCTCTCTCGCTGCCTCGAGCAAACGCACACAGAGAGTGAAAGAGAGAGACTCAGGAGGGGAGAAGTGAAATTGAGAATAGGAGACAAAGAGAAGCCGAGAAAGAGGCAATGAGCCAAACAGGTTGTTTTTTTTTCTCTCTCTCTCAGAGAAATTACAAGAGAGCGAAAGAGTCACAGAGAGAGTTTCTGTGAGAGTGAAAGTTGGTGGCAAGATAAAAATGGAGGGGGGTTGATGTTGGAAGGAGAGCTTGGAGGGAGTGAGGGAGCATGAAGGGAGTGACAGGATTTACAGTGGAAAGACTTCAGCGGCGAACTCTCACAGGATGTTTACAGTCTGATATATTTCAGAGGGGACGCCACTGACATAAATAGTGATACAGTAGTCTGACTCGTGGAAAATGACTTGAAAATACATATTCACCTGACAGGTACAGGCGCTTCTTCCCTTTAATGTCATTCTCAAATCAGGTGCATGTCAAGTAGACGTCAACCAATGTATAATTTGATTCAATCAGCCAAAGCTATTTATCTGAAAAAAAGCTATATAATTACAGCTCTCAAACATATGAGGGGAAACGAAATACATACACACTCATGATTCAACATTTTGGGGCCGGTACAATTTTTAAATGTTTTTGAAACAAGTCTCTTATCTTCACCAAGGCTGCATTTTTTTTATATGATAAAAACAGTAATATTGTGAAACATTATTATAGTTTAAAATAACTGTTCTTCTATTTTTATATATTTTAAAATGCAATATTCCTGTGAAGGCAAAACTGAATTTTCAGCAGCCTATTTAGTATTTATTTGAAATAGAAAACTTTTGTAATATTATAAATTTCTTTAATGTAATTTTTGATCAATTTAATGTGTCCTTGACACTTAAAAAAATCTTACTGAGCCCAAATGTTTGAATGGTAGTTTATATGTATTTGTTTTTACTGGGCTTTATTGTGATTTTTGGTTGAAAAAAATAAAACATTGAATACATTCATTTTAGAAACTTTGAGTAATGAATCTAAAAATTGGCCCAGATTAGCTATTGATATCAGCTAAATCCATTTTTGGTAGATCTTTAATATAAATCTGTAATGTAATAAACATCTGGCCAAAGGGACTGACATCCAATCTCACACATCTGCTGTCCTCCCTGCAGGCACCAGGTGTCCTCTAGATTCAGGTAGATTCCCCATTTTGCCCAGCCCAACCCTCACAAGGTCCAAGCTACTTTTAGTTCATACCCCACTGGCACTTTTATTTCCAATTTTACTTAAATCAAAGCCTTTCAGCGTGCCCAGCAACTGATCCATCCATGTCAGTTATCACTCCCCGTAACATATGCTAGTGCTAAAAAAGTAACATATGCTAGTGCTGTCGCCTACTGTAGAACAGTGCAGAGTTTTGCCACCCAGATGATGCCTAGACCTTTAAAACGGCTCATGTGTGAACCCTGCATAACCCTGTCATCCTTGGCTTTGTGCCTTTGTAAGTGTTGGGGGGGTTGGGGTGTATGAATTATTTGGTTGTGAAATATTTCAAATCAGACTGAATTGAGCTTTTGCTCCTTTTGTCTCTGCTCTCCTTTCAGAGTGACCAGCAAAGTAAGTTTTCTGCTTGGGGCTCAGGGCATTCTCTGATACACTCCCCTAAACATTTGTCACAACAAGACCTGTATCTAGTCCAGCAATCCCACAAAAGGAAAGCAGGCTTCAGAGAGGAATGACCAGGAAGAACCAGGGAGAGAGGGAGAGATTGTGTAAGTCTACTCTAGATATAAAATAATATAGTAGATTTATTATAGATAATAAATACTAATTGAGCTAACCTTTTAAGTCAGCGCTAATTGATGGCATTTAAACATCTTAAAAATGCTAGAAATAAGTGTCCAGTATTAGTCAATAAATATCTAATATAGACCATAGCAGTAAATAACTAATATGATCATGCATCCTTAGTACCGAAGTTCGATAACGCCGCAGAAATGCAAAAACATGCAAGTGTGTTTCTGTCCTAAGAGTATTGAAAGTGTGTAAGTCTGTGTAGCCACACTTGCAACTTGTCTGACTGAATGGCCCTTGGGACTCAAGGGACCCAAATGAACTTGCCAGGGCCACTTTAACAATATTATAGCCCCTTTTACATAAGGATTCATAGATTTTGCAGGCTGTTTTGAACACAAAATACAGCAACCCACATGCTCTCAGCGATTTGAAAGTTGGGCAGAGGCTTTTCATCTGTTCATCTGAAACTGATATCAGCAAGTTAAAGCCAGATATCAGCACATAACGCATCTGGCCTCTCGCTCAGAGTACCTCGTTGTGATATGCGGCTTCTTTAGCTGCATGGATATTTAAATTAAGTGCAGAGCTGGCAGTTCTCTCTCTCCTAAATTGGCTCGCCTGGTTGTGAAGACAGTCTTATAGTGGAGACTGAGTCATTTTGGGTCGGCTGTGACTGGCCTCTGACAGGTCCATGAGCCGAAGGGGTTATTTTAGTTCCGCAGGCCTCGCGGTGCCAGCCAACCTATGTGTCCACAAATTCATCTCACAAGTCAAGACATCGCTCCTACCGTTAAACGCTCTGGTCTCAGTGTAGACTGCATTTTATTGCCTAGCACGTCTAATTTTCTGGTTCGATTACTGTGCAAAAACACTGACCCAATTAAATTACAATATTCTGCATCAAACACTTCTTTGATGTGATAAACGCTTATTTGTTCTCATCCATTGAGTCCACCATGCTATCAGTGTTATTCTTGTGGCGACGCTGCCCACAATGTTATCTTATTTCACATGCTAGAATGAACACAGCTGCACACATGACCTCTTTCTCTGTCTCTCTCTCTCTCTGTAAACAGCCAAAAGCAGCAGCTCTCCCAATAACACCATTCCTGTAAACTTGGTTAAACTGTGTTTTGGCATTCTGCTGCACTGGGGGGCAAAGTCCTAGTACTGTTCGTCTGCAACACATTCGGAGCAAAGGGAAACATTTACACGGTGTCAGTGCAGGAGCTCTGACATGCAGAGGAATCCTGGAATACTTTCCAAACCATTTGCCTAAATAACAGGCAGACGACAGGGTGCTGGTAGGGGGGCTGGCTCATGGAAAACTCTTTGGGAGAAGTCCTAGACTGTTTTTTACAGCCTGCAGGCCTAAGAGTCTTCTGGTTTTGATCATGTCACTGTCTTTAATGGGATGACTACCTCATCTGAGTAAAGACACATGGAGTTGTGCCGCCAAGAATGGGAGATGACAGCTAATGTTACCAAAGAGCTGGTATTTCAAAGAATGGCCTACAAGGAAACGTTTCACAGTTTGCACAAGTCTTTTGATAGGAGGTGTTCATTTCCAACTCTTTAATACATTAAAGGGATAGTTCATCCAAAAATGACCATTCTGTAATCATTAATTCAGGCTCATGTCGTACCAAACCTGCATGACTTTTTTTAAAGAGCGTTTAAACTGTTTCTCCATACAATGAAAGCCAATGGGGTTTAAAACAACATTGATTGGACCCCACTGACATTCATTGTATAGCCAAACAAAAAAAGCAAATTTTTTAAAATATATTTTTTTATGTTTCACAGGAAAAATAAAGTCATACTTGGTTGAACACAAAACTGTAAATAAATGATATTATTTGGGTGAACAACCTCTTTAAAGGGTTAGTTCACCTGATGATGAAAATTCGGTCATTAATTACTTTCATGTCGTTTCAAACCTGTAAGACCTTTGTTCATCTTCAGAACACAAATGAAGATATTTTTGATGAAATCCGAGAGCTTTCTGACCCCACATAGACAGCAACACAATGACAATGACCACTTTCAAGGTCCAGAAAGGTAGTAAAGAGATCGCTAAAATGTGACTACAGGGTTTCAACCTTAATGTTATGAAGCGACAAGAACAAAAATAACGACTTTATTTAACAATCTCTTCTATTCCGTGTCACTCTCCTATGTGAATCACGTAAGCGCCACACCGCATGCATATGGTGCTCAGCCAATAGTGAGCCTGCGTTCTTCCGTAGAACCTCGTAGAACCCGGAATGCGCTGCATTGCGTAAATAGTCAGGGAACATGGAAGAAAAGACATTGTTGAATAAAGTTATTTTTGTTTGTTTTTTTGCACACAGAAAGTGTACTTGTCGCTTCATAACATTAAAGTTGAACCACTGTAGTTACATGGACTATTTCAATGATCTCTTTACTACCTTTCTGAGCCTTGAAAGTGGTCATTTTCCACTGTTGAGCCAAAAGCAGGCGTGCTAGTGCGTGTCAGGGCCAGTCGCGTTTCCACTGTCACTTCCGGGGCTTGATCTTCGTCGGGGCTTCTTTAGGGCCAACGGACAGGGTTTTTGGCCCGCCGAATACCTCGGGCCAAAGCGGGACAGCTCAGGCTTGAGGAGTGGTTATGAACAAAGGCGGAGTTTATCTGAGTTTGGAGATGGCAGCACCACTGATGATTTTCAAATACCAGCTAACATCAGCATTAAAGACTTTTAAAATCAACTTAACTCAAAACTCACTTTCAGACAGCAGCAAGTGTTTGAAATAACTTCTGTTTGTGAGCCGATGTGGATTCTGATCACTGTATAAGGCAGAAATAGTGATGCAAAAGGCTATTTGAGCTAACCATTACCATAGTAAACATGGTAAACACGACTGCTTGAAGAAATCAGACATATCATATAGGCTATCATAATCATGTACGTTATTTATTTTATCTGACAGTAGGTCTCGTCTTTTTATACCGGACTGTCTGATATCTATATTTAGCACTGCATAGCCTAGTATGTCATAAAATAAAGCTTCTCTGACTGAAAATATAACTATTGGGACTGTCACTGGAGAGAGTGCTAAGGTCGTATTTTTGTTGGAAAATGTGTAGAAATTATTGTTCTTTCTAAATGTGATGTAATAGGCTACTGTCCTGTGACTACAAATAAACAGGAACAGACACGACTGAATAAGTAGCTACGTGTCCTCTTTCTTTTCTGAAAAAAGTAAATACCACTTTATTTCTGTCACTAATGTGCAATCTCGACACATATTAATTTATTATGATCAATGTATCACTTATTATTGTAAAACTGTGGTAAAACATTGATGCTTGGGTTTTAAATCTTTAAGTAAACAACAAAAATGCCAAAATGGCTACTTTTATATATTCGTTTTGCGATCTCGCTAGTTTCCAGTGATTTCTTTCTGATAAAACTTCCATTTGTTGGTGAAATTATGGTTTGTGTTTGTGACAGAATTTTAATTTTTGGGTGAACTAACCCTTTAAAGCAGTGGTTCTTAACCAGGGGGCCCCAATAAGTATTCAAATTATTAATACTTAGTTTTATTAACATAATCCTAGTTAAAATGCTAAAACAAAACACTAAAAATACAGATGTACAACATTAAACTGACATCATATTTTTGATTTATTACAACAGGTACATATCAGTAGATGGAAGGGCCTTTGAATATTGTCTTGGACTAAGGTTGGACTAAGGATTCAAAAAGGTTGAGAACCACTGCTTTAAAGTCAAACTACAAAGCAGAATCTCCAAATACATTGTTAGCAGTACGTCGATACACTATTTTCTTGCTCAAGATTGTCAGTCTGCATTAGCTGGAGCTTGATTTCCAGTGTATGCTGGTGTGTTTGTGAGTGTGTCTTTAGAGAATACTCACTCCTGCACTGCTCGTGCTATAGACAGCGCTGTGGATCCGGTTTCATTAACACTGTCCAAGGTCACGTTTGGCAGGTCGTCATCATCACTGTCACTTTTGATTTGTCTTGGCGACAGGCCATTGGGGTCTGTTTGTGCTGCCGCAGGGGGAGAACAACAGAGGAGGAGGTTAGTTACATGACTGTAATATGCGTTCTGCCCGAGGCCATTCTCAGGCTCATTCAGAAGCTCACAATATGCCACATGACGCTGAGCAGAAATTAGCACAGCATTTCAGGGTGTTTCTTCAACTTCTGCCACCTTAATGTCCCAGGGGTTGATTTATAATAAAACGAACAGATTTCAATGTTTTTTTTTTTGGTTCTTATACTAAGGTCACATTAACTGTCTTGAAGACATTATTGTGCCTTCATTATTTATATTTGCTACTTTTCAAATGCCCAAAAATCATACAAATATAATTTCCACCACAGACTGCTGTTAAACACAGTACATCATTTTGAGATGGTTGAAATGACCCTGTGGTTTATCTACAAAAGGCCCACGGGCCAAAAGGGCCCAGAGTTAAAAAAAAAAAAAAAAAACACCCTTCAATTTATCTTACAGAACCTAAAAACTTGTATATTAATTATATTAATACAATTGATAACCAGCAGCAATACAATAGCATTTCCAGTAGGGGTGTAACGATACACCTATGCCACAGTTCAGTTCATGCCACGGTTTTGGAGCCACGGTTCGGGTTCGGTTCTCTTTGCTGTGGGGGCAGGGTTCATGGAAGGGCACCAGCAATAATAACACTAGATTCACTTTTAACTTAATAACAACAACAACAACAACAATTTAACTTATTCATTTTATCTTTATTAACTTTACACGTTGGCTTCACCTTTTCTTTAGAGCAGTTAGCATACCTGAGTAAACAAAATAAATGCCTCCACTGTAGACTAGTCTAGACTTGATTTTAAAAAACAAAACAAAACAAAAACAAGCAAATTTATTACACAAAAATGAATGACCACACACAAGTAATGTCCCACTTTATCCTACTTAAACACATACGTTGTATGAATATGACTAATACCGATGAATAAATAGGCCTACAAGTTAAAGCTATTAAATAGCAGTTTTTGTAACACAATAAAGTAGCCACCAGACTAATTTAAAAATATACAAAATAACAAAGTGAAAATAAAGTGCCATTTTGGGGTTTTGAAAACAACGGTTACCATGGCGAATACACAATACCAACATGAACTGTTAATGAAACACTGCTCCTGATGAACAGAATGAACATCAGCTCACACACGCCGTACCAGTTACGGGATTTATTGATACTTTACTTTTATTTCATGATTACGTTGCATGATCGTAGTTTTTCTTGCGCTTATATTAAGTGATATACAGCGCGTGCAGTTTAAGTGTGTGTGTGCTATGAGCGCCGTATAACGGCTGGCAGGACATGAAAGTTCGGTATTCTAAGGTGAGAGAGACGTTTTATTTCGTAACAAGCTATGAAAATGACACTGACAGATATAGCCTTACAACTTATCATCTGACCGCAGATACTAAATCGGGACAACACGTTTTTCTCAGGCACTGAGCCTTCCTGGCTAAATGGGGAAACTGGCTCTCTTTGTCTTTCCATCATGCAACTTGAGCGATCACCCAAGTCACGTAACATGAAATATTTAGTAAAAACACAGCTCTTATTAGTTGTTAAAAGTGTACTAATTACTATTTAATCAAATATAAAGGAAGAAGAAAAACATTTTGTGACATAAGGTGAAGTGAGAGCTGGGCCCGGGCAGCAGGGGGCAGGGCACATTCGGTTCGACATGAGAGAATCGCGGTTCGAACCGTGGGTGGTGTATCGCGGTTTTTCGGTTCGGTTTTAATATCGTTACACCCCTAATTTCCAGTGACAAATTCATTTTTTATCCTCACTGAAAGGGAATGCTATGTGAAGCAGTGTTATTTTATTATTTTATTTTGCATTATAGTACTTATTATTTACTATTATAGTATTTATTCATATTTTGAATTAGCTTATATTTTAAGCAAATTTTAATATTTGCAGTTTTCTTTTAAGCTTTAATTTAACTTGCACTAAATTAGGTAACATTTCTAATTTTCGTTTAAGTTTTGTAAGTTTTTATCTGATATTCATATTTTATTATATTTCAGCTTCATTTCACTTATTGTAGAGGATTCTTAATAGTTTTAGTTAACAACAGAATCCCAGCCAATCATATTTAACATTTAATATTTGTTGAGGGGCATTTTGGACCAATTAGATTTCACCATTAAAGGTCCTACACAAAAAGGCAGATTAACATTAAGAAATGGGGAAAATTAGTTAAAAGTTAAATAAAATCCCATGGAATATATTAAATAGATTTAAAAAATATAAAAATAAACCTTGTTGCTTTATCATGTCCTGGTTAGGACATAATGTAATACTAAGACAACAAGTATTTTAATAGCATATGATACATTTTAGGTGTGTGCTTGTTTGTGAGTTTGTCATCAAATACAGGTTTTTAATTCAGACACACCTGCAGATGTCTTGCTGTATGTCAGTGTTTTAGACTGGTGGTCACAGAACACCCGTCTCTGGTTACTGTATCTCATTCCCCACAGAATGAGAGCAGCATTCTCCCTGACTCCAAGCTTTGTTAATATTATGTGGGTTAGCCCAGGCTGCAGGGCTATGCTTCTAATTCGCTGCTCTCTCAGCAGTCTGTCAGACCTGATCCCGGATCAGAGGTGTCCGTGCTGTCTCCCAATCAGCCTAGGGCAGTGTGTCCTGCGGGCATGTCACCAGCACAGGCGATCAGACGCCCGGAGAGCGTCTAAAGACACCGCACTGTGCTGCCACTCGCCCTTTGTTTCTAGGGTATTGGACATAGTTATGCTGCCAATTTATGAATTTCTGTATGAATGATGGGAACACTTAAGATGTCAGTTATTTGATCCCAGGAGAATTTCGATGTAAAACTTAAAATTTTTGTGAGGCATGTTTTTTTTGAGCTGCCACTACAGACAATGCACCTCAGCAAACCACACTACACACTGTCACTGATCATGTAGTCAGTAAGATTAGCAGTTATTTTAAATTATAATAATATTTTACAATACTTTTGCTGTATTTTTGATCAAATAAATGCAGCCTTGATAAGCAGAGACGTTTCAAAAATATTAAAATAATCTTACAGAGCCAAAACTTTTGAACAGCAGTGTACAGTGAACAGTAGTTTTGATGTGCAACTATCCAGTTAAGAACCATTCAGTTAAACATCATGTGCACTGGTCTAACTTCACACCTTGCTTTTTTACTGTTAGCCATAAGCTGTTTTGATGCCTTTTGCAAGGGTTGCTTAAACATCCGCTTTAGCCACGAACATTCAGCAAAACTGATGGAGGATTTCAATGAAAGATTAATTGAACACATTACAAGAGCCTGGAGCTTTTTCTCTCCTTCTCCATTCTGTCTACTCAGGCTAGACACAAATAAGTTGACTGCATATTGTGACCTCTGTATATGGAGTAATGCAAAACTATTCAAAACACTATATTCTACATTACATTATTATTATACAATATCAATGCTCAAACAGATCCAGAGTCATATTTGTATACTATTGATTTCCAATGATTATTTTTAGTGCGCTTTTTAAAATTTGTATTATATTATTGAAATTTGATTATTTTTATTTCATTTTTTTTATTATTATTATGTGCAGTACTTTTTAAAGGGTTAGTTCACTGAAAAATTCTGTCATTAATTACTCACCCTCCAAACCCGTAAGACTTTCATCCATCTTCACAACACAAATGAAGATCTTTTTGATGAAATCAAACCTGTTTGCAGAGCTTACATCGAGATTTTTGATGAAATGCAACTACTTCATTTTGGCCTTCAAAGTTTCATAAAGAGATCATAAAACTAATCCATATGAATTTTGTTTAATTTAGGCATTTTATTCACATATAAACATTTGTCAGCGAACATAAACAGAAGCTCAACCGAACCTGCATGATGCACAAGAAGGAACCTTATTGGTTCTTGCACATCCACAACTGATGTGTGAGTTGTTCAAGCCTAAATTCAGTCTGTTCATCATATAAAGTGATCATCTCTTCAGAAAATGTTAGACTAAACCGCTCAATTCATATGGATTAGTTTTATGATCTCTTTATGAACTTTTGGAAGCGTCAAAATTTCAGTTGCGTAGCTGTCTGTGTTGAGGGACAGAAAGCTCTCAGATTTCATCAAAAATATCTTAATTTGTGTTTTCCGATGATGAACGAAAGTCTTATGGGTTTGGAACGACATGAAGGTGAGTAATTAATGACAGAATTTTAAATTCTGGGTGAACTAACCCTTTAAAAGTGCTACATACCTAAACTAAAAGATGTGAGACTTAACCATGAGGAAAACCATCTTTAAAAATGTTTTTAAAAAATAATAATTTTGAATATACTATATAGTATAGACAGATATTACAGACAGCATCACAAATAAAATGGTCTGTCTCTGTATTGCCTCTGTTGACTGTTACGACCACAATCAATTCAATCTACCTACAGTACATAGCTTGCCTGGATTCCTTAAAGTGTCCATATAAAGGCAATGACAAAAGCGAGAGTTCATAAGAGGTGGTGAAGCAAACCCCATGATTTCTTTCTCCTGTTGTTTCCAGCCATAGCCTGTTTCCATGGTAACTCAGCCAGAGACAGAGCTGTGGCACACCCCCTCCCACCTCCCCCTGGCAACCTGTACACGAGTATGCGTGAGCATGTAAAAGTGTGCACTGTCCATTGTGTTTCCAGCTGTCAATGGCCATGGCAAAAACATTCATTCGCGGACATTCACTGTTGATCGGTGCATACTGGTGTTTCAATATAGTGCTAAAATGTAACTGTCTCACTATCATGTAAGCATATCATCATCTGACCCCGCCCAGGTCTGACCCCATTTCCTCTGTGCTGCTTCAGAGCTCTCTGGGTGGAGTCCACGTTGCTATGTGCCTGACTGCTCACGGTACCACCCATCTTCAATATCCGCCCCACCCCATTATGCAAACCTTGTTTTTCCTCTCTTTCCTCATCTGAAGCTGAGTGAGACACCCAGTATTTAAATCCTTCTTCTAGCAGGATGCCCAGCCCTGCCCAACCATTTGGGACAGACACCCTTCCCAGATAAACAAGAGGTTGAGCAACAAACAGCTCCCTTGTGCCCGCTGCTCGGGCCGAACACCATTTGACAGCAACACCCAGAGCATCATGGCTTACTGCCAGAGTATTAAAACTCGTCCTACAGGAAACCAACCCTAAACAACAGTCCGGTGAGGTCTCGAGAGTTTGGGAACGTACCACGGAAGATGTGTGCTTCTGATTAGGGTATGTGGCAAGGGGACGAGACCTTTCTGCATGACCTTAGACTTGAGACAACAACGCAGATCCTACATTTTTTTCAATATAAATGCGTCTATGGATGTTTCTTCAACTATGGGCACTTTCGGCCCTGTTGACTTTTAGAAAATAACACACTTTTCACACTCTCACTAGAAAATGTGTCTACTTACAATGTCCAACATTGGATCAACATGTATTCCAGGACAACTTTTGTCTTTTTTTTTCTGAAAGTCATGAACATTTCCACCACGTCTCAAACTATGTATTCTGCTTAAAAGAGTTCTGTGGTGGAAATTACATTTTGAGCATTTTTTGGAATAAAAAGACTTGCTACATCCATTTTCACAGTGAACATATTATGTATCCTAAATGCACACAATTTAATTGAATTTATTATAGTGAAATTATGGTATTTACCATTTTCTTTTGGGGGGTTTTCTACACATGGCTCATGTTTCATCCCAAGCTGCTTAGTAAACCTTAGTAAACAAGTACAAAAACTTATATTTAAAATATTATGGGCAAAATTGTTGTTTGTGGTAGAAATTACACCACAACTGTGGGCTAGACGTATAAAAAAACTGGGACATAAAAGTGCCTAAATTTGAAGAAACACCCATATGTGAACTTGAACAAATGTAAAAAGCAAATTTCTATACTGTAGCTGTAATCTCAACTGTGTTTTCACATTTAAGTCATCTTGAAATTCAGACCTTCATGTTCAAAAAAACAACAAAGTGAAAAAGAAATTAGTTCTCTTTGTGTTTTCATTGTTCCTTGGATTTCATTTTGGTCAATTTGTGAAAGACTATTAGTTCACTTTGTATTTACGTTGTATACTGCAATTCGAGATGAAATGAAGCAAGTGTGACAAAACCTCACATGCTTGGGTGTGTTTGGAAAAAAAGCACAGAAGTGCTAGGAATATCTGAATACTGTATATAGTGACAACATGCACCTTGCCAGCTTTTCAAATGACTTCCAAATCTAAATCAAATATTACTTCAACAAACACGCTTTTCTTTAAAAAGCAACAGTATTTTTCTTTGTCAAATGGCAATCTGAGACTTGCAGGTTGACTACCATATTGGCTGTTAGATAAATCAAAATTACTTTGACTGATAGTAGGAATTAATTTACCACCCCGCTTACTTGATTTGGAATTAGGCTTTTACTTTACATGCCCTCCACTTCAGAAGCAGACAGTATGGAAGGCCTAACACACAACACATACACCCTAACAGCAGGAAGTGCACAGGCAGCTGAGGACAATCAACCCCATATCTGCATGTCATTATGAGTGTGGTGCTTTTCTGTGAAGAAAGGATGGAGAGATGTTGCTGTCTGAAGCTAGTCTTTTAAAAACAAATCAAAATGAAACAGATGCTTTTAATCAGCTTTCATTTTTCCCCATTCCAGCTAATTTCTTTTCCCCTGTGATCACGATTTCATTAGATTTAAGCATTCATCCTTGGGGTAGGCTGATGTTAAGTGCTTCACCCAGGGGTGCAGTGGTGATCAATTAAGTAATTCTCAAACTATTAATTTGCAAACCTCCAACTTTTCAACTTTTTTTTTTTTAAATCAAGGAATCAACTCACTGTATAACTGTATGAAAAATGAATCAACAGGAATTATTGAACAATCCAAAATGAGGTCCTCACCTTTGCCCTGTAACTTGGCCTCGTCCAGGAGAGGTAACATGATGGTGGAGTTGAGGGTGGAAGGAGAACGTACGGCTGTGGTGTACATGAAGGGCAGCGACTGCACCACCACAGGGATACGGTGCACCTGACTGGGCAGTTTGCTGGGGCTCGAAGGGGGGGCGGGGTGGATGATGTGCAAAAATTGCTGGCCTCTAACTCCATGAGAAGAGCCCACCAACGGCCCGGGTGTCAAAACAGAGGGCATTCCCGAGGAGACGGAGGCGATGACGGAAGGTGAGGACGACGATGATGATGAGGAGGAGGATGGAGAGAAGGCTGAGGTAATGGGTGAGGTGTTGGATGAAGGAGATGACGTCCGTGTTTTATTGATGGACAGGTCCACAGGCTCCGTCTGGGTCTGGAATTGCTCGGATGAGAGCAGGTCTTCTGGAGGTTCTGCCTTCACTTTGCTGAGCAGGAGTGGCACCGCCTCCATATCAGGATAGCCGTGCACTTTGGGCGACTGTAAGGAAGACATATAAGCGCCATGTAAATCTCTTCAATGAAATTTCTGACAGAAATGTATTTATTGTGCATCATGACATGAATTCAGTGATTCAAATATTTTAATGTTCATTTCTATAGTTTTTAAAGTTGCCAGCCAGCGCCAGCATTTTTTGTTCATTTTCACAAAACTTTCATGGCTCCAAGAATATCTTGTTACATTTTTTGTTGTTATTTAAAAGCAGAGGGTCTGTTCTTTTTCTTTTTCTTTTGGGAAAAAAAAACAAAACAAAATTATGTACTCATGCAAAAATCATGTTTTTTTGTGTGTTTTTTTTATCAACACTAAGAAAATCAACATTTTGAACAAAAAGCTTAGAAAATAGCATTTTTGTCAAAGACTTCAACACTCATCTATCAACACCCCCAAAGCTTGCACAGTTCTATATTTCATCCTGGGTCGATGTTTCATTAGGTACCGTTAGGCAGTTTTGATATATATGCGGTTTGAGTTGATGATCATGTTAGCTTACATGTGCGTAAGCAATGCTTCTATCTCTTGTTTCTGCTTCTTCTTCATTTGTTTTTGGATCCCGACATTCTGTACTCTTTCAGCAAAAACATGGAAAATCGTTGGAAAGTTCTTTCAATGGCAAGGGAAGAGTTGTGTCAAATGATGGAAAATGATGTCAATAGCAGGAAAAGAGTTAAAATATTAGGGGTGTAACGATACACCTATTCCGTTTTGGAGCCACGGTTCGGTTCGGTTCTGTTTGCTGTTGAGTCATGGTTCATGGCAGGGCAACAGCAGTAACTTTTAACTTACTAATAACAACATATAATTTAACTTATTAACTTAACAGGCTAATTTAACTTATTTACTTTAATTAACTGTATACAATGGCTTCACGTTTTCTTTAGAGCAGTTAGCATACCTGATTAAACTAAAATTAAATAAATGCCTCTACTGTAGACTATTAATAATCTAATTTTACCATTTACCATAATGTTTAAAAAAAAACAAGCACATTTATTTAATAAAAAAATGGTTACACACAAGTAATTTTCTACTTTAGCCTACTTAAACACTTAAATTGTATGAATATGACTAATACTGATAAATCAATAGGCCTATAAATTAAATAGCAGTTTTTGTTAATACAATAACGTACACCACACTAATTTAAAAATAAACAAAATAACATAAATTGAAAATAAAGTGGCATTTTGGGGTTACCATGTTGAATACACAATACTTCATGAACTGTTAATGAAACATGAAAACTGCTCCTGATGAACAGAATGAACATCATACCTGCATGGAAATCCTTCCCAGCAAACATATGTCGAAACAGTTTTACAGATTTATTGGTACTTTACTTTTATTTTAATGACTTACGAATTGACATTGTAACATTGCTCATAGTTTCTCTTACGCTTTATGAAGAGATACACGGTGCACGCGCCTCATGTGTATACGAGTGCAGTATAACGGCTGACAGGACATGAAAGCAGTTTTCTGAGGTGAGAGAGATTTTTATTTCGTAACAAGGCACAAGCTACGAAAATTACGATGTTGCTGGGACTCCAATGTAGCATTTTGCCTATACCTGGCTAAATGGGGAACCTGGCTCTCTGTCCTGGCTCTCTGTCCACCATGCAGCTTGAGCGATCACCCAAGTCACGTGACATGCACTTAGAAGCCAAAAGTTAGTGTATATTTAGTAAATAATAGTATTATAATAATATTTAGTAACAATACAGCTCTTATTAGTTGTTAAACGTGCACCAATTACTATTTAATCAAATGTCGAGAAAGAAAAAAATGACTGAACGATTCAATGACTGAACGATTTTGATTCTGAATCTTCTTGACCAACTTTTACGCTGCATCCGATATCGAATACTTCTCTACTATATAGTATGCGAAAAACAGTATGCCAAAAGAGTAATATGTCCAAACAGTGGGTGAAAAGTCCCCGGATGACCTACTACTTCCGTACACATTCGATGGACACTTTACTATCCCATGAGGCCATTGGATAGGATTTATGAATGGAAGTGAAGAGACACAACTGACGCTGGTAGGGCACATGATAATTACAACATGGCGGATGTAGTTAATCCGGATTACATACTTACATACATACTACATCATGCCTCGCATCATGCCTGTGTTAGCTTCCACATGCAGGAAACACTAGTTACAACAGAAAATTAAACAGCATAGGTTTAACTTTGTAACAGCACAAAGTTTTGTTTTCTTTGCCTGGAACATGGACAAAGCATAGCTTCCCTTTTTTTGCTTTCTCAACTAACAGAACATCATTGTGAAGGATCTGTCAACTCCACACATTTGTCTGTTAAAAGACACCACGTAAATAAAGTGCTAACAGAGAGAGCGCTCCTCTCTGCAGTAGACGCGTGCAGTGAAATGATCGCTCCTAAGCAGGCAGCTAATCATGACAGAGCAGCTCATTAAACCGAGGGAAAAGTTCTTGAATTGCAACTGCAGATGTGATAAACGCTCTGCTGCAGAATCACGGCTTGACTTTGTTTATAGACTCACTTTTCTTTATGCAGACTGAGTGGGCCTGTAGCAAATTACACCCCACCCACCCCCCCCCCAGAGCTCATACTATTTTTACTCTGGACACGTGGAGTCACTCGGAGTGTTACCGACCCATGAATCAGCAGTATGTGGTACAATAAAACTGCATTTGAATCCAAAAACAAACAAATGTCAGGCAATTAAATATGCTGACATGACCCGTAAAAACCCAGGTGGAGTCATTCAGGGTTCAGAGTGCATTGTCACAGGTCAGGACACATGACCTCAAGGTCAGGGTTACAATACTGATATGACTGTCCAGGGAAAAGAGCAGTATTTTCAGAACAAAGAAACCCCTTACTGCAAAGTGTGACAGCGCTGACAACAACGGTTTAATGGTGATTTAGTCTCTTTCAGAAGTTTTTGGGGTAAAGAAAAAGCACAATGAAACTTTTTCACAGGTCTATTCAATTGACTGGTGGAGCTATTATGGGATTACAGGGTCTGCAAATAACTCCAAGTCAGTTTTTTTCTTGCAGGCCAAACCGATTTACGTTTTGCATTTGAAAAAGTGCTTCTTTAACAACTGATTTATTTTTACACCAACCCTCATCAACCCCTTCCCCCAACTCCACTGCATTTTAAGCATATTAATACAAAAATAATAATTCTAAAACAGCAACCAAATTGGAAAGACATTATTGACATGTATAAACTAACAATTGGCTAACAATTAAAAAAAATACTCTTCTGTTTAATCTTCATAGGTCTAGTAGAAGTAAAAGTGGAAAGCAGTGTTACAATCCTCTCCACCGACCTGCTAAGCCATGCAATTTTTAGATTTTTTTTAAACATTTAGGTGAAAGTTTTGAGTAAATACATCAAATTAAACAAGAGAACCTGCTGATTCAGATTAAACAGATCCTGTCATTTCACATCCATCGCACCTGATCGCAAATCAAATAACACATTTATAGAAAATGCATCATTTAATTTTCTGCTGTAATAAATGAACACATGGTCAGACTTTTGTGTAAATTTGAGTATTTTAGTCTTTAAAAATGCTGCACAGCTGCACAGACAGGGTAGTAATCAAACCCAGTGAGTGAATTTCTATTAGCATAGCATGCAATCATCAACCTGCTAATGAGGGTTGTTTGAAAGGGAAGGGAGGTGCCTCTAATGACCAATCAGCATCATGCTTAACAGACTCGCTATCTAATTGAAAAAAAAAAAAAAAAAAAAAAAAAAAAAACTGCCTGTAATCTTTTGTGTTCCTAACAAAAGGGACAAAACGTTTCTAGTCAGTTCCTTGAGCAGCAATGCAACCTCCATTTTTTCTGTTGAAATAGATCACGCAGAACAGTGTTTGTTTGTAGTGAACTCTAATAGTTCTATTGAATTCTGTGATGTACCCTTCAGGGTATGCTTAAGAGGCTTTATATCGCATATGTTTTTTCTGTTTGTGTGTGTATATAGGACATTGTGTGGAGCTGTGCCTACGGCCTTTGTAGCCTCAGGCCTTTGCAGCCCCTCTGAGACAAACCTCCTTCTCAAATAGACCTTATCTCCAATCTTTACACTGTAGTCAGTGTGGCCTTGAAGAGCTCTGAATTTTATTTCAGAGTTTGTATTCTGCTCAAAGGCAGTACCTGAAGATAAAAACAGCAAATAATCAAAAACTGCACTCATGAGGTGCTCATGATTATTCAGATGGTATCATTGGCTGACCCACAATATACAGTGTTTCGAGATGAAATGTGAATAGGAAAGAAAACCATAGCTGTAAACCGTAGCAGACTGAAAGTGTAGCCTCAACTATAGTGAATGTACTGTAGCACACGACCTCCTTTCATATGGGATAAAATGTAAATCAAAGGCTTTGAGGTGATAAAAAGTTGTTCTGCATGCAGATTCCTGTTCTTGTTTAAACATCAGTTTCTGTAGAAATGTTTTCAAAGCTCAACCGCTCGCTCCTACGTACTTTCCACCTTGGCTCTTTACTGATGACTTTCACTTTATTTGGGGATCCTACATGAGATGTCGGTCTAGCAGGTGAGGGCATTAACTGGGGCAAACCGTTCTCAGCAAGGTCTTGGCAAGTGGCCACCAGAACGACAACCATATTTGAGCAATGAGATGCACTTCAAAGAGTCATTGTGTAGGTTGCACACTTCCTGGCACTTGGCAGCATTTTGTTGCATATGGATAAGTACGTCTACCAGCAATTCACAAGAAGCAAGTTGTTGCTATACTGGCTTGTAAACATAACGAGGGTACGTTGTTGGCTCTCAGACTTAACTATTCACAAGTTCTCTCTCCAAGAAAGTGGTGCATCTATCCATTATCTGCTTTTGTGCTTTCATTAATGGAGCAATTCATGTGGAACAGTGCATCACTTCATGACTGAATTATTCTATTATTTTTGATCAATATGTTCATATACTTTTATGGCATAGAATCAAGTTTACACACTAAGCTATGCATAGCGGAGTCAAAAGCTTAATGTTAAAGTGACAGGTTAGTTATATAGTTCAGGGCTTTTTAAACTTTCAAGAACCACAGAATATGATAATCCCCTTGTGAGGTTCCTCTTTCCTAAAACATAAATGCAGCTATTTTGAAACAAATGAACATCAGAATTTTTCTAAAGATGCATTACTGTTTTTATGGTAAGATTATAAGAGACTTCTTTTAAAAAACTTTTTTTCTCACCAAGACTACATTTATTTGATCAAAAATACAGTAAAAACAATAATATTGTGAAATATTATTACAATTTCAAACAACTGCTTTCTGTTTGAATATATTTTAAAATAAAATGTATTCCTGTGATGGCAAAGCTGAATTTTCAGCATCATTACTCCAGTCTTCAGTGTCACATGATCCTTTAGAAATCATTCTAATATGCTGATGTGGTGCTCATTTCTTATTATTATCAATGTTGAAAACAAAAAGTTTTCTTTGATGAATCTACTGTTAAAATAAAAAAAGTTTTTGTAACAAAATTTATTTGTCACTTTTGATCAACTGAATCATCCTTGCTGAATAAAAGTATTAGATCTTATTGACCCCAAACGTATATACAGTATGTTTAAATATAACTATAGATTTGTTTTTATTTATTACAGTTAGAAACTATGGCTGTTAATAGAATTAAAAAAAAATAATTAATAAACTCCAAACAGAACTGAAAATTAAAAAAAATAATGACAAAGTCAGTAAATGTGTTAAAGACGAATGTTACTTTTTTTAATTAAAAACAATGTTAAACATATTTGATGAATATGTTAACACATTAACTTTGACAGCCCTAAAATACACATTATGTCAAATATTTTTTTCTCACTGAAATGCTCCGTAGACCCCCTTGCAGTCCCCTGTCTGAAAACCCCTGATATATAGTTTATAGATGAACTATATTCTAATAGATGTGCCTGTACGTGAACCTGGACGATCATGTACAGTACATGTGCACTTAAGCAGCATATGAAGAAATAATGACAAAAAAAAGAGAAAACGACTCTCTACAGCAGTGTATCTGCATCTGTGCTTGTGCCCTGCCAAAATGGCTGCCCTGGCTGCAGTGGCCCTGTCTGCAAGCCCTGGGAGCATTCCTGTTCCAGCTGTGGCTCTCCACATCAGGGCTGCTCCACACACACACGCCTGGGAGTTATTAGGGGTATCACAGCGAGAGGGTGGGCGTGTGAGGGGTGAAACAAGTGGAGGGTGGTACAAGAGTGTGGATAAGAGGTTAAGAGAAAAATTGAATGAAAAACAACCGTTCTCTTACCCCTCTCTCAGATTCCAGAGGTTCTGCTTTGACTCGGACTGCAGGCATTCCGTCTAGCATTAACATCCTGTTATTGATGGCGTCTGTGAGCAGAGAGAGAGAAAAAGAGAAAGGCATGAGAAAGCTGCGTGTGACTCCTCTCACCTTTTCAGGGATTGAGTCAGACCTACCATGCTCCAAACAATAGCGCAGGCTACAATGCAACAGGCAATGATGTCATGACGGTATGCAGTTAGTAAGCAGTTCAGGTTTACATCCGAGGGTAAACAAACACATCTGGCCTGTATTTTGGCTGGTATCTTACATCTAAAAGGCTGTGAAGAATGAGCGACGCAGAATGTAGCATAGTAAGAAATCCATACTCTTGAATCCTGTCAAAGCTGAGAGAATCCAGGATAAAGATTTTTTTGTGAATACACCAATAATTAAGTAACTTACAGAGGAAAAACACAGATTTGCCCTTGATTGGCTTTTTGTTAAACATTATAGAGATCCAAAATCTCTCTGCAGGATCCTATCCCCCTTAGATCCCAAAGCCACTCCACTAACTGAGACAATACGTTTTATCTATTTGTAGCCTAACCAAAAATAGACATCAGTTAACACGTTAAAACACGTTTTTGTTTTTTCAGTTAGATATCACGTCATATTGTATTATTGAATCAAAAATGTCAATGGTCAAATTAAACATTTAGGCTACCTTTTTGTGTTTTTAGTTAGCCTTCAGCTTAGCTTTTATACAGTCAAAACAAAAATTATTCAGACACCTGATATCATTTTTTACTAGTGGGTGCAGGACACTATAGTTCATTTATGAAAGTGAGGATAGCAAAATAAAGTAAACTGTGACATATTCTGCCCAAACATTCTTCATACAGTGGACTACCAGTAAAATTTATAAAAATTTGGGACCAAAATTATTCAGACACTTCAATCTGACCATGTTTGGCTTAAGTGTTTTTTCTTTAATTGCTAATGCGACCTTTTACACCACAGACTGAACAAAATGAAGCATTGCTTGGTAATTGGTTAAACTAAATTGGTATTCTCTAATTGTGTACTTAAATTTAACAGCTGACAGCTGATTGGATGATTGTAATCCATTACATACCTTTCTATCAAAGTTATCTGACATTATCAAGATGAATAAATATATAAATATAAACTATGTATAATATAATAAATATATTATATTATATATAAACTATAACGAATAAACTGTAATAATGTGAGAAAATGTTGAAGGTGTCTGAATACATTTTTGTTTGACCATAGCTTAGTTTAGCATAAGCTGATTATAACTTTCTTTAAAAAGACTTAGTCTAATTCATAAATAATAAGATTCTCCTGTGCAAATCACAAGACCACAGTATCTGTTGTCCAATTTTAACAATGTGAAACCATTGCTTGAACAACTTATTTGCAAAGTAACATCATTCAAATTTTGCTTAAGTAGTTTAATGTGTTTTATTTATTTATAAAGAAGAAAGAGAAAAAACAATACGAAAAAAAGCATATACAGCTCAGTTAAACAGATGGCAATTCCTAAAATACTTGAATGAATAATAGGATGTATGTCCTTAATAATATGGGCAAAAACCATCCCAGACCACCTTTGAATTTCAGTGATCTGAAAATGCATTAATGTTGGGTATAAAGGGGGCCTGTAGATAGGAAGGAACATTCGGCGTCACCTAGGCGACCTGCTGCATGTGAATAGTACAGGATAGAGCTGAGCTAGCAAACATGTGCACTCACTCGTACAACACACACACACACACACACACACACACACACACGCACGCACGCACGCACACACACACACACACACACGCACGCACGCACGCACGCACACACATCTACACATTCACACAATCAAGGCTGTCTCTGCTATCAGAGTCTCCTGACATTTCTCTTCTTGTATATCCACACAAACGACAAGACTTTCTAACAGAATCCACGTCTTTGTGCAAACTCCCCTCAGGCGTCTGAGTCTCGGAACAAAGACTACAGGCTTGTTACAGCTCTGTGCTTTATAGTGGGCATTGCTCTACCACTCTCTCACAAATAAAAAAGTGGCCACCTCCCTCAACATCCAAGGGATGCACGAGGAGACATCCTTAATGAACTGGTGGAATCTGATTACGAGTTAATATAGCTCTGAAAGCACTGCATGATGGGGAGATGAGACGCTCCAGAACTCCCACTGAGACAGTTTCCCTCCCCTGTCTACTCAATTTACCATGTTTAACACCATAAAGGCACAGTAAAAGACACATGGGCATCTTGGGAAATGCAATATTCATGGTGTCCTCATGTTTGTTTGGGTTTCGCCTTTTGGAAGGGATGAGTTCGCACACAAACAAACAGATAGGTGACTTGTCTTGAGGATAGAAAGGAGTGAACATAAATCTCTTCCTGTCAAAATGACTTACTTAGATGCGTGCGGCTCTTAGGAGCATCTGTCACTAGTATTGTAAACACGGTCAGTGTGGCTTTCAGAGTTGTTACGACTCTTAGCAAAGGGGAACCTCACGAAAGAGCCAATCACAACAATGCGATTGTGGCTCTGAGGGAGATGTCCTGAAGTAACCCGTGCACTTATTATTTTAGCAGCAGCACATGATGGAATGCAAGCAAAGCAGATACGCTTTAAACATCTCTATTACACTTCACTCCTGGCATGGGCAGCAGGAAATGAGGCCCAGATCTCGACTCAGCACTTGGGCTGAACCCATTCTGGTGAAGATGAGACAACACTACAGTCCACTGGATGAATCTATATCGTTATGCTTATATAGCCAGTGTTCATTTTCACACAGCTATTGTGTTTTGGCAAAAATCGGATATAATATCGGAGAAGCTTTCCAGCACTGGAGAGACCTCAAGGAGCAGGAAGTCCTGAAAACGGACGCCAAGATTGGTTTATTTCTTCTCGATACGCAGTAATATTGGATATTCTGTCTGTTGCTTGAATACACTTGTGTCTTCTTCACTTGTTTGTTCATTTGCATTATTATTATTATTGTTATAAACCTGGAATGTCTAAAGCTCCACCAACACCCATTTCAAGCATTGTCTCTCAAAGAGTGTCCGAAAGTGAGATAACATTTTCCTAATTTAAGGTTTTAGTGATCCTTTTTAGTGATCACTATAACCCCTTAATCTTGTCACATTTGTAATATATTAGTTACTTGGACCATCGTTGTCATGTAGGGAGCTGTTCTTGAAAACTGTTTGTTTTTTTGGAATGGATGGGATGACTTTGCCATCGGAGTAGAGGAGCTAAATAACAATTAGACATTCGACCTGAATTATCATACTAACAAATTGCTTTCGCTTATTGATGACATCATACCCTCGGGCAGCAGAGACCAAAATATGGGTGTGATCCTTTTGGGTAGTGGTGTGTTTTATCAATATCAATCAAGCAGGCAACCTTCCCGTCTCTCTCTTGAATCCAACTCGGAAGTGACTTAAATTAAATTCATCAATTGGCCGCTACAGACAGGCTCCAAAAGGGAGTCAATCCCATAGACTCCCTCCATGTTAAAATGCTCAACTTTACAGTAGAATAAAATGTTTACAGCCTGGTACAAAAAGTGATAGTCTATACAGCTAATTTTGCCCTTCATGACAACTGTGAGGAGGTGAATTTTTTAATAACTCATCGGTTTAAATTATATTAAGCCTTAAAGTTCTGCATAATTAAGGGTGTGGCCACTTGAGTGACTACTAGCTGTTTGTCCACTGTCTGTTAGCCGTCACATCACCTCACCTAATTCCAGACACTGAATTTGTCATATCTGCCGGGTCTGTGCTTTTTTCAGGATTATTTCATACAATTATCAAATAATATGGCTTGCTGTGTGGTCAATTGTACTAACTCCATTTCTTCCAGTGAGTGAAATTCTAATATTATTTTATTTATTAATTTATAAATGTCCACCATATAACATTAGCTCCTTAGCCTGAGCTGACTTGATCACGTTGCGCTAGGCGGGTGTGGTTTCAGCAACCAGCCACCTCAGCTCCACCCATGGCCCGCCTCTCCCCATTTTCAGTTATCCAGGAGTGACATGCTGCCAATTCTTATGGCACCATTCAGAAACATTTCTTATTACTATCAAAGCTGCATTTTAGAATGATTTCTGAAGGATCATGTGACTGAGGAATGGCTGCTAAATATTAAAACTGTAATATTATATTTCACAATATTACTATTTTTACTGCAATTTTGTTCAAATAAATGCAGCCTTGGTGATTATAAGAGACTTCCTATAAAACATTTTCAAAATTCTTGCCAATACTTTTAAACAGTAGTGTATATGTGATTTATAATATACAGTAGGGTGCAATACAGTGTACTGGTATAAAGGTCTTTCAACTCAAGCAGGGTAATTATAAACACAATATGGTTGGATCATTTTCACAAATTCTTTCTGCATTTCTCCTAAAAAAAAAAAAACATTTTCATGCGTTGTTAATATCTAGCAGTGTTATTCTTTAATTAAAATGTATTATCTTGTCTTCTTAAAAAACCTTTTAAAAGTAATTTCATTTTGGATATCAGCACTAGGATGTTAGCCATTATCAGTTGCGCAGTTGAGCTGTATTTAACAAGCTTTCTAGCTTTTAAAAAAATTAAAAAAGGTCTTAGTCATATGGGGTTAAAAGCAAAAATATAATTTCTGTGTGAATTGTAACCCTACCCTCTTGTCATTGACTGAGCGTGCTTCCGAGTTAATCTGTGTGCATTGGATTGATATTGTGATCAGGATGTCCAATGGCTCCAGGTAGTGGTGGGCTGAGATAATGTTGCCATGGCAACTCAAGTTGGAGCTCAGAGGGTTATTGTCCTTCTAGATTGACATGCAAGGTTTCACAGTTGACCAGGGCACTCGCTGTTCAACCGCCAGCTATTTTTTTTTTTTTTGTGCGCGTGTCCAAGGAGCTGTCATCACACTCTTGTGTATTGTGTAAGCATATCACTCTGAGACATTGATCATTAGATCAGATAAATGAGCCAACCTCTTGCCTAACTAACCTTGTCCCTTAAGAGAGCTCCAAATGGGAAATCAATACCTAGAGCAAGGTCTCAGTTGTTTCATTAACCATCAAATGAACAGATTATTAGCATAATTGAGTACAGCACCATGAGGTTAACATTTAGGCACAATTTGTCTATCTTAGCTTCAATTGATTAACACTTAATCAAGAGGTTGTGATGGAGGATGGTGTATCGCCAACTGTATTTAACAGCGGCAATGTGATACAAGAGGCAAGAGTAACGATGACTAATTCTAGATCCATCTTCCTCCGCCTTCTCCAAACAGCACAAATGCTCTTTGTCAGATCGTGCAATTTATCTAATCTAGTATATTGTCAGTGTATTACCCTAGCAGACCCTAACAAAGGAATTTTCACATTAAGACTTTGTTATGGATAATTAATCATCTTGTGCATGTAAAGTTTAGATTTAATACCAAAACAGACCATGGGTGTGTGTTTGTTTGTTTGCCTTGACCTGCATTCAATTTGATCAAGCACAGAGCAGGACACCCATATGCATTTCATTCTTCTGCGCAACACAAGAGAAGACAGTTTGAAGAATGTTTCAACTGTTTCTATCCATACAATAAAAGTAAAAGGGATCCAAAACAACTGTGGATGCCATTGACTGTTATTGTATGGGGACTTTTTTTAATCTATTGAGCTCCACAGAAGAAAGGAGACTTTCTTCGGAACAACAGTTTTCAGAATCACTTTACAATATGGTTCAACTCGTTAACATTAGTTAGTTAACATGAACTAGCAATGAAAATACTTCTAAAGCATTTATTAATCTTAGTTAAAGTTAATTTCAACATTAACTAATACATTATTAAAATCAAAAGTTGCATCTGTTATTATTTAATGGACATGAACTAACAATAATCAGTTAAATTTTGTAAGTAATGTTAACAAAGATGAATGAATGCTGTAACAAATGTATCGTTCTTTGTTAGTTCAAATTTTTGGGTGAACTATCCCTTTAAAGACATGGAGAAATGGAAAGAGAGCAATCGAGCGAGAGAGAGAGAGATTAAGATCACCTTTCCATTTCACCGGGACGCTGAAATGAAATGGTGATCCCAGGTGTGAGCGTTATGAGCATGGAAGGTGCAGTAGCTGAGTGCTCAGGCATCTCATTGCCATGCACGGCTGGAGCCGTCCCCCGAGAGGCTCCCTGAGAAGAATGAGGGCAATTCAACTGGAAACGGGGCAACAGGGAGGGGGCCCGCCTGGGATTTGATTCCGGCTGAGGATGGGGGAGCCAGGGGAGGGGATAGGCACTCCCATGCCCAGCCGTAGCTCCAGAACTCCCCGATGGATGTCGGTGCCGACGAAGCACTGCTACGCTGGGGGGGGAAATCGGTGAGCAGACCCCGACGAATGACGAGCGGATCAATATGAGGTGACAGGCCTGGGTGGAAAAGCCTGACCTTCCTGGACCCCACGCTGACCTTACTACACAATGATTTAAACAGCATTCAACTTGTCCCCCCTGGAGCCGGTTGCATACTTCATTGTGTAACTTTCTGCCTCGCCAAGGCTGGTGTGGCATTGATGTGAGGGGCATTCCAGTGCTTAGGGGAAACCTCTATTTAAGTGGTTTGGGTGGTATTTCTAGAGTAATCTAAATATGTCGAGGGGGATAAAATAAGGAAGCACTGACATTTACATTTTTGCCGATAATGATAATTCGATAATCATTTTGGTGTTATGGCAGATATTTAAATCCTATACTATTTTGTCTAAATAAAACACAAAGCAACTGAAACTAAGACATCATTACATTATAATATATAAAGTATGAAAAATGGGTATTCATCTTAAGATTTGCTAAGGATTACATTTAACTATTATTAAATTAGTAGGGGTTTTAAAGATTAACTTTAAGTTAATCTCTTGACTACAAAAGTTATTCAGTCAAGACCAGGGAGTGATTTTCTCTTTGTCTTTTGTTGTTTGAGTAACATTAAGAGCACAGCAGGTAATATAGGCTCCTGTCACTTTAAGAGCTAATGCATGGATCCTATATACTGCACATAGCTTTATTTCAATTACCAAAAATGATTTAAAATACTTTTTAGTTTTAGTTAACAATAACAACACACAGTAGGTCAATATGTATTAAACATTCATGAAAAAATGTCCAAAATCAGCTATTAAACGATATGGTAGCAATGCCTAGTATAAAATGCTCCAAAACACCAAGAAATTTCAGAATAAACAAGACTTTGGAAAAATTTGGAACATGAGCAGAAAAGAAAGAGGAGCAGTATGATCATGCTACTGGAGGCGTTTCATATCTGAATTTCTATCTGCACTGGAGGAGTAGCACACTAACAGACGGGTTCCCTTGGTCCTGCCAATGCTTTGTTCCCATATCGAGAGCCCAGAGCAACTGCAGGCATCTGTGGCACAGAGGCTGGTCCTGCTGCCACGGGCCGAAGGGGGAAATGCGGATGGGGATGAGAGGAGGAGAAGGAGGAGGTGGTGGTTGAAGAGGGAGGTAGAGATTTATGCACTGGAGCCCAGCCAAGAGCCAGACAAGAACACTGAACTCAAACATGCCAAGAGAGCCTCTCAGGCTCAACCAGAGCAAAAGAACAGCATTTTACGTAACATCAGACTCCACACTGAGAAGAAGAGCTATTGAGAGCTGCTCCCCGCAGAGCTCTTGTAAATAGATTACCTTGCCTTTTGATTTGCAAAAAACGAACACTTTGGAAATATTAAAGGTGAAGTGTGCAATTTCTGAACCACTAGTGCTACCAAAAGATAATAAAAATACTGACTGCCTGTAAAGAGATAGTTCCAGCCAAAATTCAAACTTTTTTACTTTTCTTTACATCTACATTTATGCATTTTATGAAATGTTCCTGCTGATTTTCCTCATAAAAATCCTGTAACCACTAAAGTAAAAAATTCAAAGAGTTCACATGATGCAATGAGAATCTGGCTTCCTCTCGTCACTGCCAGTCAATGTCTGCAAGACAGAGCTTAGCTCAAACTCACTTCCCACTTTGGAGCCCCTGTAAACGGCAAATATGACGAGTCAGCAGTCTGTCATTACCAGCAGAGAACATGCAGGCTAAATACCGCCTTTCCATTTACTGTCATGCTGGACATAGTAATATAGTAACTGGACATGGGGCGGGGGAGGTTTGGTCCGCTTCCAAATGAACTCTGCAGTGGTTCGAATTAAATATGAATGCAACATGGACCAAAGACAGGTAAACCAACCAAAAATGGGACATAATGTCACAAGGTGCAACTTTAAAAAAAGACAGAAAGCACACCTGTTTTTTCTCATCATAGTCATGATGTTGCCTATCACAGTTCAGAAGAGGGGCATGAACCGCATCTCCTCACAGAAGATCTTTGTTTGTGTGTGTGACGGAGGGATTCCTGTTTTGACTCTTTTACACATTTTATATGCCTTTCACAAGTTGGTCAAAATACCATCATATGTAGGCTATGCACGTACAATGAGCGCATTTAGCACAGGACACATTATTGTTTTGGATGTTCTGTCACGAAATATATAATAAAGGCCGATCAGGTTGTGAAAATATCCCTATGCCTTTAGGTTCGGTATATTTAGGTTTGGTGTTAAAATGCAAATGTGAATGCTAAGCGGACCAGGACAGATTTTTTTTTTTTTTTTTGGTGTGGACCGAATGAACCAAGCGAACCGAACCAATGTTTTTTTTCAGTATCAAGAGTTTTTTATTTGCACATGGTATCATGATCATGGTCACAATCACACCCACATCCACATCTCTTCTTGGTAGATATCGTGGATTCTAACCTCAACGCTCCCCATACTTCGGAGTAGACTATATTTCTTTGGTTAATCTTTTCTGGCATACTGTGAATGACTTCAGACTTTCCATTTCATAAGGCGCATTTTCCTTGGCAGGCAAGTCTGCCCTAAGACTTTGGCCGCTATTGGGACCTTTTTTTTTATTTTTTTATTTTTTATTCTAGCAGTAGAGTGATGTGCTGCTTCAGTACCAGCTGAGTTTGAGGATAAGTAATGTGAGTGTGTGTGTTCTCCTCCCTCCGCATCCAGACGGTAGCGCTTCACCTCAGGGAGCCCACTTTGCCATTTTCTTCTGGCTAAAAACAGCCACACAACAATGCCTGTCATTCACTCAGGCCCCCAACCAAGCAGATTTGCTGTCTTGTAGCTCTCTTTATTTTTCTGAGTGTGACAAATGTACTCTGACTCAGAGACGAACAGAAGGAGTGCTGAAAGACATGACCAGAGAAACTCCTCTGAACAAAAAATGAGGTCACAAGGGAATGCACTTCTCTCGAATGCCCGTTTTAGAGCCATGACAATGAAATCAAGATGCACAGAGAATAATCCAGTTCACTCAGAAGAGGGAAAAGCAAGCCTTTAACACCATCAGCAGAGTCAAATGCTGGGACCCGTCCAAGATGGCAGCTGTAAAAAGACTCCGTACTGTACATCAATTTTATCCTACTACCCCCATCACTAGGCCTCACACACCTGATAGGAAGTGAGAGACCTTTAATAGAACGCTGAGGCTCTTGTAAACACTAGGCCAACTTTCCAAAACACAGGCTGACGGAAGCACCCGTAGTCCAGCAAAATGCCCTTGGGCTCTGGCTATTTCTGCACAGGGAGATCCTGTGTCAGTGATTCAATGAGGATAAGACAACTTAGTCCATGAGATACGGCCCCAGTCTGCACTACTCACATATAAAAAGCTGCACAGTCAAACGCTGGTTCTGTACATTAATGATGGAGCAAGAAAAATTATGCTTAAGCCATTCAGTTCCTTTGAAATTTACAAAAGAAGAAATCTGGTATTGAAACTCCCAGTATGATTTCAAACATAAAACTATTATTCTCAAATTCCTTCCTATAATACATAACATTACGAGATAATGTATCAGCAAGGCTTATTTTTCTGACTGGTCAGTGCTATGGGGGTGAGAGGTCACGAGTTGTGTAAAAGAGAGTAAAGGAGAAAAGAGGGGTCAGAGTCCACTCTTCACTCATGCCTTTTTAAAACCCCAAAAAAACCCCAAAAAACAAAATCAGCTGGTCCTGATCAGCATTTTCAGCTGAAAAATCTGTCAAAGTTTATGAAAACGGAATTAAAGGGCTTAGTTTCACTAAATGCACCCATGACACATTTAGTCACAGCTTAGCTATTTTGTTTGAAGTATCAGGATGCAGAATGATGGGCTTTCAACTCAGCGAAGGGGCGTCTTTACAGCTAAAGCAAAGGCATTGTTTTTTTTTGTTTCATTCATGTGGTTTTGCAGCTTCTTGTGAACCTGTCTGGCTTCCTGAGCTTTGGTTCCTCAGCCAAACTGGTTTATGGCCACTGAAATACTTCTCATGAATTTCCAACATATCACCCTACCCACACATAATGTATACTGTTGTCACTACTATATATCCATCTCACCGCAGTGTCAAACAGTAGCGTAGAGCAGAAATAGGGCTGGGTGATATATTAAATATTTACAATGTATTTGCAATGATTTTGCTAGCAATATACAATTATGCAGTTTTACAATAAAACAAAATAATAAAATAATTTTATATTAATAAAATAAAATAAAATATGTGGAAAAGTTGATGTGGAAAACATGCATATGATTATTTTAAACAAAATTAGTAATGGGAATATCATCCATTTTTTTCCCTATATCGCCCAGCCCTTGTCATTAAATACAAAGAAATCTGCGGTTACATTTACACTACTTATAATCTGAAATGGTAGGCTGCACAAGAGAGGGGCGACCCCAGCCACTGCTAACACACCTCTTCCCTTCCCCCTTTAGTTAAAGTGCAGTGGTCTCAGTGGTCCGTGCTTTAAAATAGACCTGACACAAAAACCTCAATTGCTCCGAGAGGTATGGAATGGGCGGAGTGGTCACCGCAGAGGGATTTAGCTGGAGAGAGGTGGACTTAAATACTGATGATCTGTGCTGCTGGATCAATAAGGAATGTGTATGTGCTGATATGCTGCTCCTACTCCATATTTTCTCCCTCCAAGACCTCAGTTTGCACAGGAACTGGAAATCCAACCTCATCTCCAATTCAGAAAAGAAAGCTAATGAACTGCCTCTGACCAGCAATGCCTCACAGCTCTCGCTCTCTTTCTCTCCTTCTCAGAGTGTGTCACGTCAGAAGTCTGCAGTTGGCATACTGTAAAGTGACCAGATTTCTGAAACCCGGGGACATTTCTAGTTTAGTAGTAGTAGTACTGTTATTATAGTAGCAACAAAAACTGTTTAAAATCTTTTTTAGTAACTGAAATAAAACAACATACAAATATTAGATGTAAAACAGTGATTTTAGAGGGAATTGGGAATAAACAGGGCATTGTTAGGCATAACACGGAGCAGTATTCTAAAACCATTGTAAACCACAGCTTTTTTGACTAAAACTGAAATAAAAATTAAAGCTAAATAGAAACATTTAAAAACTTAAAATATTAATAAATACTGACATATAAATATAAATAATACTAAAATTAGTAATACTAAAACACCATCAACACACTTATAATACCTGTAAAGACTGTTCTGATGCGGCATCTTTGCACCCTTCAAACTAATGCTTGTGGACAACAATGTCAGCGCACATCCAAAATAATGCATTACAGGGAGTTACTAAAACTGAATTGAAATGTAATGCATAGCAGTTTGACAGACAGTTAACAGCCTCAATGAATTTGCGTTATAAAGGTAAAGATTTTATTCTGTTCTAGTCTATAATTTCCTATTATATAAAAAAAGAAAGAAAGAAATGACACACTGTATATTATGATAATGGACAGGTACTGATACTGACAGACACTGACAATCTCAGTAAAATACACACACACACACACACACACACACACACACACACACACAAACAAATAAATAAATAAATAAATGGGCAAATTTCTGAGGACAGCTACAACCGGGACAGGCTATCAAAAACAAGGTCTGTCCACAGAAAACGAGGACGTCTGGCTACCCTTGAGTACCGCCTGTGTTACAGCATGCTGCACAGAAGTGTAAAATCCAACCTCTGTGTTTTTCTTGCGACAAGTCGTCTTGACTAACGAGTAGTCATGTTGAGGTAATGTCACATTGATTCACATGTCATTAATCCACTTTTAATGAACCCAGCCCATTGTAATCAGTCTTGTCAATGACATGTGACCAATACATTGACAGTCTTGGCTGTTAGCAATGTCACTGAAAACCCTCCACTTTCTCAGAGTGACTTTTTGACCATTACAATTATAAGCTCTGTAGCTCAACAGTCCTATTTGGGAAAACCAGTTCATTCTTAAATGCAGATTAAAAATTATTAAAAATAAATAAATAAATAAATTTAAAATAAAAAAGAACTCTCGCCATTCACCATGTCATCCATCCACATCCATGCGTGTGATGTGATTGACAGTTAAGAAGAATGCCCCTTCTCTCAAATCCTACGCCTGCTAAGAAGGCTCACACAGCTGTCCCCAGCATTCAAGTGAATCCATTTAAAGGTGTCCAAACCTAACTTTTAAGGGCCATATGTGTTCATACCAGCTGTGGACTGTAGGGTAGCTCTGTTTGCTGGAAAGGTAGAAGTTCCATCCAAAGAAAACATCACACACAGATAAGCAAACAACAATACTGTTTAACACTCGAGCTGTGCACTGTCAGATGCTTAGGGCAAATATTCACCTTTATACTTACAGCAGTAAAGTGTGACTTACCTAAAATCACGTTTAATGCATATGCTTATAAAATGTACATTATAAATTACATATACACTACCCTTCAAAAGTTTGGGGTCGGTAAAGAATTCACTTATGCTCACCAAGGCTGCATTTATTCGATCAAAAATACAGTAATATTGTGACATATTATTTCAATTTAAAATAATTGTTTTCTATTTGAATATATTTAGAAATGTAATTTATTCCTGGGTGCATTTCCATCATATACATCACATGATCCTTCAGGAATTATTCTAATATGCTGATTTGCTGCTCAAGAACATCTCTTATTATTAATATCAATGTTGGAAACAGTTGTGCTGCTTACTATTTTGTGGAAATCGTGACATCGTGAAATCGTACATTTTTCAGGATACTTTAATGAATATAAAGTCAAAAAAAGCATTTATTTGAAATAGTAATCTTTTTTAACATAAAAACCTTTACTGTCAACAATTTAATGCATCCTTGCTGAATAAATATTAATTTCTTTAAAAAAATCTTACTGACCCCAAACTTTTGGGTGGTAGTATATTTATAATAATAATAATAATAATAATAATAACAACAATAATAATATGCATTAACCATATGAATTTAGGAGAGTGGTGTGTTTGACCAGCCAACATCAATTATGTAACTAAATTAATTTGACAATTAGCCGTAATATTATTGCTTACATTAAGTGTTTGTTCTGAACACAGTAAAGAACTACCCAAAACATAGGAACAGAATAGCAGTGAGCTAAAAGACACTGCATAGCAATGCCCTGACAACACCTAAGCATCATAGTCGTTAGCTTAGCATAGGTTAGCTGCACGCACGTTCTCTTCAGAAAATTATGTCTAGTTATAACACATGCTTTCGTATCAGGACTGCAGATTTTCAGTAAATAATAGCAATTGAAACACGCACTTGAATGCCACTTGCAGTTACACAACTGCCATCAAAGCTATATAAGGAGATCAGCCCTACAGGCCTTTCATTCATAGCATGTCATTCTACTGTTCACCGCATATCGTGTGGAAATAAGAGCAGTCGTACTATGTATAGCGGTGCAGGTTATACAACGTATCTGTTAAGTGTGTTTGCGGAGGTAGATGGGAGGAGGGTTGGAGGTCTGTGGGTGGAGGTGGTGAAGTGTATTATCATCAGTACAATAACCCACTCCTCATGTCTCGGGGGGGCTGGCTGCATCCTCCAGCCTTAATGGTAAAGAGGTTCTTTAAGACGCCTCTCTGCAGTCAATGCCTTCAATGCCTTCCACACCAGCCCCTTCCCCCTACACACATAAATACATTTGAGATAAACAAAACCAGGTATCGATGCACAAATGCAAACTTACTTGCTAGTTTTCTAACAAAAACATAGAATTTTGGTAGGTTGAATGTGAACAGGATGGACCTACACACAATAATGTCCCTTCCAAAAGGCACATAAACCCAGATTCACAATTTCAGAACGTACATATTTACACAGCTCACATCCTCTTGTAGAACCTCCTACACACGCTCTCTGATTGAGCAATGGCATTTGTGCCAAACAAGAACACACACTATCACAACACACACGAAGCACAGCACAGAGACATCTCGCACACTCTGTTTTTCTCTGCAAATCTATAACCGGCACTCTTGCCACATTGAGTAAAATAACAACTACAGAGCAAAAATTCAGAGTTCAACTCACTTGAACATTAAATAATACAGGAAGGTATTTTTATCCAGAAATTTGACCCAATCAGGCACCCATAGCCTCATTTAATAGAATAAGCAGCTGGGTTTATATTCATGCTTCACATGCAGTGTCTGCTTTTCAGCTTTTCTGCTAATATCCAGATTTAGGTGCCAGGTTTGAGTCTGAGCATAAACAGATAAATAAGTAAATAAAATGTATGTATGTATGCATGCATGTATGTACGTGTATAGAACAAAAATATAAATAAATAAATGTTTATGATTGTAATAATCTCAGGTCATCACCATATCAAATGGAATATGTCCCTTAGTCGATCCTGGCATTAATATATAACAAATTTATTATCATGATAATCTCAGATTGTAATTTTTTTAGAGCATATATCAAATGAAAAATGGCCAGAAATTGTTCTTGAAATAAATAAAATAAGTAAATTAATTAAAAACTAAATTAATAAATAAATAAATACTCAGGACAATCTTAGATTATACGTTTTGTTAATGCAAAATAAAATAATACAATATAAAATGATAAATAAAATAAACAAAAAATAAAATAAAATAAAATAAAATAAAATAAAATAAAATAAAATAAAATAAAATAAAATAAAATAAAATAAAATAAAATAAAATAAAATACCCATTCATGCACCCATAGTCTCACTTAATAGAATAAGCAGCTGGGTTTCTATTCATGCTTCACGTGCATCGTCTGCTTTCCAGTTTACTTTTCCACGTTTTTCTGCTAATATCCGACATTAAGTGCCAGGTACGAGTCTGAGCTAGTCGCCGGAGGGAAGTTATACTATATGACATAGACTTACATTTGAGTCTCTCAAAGCTGAGCCATGCATGCTGTGCTTTGCCTTGGGATCGTAATTGATTCCATATGTTGTTTGCATAATTTCTCAACCCCCCGATCACTGGACCTACAACTGCTAACAAAGTTCATGCATATCTCAGAATGTCCTACTGATGGTTTCTGCTGGTTTAAAAAAAAAAAAAACACCAATCAGAACAAATCCTGGATGTATTGTTATGCTTTGAGGGATTATATTGATTCAATTTTTTTTTCCATTAAGTTCCCAAAAGTCATCTCAGGTTAAGGGATGGCAGATAGGTGCGCTATTGGTGTTGTCATGACGACAGGCAGAGAACAGCACATAGTGTACAGCGTAGGTTTGGTCGTCTTTGATTTCTCTTACTGTCATAAAGAGCCATACTATGTCTAATAACTAAAAAAGACATATGTGAATATATCACTACAGATATTCATGACAAAGACCATCCTGAATATTATGCATGACAGAAATAAAGAGTGTAGAGTATGTCTAGAGTTACTGATACTGAATAGTGACATATGTCGTGAATCATTTGTGTACAAGTAGATGTAGAATTCCACGTCTTGCTTTCTGTGTCAGAGTGTTCAACAATCATCCCTCCCCCCTCACCACACACAGCTACAGTAAACAAACCAGGGCTGGACACGAGGGTCAAGGGTTGAGCACACCAGAGGACACACACTAGAACATTTTGTCAGCTTAGCGAAATGTTGAAATGAGAAGGAAGAAAGAGAGAGATCATAAGACCCACGTAGTTACCCACAAGCCCTTCTTTCACCTACTCTTCTCTTGGTTAGTTTTTGTATGGGGACTAAACACAGTTGTTGAAGAATGATCGTGATCCTCTCAGATCGCCCTCTTACTTATATCAAATGGAAAATGGCCTCAAATTGTTCTTTATTTAATTAATTAATTAATTAATTAAAAATAAATAACATTGAAATAAGTAAACTAAATAAATAAATGCTTAAAAGAGTGTATAAAATTAAAAAAAGTCATGATTTTCTCAGATCATTCCTTCTCTTAAAATGCACCTCAAAAACAAAGTGAGTGAATGCACTGAGTAGTGGCATCCATGGCCCTATTATATTACCAAACAATCATGACATTACATTCTGAGTTGGCAAACATTTATGAGTCATTACTCTATGGAAGGACACACATTCTGTCACATGCTTCAGTTTACTCACTGACATACATGAAGCCAGCCTCAGCGCAGACACATATTGTATGTCATGATCCAAGGAATGACAAATTATTTCTCATACTATTTCATAGCATGCACCAAAGAATCATTCAGTTTAGTCTGGCTATGCAGAGCACACACCTGGATCAATCAGTGCAGTGAATGGTATCATTAAAACGACACACTCTCTGTGTCATTGGACAGGCCCGGTGACAGACCCAACATTAACTCAACATGTCCACGCCATGATTGCGCTTCTTTAGTTGTTTGTCACTAAAGTGGGATTGGGGGGCAAGCTGAACATTTGATCAGCTGGAGCCGACAGCTATGTAGACCACAGGGGCATTCCTGAGTCCCCTGGGCTGAGCCTGGTACAGATGGGGCCGTTTGGGATTCAATCCCAGCCCACTTCCTGTGCTGGAGCTCTGGGGGTGTCTTTTGAGGATTTCCCATATAATCCCATCGGCAAGGTGTCCAGTCTTAGGCAAGTTCCATCAATAATTCACTATCCCCAGCCCACCTGTGCAGAAGGGCACTAACCTTTAATTCCCGATCCACATGGCCAGCAGGGCTCACTTGTGTGGCTGAAGACCGTTTTAATGGAATCCTCCAGCGCAACGTAAAGCAGAGGTGATAAGCAGATACGCTGTCCTGTGATTATTGGGTTCCATTATTGAGCCCTGATTGCTATCTCAGAGCCACCGATAAAATCCTCCAATACTCTTTTGATAGGAGCCATAGAGTCAAACAATTATACTTCACAAAGTCAATGGATCAAATTAAACGTTGGATTTTTATCAGTGTGTCCAACATTATATATATATATATATATATATAAAGAATGTTAGATACTTTCTTAGACACACCATGGCCATATTCCAGGATGACAATGTCAAGATTCATCAGGCTCAAATTGTGAAAGAATGGTTGGGAGGGAGCATGAAGCGTCCAGACCATTGAAAGTCTTTGGGATGTGCTGTTGTGATGTTATGTCCATCAAGACATGCATCAATTTTGGTCAAGATCTTGTAATGACATTGCAAGCAGTGGTTGTTTAGGAAATGAAAAGCTTCACATCAATTCCATCAATTAGGGTTAGAAGAACTGTTGCCAAAAAACTTTTTTTTTGGCCAGGCAGTGTGTATTTTATACTTTTTTATATTTTATATATTATATATATATATATATATATATATATATATATATATATATATATATATATATATATATATATATATATATATACACACACACACACAATGTACATACACATTATTGCATATACATTTTATTAATGTACATATATCATGAAAAAATGGATTAACTTAATGTAATTGAATATATTTAAAACGTGAACAGTCAACAACAAAATAAATGTAGATTTGAACACCATCCTAAACATGCTAAAATAAAAAAACTGATCCATTTGATTCACTAAAGACAATGAAAGTGCTGCCTGTCTGTGTAAAACTCACCGCCATAGCGCTAGGGTGTTCTGGGTGGTTGCCAGGGCTTTGGTAGCGGTTGCTAAGGGTGTTCTGAGTGGTTTGTAGCATGTTGCTATGCAGTTGCTAGGGTGTTCTGTGTGGCTGCTAGTTGGTTACTTACTGACCCAAGACATAAGAGGCCACCTCAAAGACATCCCTTATTCAATGCAAATCTAAGAGCTTTTTTCCCCACCCGCTTTATGGTCTGCCAGGTGAAAACCGTAAATTGGATCATTTAGCACAATTCTCCTGAGCAAGCCACACAATTTGGGGCATTATTCAAACCTTTAACCAAAAAAATGAGCAATAATAACAACACTAATGGTGGGTTACTGAGAGCCACTAAATACCATTTGTTGTCACTATGACCTATAGTATCGGCAGCACTCGTGTTTTGGGCGATACACACACATACACTCAGTGTGTATTGTAGCAAGGGTCTTAACCATAAAAGCATTAAATAACCTCATCTTTCTGGCAGAATAGCCTTGAGCAGCAGTGGCTGCCTCACAGTTTAAGGCTGAGTGATCAACATTAGCACTGTGAAGAGTCACACAGAACACAGTACCAAAGTACACACACACACACACACACAAGGAATCCAACCTCCACCCACAATAGCAAACACACACAAATGCACATCGACCTCCACACCACTCTCTCCGCGAGCAAATGCCTTCGCTGTCAGTTGCGGCCAGGTCTGGCGTAATTGAAAAGAACAGCCACGGGCCAGCCCACAGACCAGGAGCCCGCCACTGACAGCCAGCCATCAATACCAATGACTGTTCCTTGAGGAGCAGATGACATCCACAACACCACCCATGCAACACCCCGGCACACACATACAAACACTTGGCTCCCGCCCCCTCGCTGTCCTTCCTCCACCACTTGAGTCTCTGATTCCTACCCCAGTTTGTCACCACGGTAACTCCACTCACCGGGAAGCCTGTCATCGCGTCGGAGATACACGTGCCATCGGCAAACGCACTCATACACTCTCGCACTCACTTACGCTTATGCATGCATGCCGAACGGGGGGATCAAACTTTTTTGAGAGTGGAACAGTGGGCGCTCAGAAACCTCTGTCTCACTTTCCTCGCACACGCTACTCTGACAGTGTCAATATTTAACCCAGAAAACCAGTCTTATTTAAAATAAAAATAAAAAAAAACTAAATAAAATAAGCCTTTTCCAAAACACCAATATAAAATCCAACACACACCTAATGAACAAGATGAATAATACAACTCTACTGAGACACTTCAAATCACTTTACAGTACATTTATAATGTGCATAGTACTTACTACATATTTCAAACTGGATGGACAACACAGGGAAAAAATGACATCATGCTTTTTATCATGTTTTTGACCACCTGCATTGTACGATTATTATAGAAGACTGGACAGCATCAGACTTGTCATTTGGTGTAACACTACAGTGACAGCTGAACAAGATGCACAGAGCACAGACAAACAAGCAAGACAGAAGTATTCAAAGAAGAAAAGAAAAAATAACAGCGAGAACAGGCAAAAGAGAATAATATATACACAGACCTGACCAGGAGCTGCAGAGCGACAGAAACTGTCTTCCTTATACAGTCCTCTCTGTCTGTCTGTCTGTCTCTCTCTCTCTCTCTCTCTCTCTCTCTCTCTCTCTCTCTCTCTCTCTCTCTCTCTCTCTCTCTCTCTCTCTCTCTCTCTCACTGTGTGTGACTCCCTCCCCTCTCTGCTCCTCTCAGCTGCTCAGGGCAGTTCTCAGGAAATGAATGGGAGCTCACAGAGAACTGTTGTACTTGCAAATGACTTACCACGGTCACATGATCTGCTAAATGTAGGGTGGGCCGGTGGGTGGAGGCTTCATAAGCAAGAGAAGACAATATACTCTAAGCTTTAACAGCATGCATCGAATTACACGGGGCCCCTCGTGGGAGGTTTCCGACATGTCTCTGAGCTCAGGCAGCGAAGAAACACTAGAGTACCTCCCCGTTTAAAGGGGAAGAGAGAGAGAGAGAGAGAGAGAGAGAGAGAGAGAGAGAGAGAGAGAGAGAGAGAGAGAGATGGGGGAGACAGAGGGAGCGATAGAATGGGTATATTTCCTCACAAAAAGTGCCATACTTTATATAAATTCAGAATTTGACCATTAAAAGAGTGTAAAACATTAATTAAAATATTACATTTTAAAGTTATTAAATAAATATGATGCAGTAGTAATAACAATAATAATAATTAGTAGTAGGGGTAGTAGTATTGACATTTTTGTTATTATTATTATTATTATTATTATTATTAAACTGCCATGCTGTATTGTAAGCTTACATATTTAACTTATTCACTTGCAGTTTTCTTTTGGCAATTATGCAGAAATTTAGATTTTGACCTACTGTAATATTTATCACATTTATCACAATATTTGAAAACATCAAAATTGGAATTTTATTAACAACAATAAGCTACTTCTCTGTAGGAATTTAATGTATAAAGAAATACATTTCATGCCTTGTATGTTTTAGCAAGAAACCGTCTGCTGAGAATGTAAATATAAAAATATAAATGCCACACACAGTTCTTAATTGGCCCCCTTTCTATTAGTCACCAGACATTGCTCTCCGTTAGATTATGAACGCATCTCTGTACTAAAATTTCATTTATTTCTGTTCATGAAAGCATGCATAAGGGAATGTCGCGAAGGCTCGACGATGGTCTGTTGAAGAGGCAGCTACGGTTTTCAAGATGCAGATTCGCTCTTCTGGGAATCCTAATTAATGTATAGGAAAAGGAGCTAATTTGCATCTCTGATAGACTTTGTGCTCCACGCACACACAAGCTGATGGGGTTGATAGTGCTTTGAAGAATACTTTGTCCATGTTAGCTTTTACCTAATGCCTTTCAGAAAAAGATCTCTTTATGTTGCAGTGTAGTTTCATGTTTGAAATTCATCAAACAGTATGTGATGGAAACCTGAATTTGGGACTTTGATAATTAAAAGCTGTGTAGTGGCATCCCTAAGTCCATTACCTAAATAGATTCATTTTAATATACATGAGGATGAAATTTCTCAGATCTAAAAAGAATGACGTAATATTGATTCTCACAAAGACTGCAAGATAATTATAAGATATATCAATACAAGATCATCCCGGTGAATTACATGAGAAAAAACAAAGACCCGTATCCTTGTGTCTGACATAATGGGCATTGAAATGTCGCTCTTCTGACGCTTTTAATGCTGATTAGCCCTGATGCTTCTTTATGAAATGCTATGCCACCCAGCTGCAGCCTCTGACAAGAGTGGCAATTTCCCCAGCAATAATGACATCTCGAGGAAGCAGTCCCGCTCTGCCCGCACACCCAGCCCAGCCTGGCACACAAAGGGTCCTGGCATGTCTTGTAAAGGGCTGAACTGGAATCAGGCGTTCCAGTGGGAGGGTGAGCCATGTATGGAACTCTGCCAGGGAACATGGCCCCATCATAGCTCCCCTGCAAAGAGGAGAAAGAGAAAGAAAGATAGATAGAAAAAGAGTGAACACCCTTGATTACAGCTGTGGCAAAGAGAGGACCCAAGGCGATTAGGTGGGCTCCAATGTCCGTGTTTACCAAGGTTAACCACACAGCAGGCAAACAGTTGTTGTAAGGTGATAAGATTAACAAAGCACATGTAGGCCAATATATACACATTTGCACAGCAACCATAAATTATATGCTAACAAAGATTTCGGTTCCACCAGCGTTGTTCAAAGTAAAGACGTGTCATCCCTCCAACAATCCTAATCTACATCCCCGTTAAAAAAGTCATGTCTACAAGGTCCACTTTAAAGGTATAGTATGCCAAGTTATTCTCTCTCAAGATATTCAAACCTGTATGACTTTCTCTCTTGGATGTAACACAAAAGGCGTTGTTTAACAGACTATCCAAGCTGCTTTTTTTCTATACAATGAAAACGAATGGTGACCATAATGGTCTCTGGTCCAAATGCTGGTCCCTTTTGTGTTTTACGCAATAGAGAACCGGTTTGAAATGGAATCAGAGATATTTTTTTTCCGTATTTTAGAGCTAACAACCTTTTAATGTTTAGAAAAACTCAATGAGGGTGACTTCAAAATGTCCTAGTGTGAAGAACTAGCTTTTGATGAGGGCAATGGTGGGCCATCAATAAAGTATGTACTTAGCGATCTACGGCAGAGTGCAGAAGCTGGGAAATGCGTTGATGGTGCATTAGCCACACAGATTTCCCGGCTGCACGAGAGACCCCGTCGCTGCGCAATAAATGCATCTCCTGCTGGGTAACAACGCTGCCTGCCCTGTACGTTCTGCACAGAACAAGAAAAGGAATTACTTCACACCATTTCACTGTCAAATTTGACTGGAATATAAATAACATGACATTATGTGAACATCCTTTACAGCCGTAAATGAGAACTGTCACTACAATAATAGATTTTTGATTTTTTTGCGTACTGACTAAGAGCCTAGTTCTTGTACAATTTAAAATGAAATCAATCGCAAAGAGATTCAAAGTGAATAGTGAAACAATATTATACAGCTTGATTAGAATTTCGATTATACAGAGGTCGGTTCAGCACCTACAGTAAATTTAGCAGCTAATTTGAAAATGTTATTCTTTAAAGGTGATTTATATTCTTTAGATTTTTGACAAAACTCTTTCCCAGTTTTAAAGTTTTAGACTCTGAATCCAGTAGCATGGTATCATCATGTTATCACCATCTCACACTATCATTCTATGGTATCACCATAGTATTCTTTTTATACATAAGGGTCTATTCATAAAAATAAACTAATTCCTAAATCAACTAACTGGTAAAATGATATTTTTAATGTAAGGTCCATTATCTGTTAGATGTGAGACATAAGCTGTAGTTAATTCAGCATAAGTAGTTTATGTTTAACACAATTTAATGATTCAGTTATTAAAACAATAAGGGAACTTTTGTGGATGAGGTCATGCTCAGAGGTCTACAGCTCAAATCAAGCCAGAAAATCTTAGAAAGACAGGTCTTTTATAACAGGGTGTTCCTCCATGCTGTCTGGTCACTTCACTTGTATGGGCTCTGATCTCTTAAGTGTGATGAACAGCATGCTACAGTTCTGGGCAGAAAGCTCATGTTTCCTCAGTGGCACGCTAATTCAACACTAGAATGGTCCCAAATGTTTAAATACTACTCTTTTTAGGATCTATAACACAAATACATTTTTCATACACACATTTGAAATGATTTCTCTTTATTTTACCTAATATTAACTATTATTTTTTGGGGGGTTAAGACGAATAACATGAATGTAAATGATACTTCAGATTATGTAGCTTGTTAAGGAAAGTTGTGCAGTTACTTTTCAAAGTGATCGGATTCATGATTTAAGCCTGTCGGAGGATAATTAAAGTGAAAATCCCACATACTTGCACTGAAAGAGGGAGCTGAGCCAGATCTGGGGAACAGAAAAGAATAGAGATCTGTAGGTTTTTTTTTTTTTTTTTTTGACTTGGTTCAGTTAGCAAACTCCCAGAACACCCTAGCAACCATTCATGACACCTTAGCAACCACCTAACAATGGCCTTGCAAACACTCACAATACCCTAGCATTAAGAACATTTTCTTCAAAAAATCTAGAAATTCAGTTATATTAAATGTTATGAAAGGTTTACAGTGAAATTTCCACCAATCTGACCACAGAAAGCCAAGTAAGGACAATAAACCATAGAAGGACTTAGAAAACAGGATCAGGGACTTGTTGAGGTCAATGGTTTTATCTCTTTAACTACAGTAGCATAAAAGCACATGAAATAATCTTTATGTGAAGTCTGTGCTGCAGTCTTTCTGCCTAACAAGTGTATTATTCCAGTAAATGTTCTTCAGTATGGAGTTCAGAAGCACATGACTTGTGCATGCTCGGGGGCCAGGGCTCTTCAGGAGGCACTGTGTGTGTTTGTCTTTGTGTTTGTGTGTCCACCTGCACAGACCCTGGCTCTAAAGAGGGGGCTCTGACTGGTGTGGCTGCAGGGTTTGAATCAGGTCTACATCTATGTGCTGTGGCCAAGGTCAGCGCATCACCGCAGGGCAGAAGCAGAGGCAGGGGCAGGAGCGGGGGCGGCTGCCTAAACACCTCCACTACCTCCTCTGTGTCCAATAGCAACTGCATCTGCAGAAGGAAGTAGTGTGCAACTGCCAACACAGGCATAAACAAACACTAAAACATATAGATCATAGCTGAGGTTCATGGATATGTACAAACACACAAAACTACTGGAGAAATAGACCTTTGTATAGGACAGCTGTGAAAGTATCAAGCGAGAGCGATGTATTCTCAGAGTGCAGGCTGGGTATTATGTGATCTCCGCTCAGATCCATTACCTGGATCGTTTTCCCTCACAGGGTCTGACTTAGCAAAGGCGGGGCTGACATTTAACCCTCAGCAAACTGCTACCAAAGTCACCTGAGTATTGCAATGGGCGTAGATACGACTACCCAACTTCATTAATAAATAATACACAGTCATTCAGTCATTTTCCTCTTCTTTTTTGGAATTTCAAAGGCTACAGTGGTTAATTTAGCTAGCAAGGTTTGAGATAAACGCTCTGTTCCAAAACCTAGTGGACTCTCTACCAAGGCAGCTTTTTAAGGCATCATAGTAATGCTTTCAATGGTAGTCAATGTAATTATGCCTCCCAACAAGATACCTTGATAGTCATATTTTGAGACAGGATTACATAATATGACCTTTGTAAAAAAGGCATTTTTAGAATTTACTGCGACAGACAAAGTCCTTTCACACTGGACGCGATTTTGTCGAATAATTTGCACAATGGTTTTATTTTTTGATCAGCTGTTTGTGTAATGAGTGCTTCCACACCAAACACGAATGTGCTGCAGCGAAATGTTGATATGTAGATTTTTTTTTAAACTCTCCAGCGACAGAAAAGGCTTCAATCATCACATACAAGGAAACAAAGGTGACGAAATGTCCAGTACATTTCCCTAGCTATTCGATCAACATTAACCTTTGCCAGGTATCGCATTTCTCACGAGATTACAGCTCCTGTGGGAGTACATGCAAGTTGCTGCAGGCTACAGACAACGATAGCATAACCTTTTGAGTTAGAACTTGATTTTTTCTTAACCTAATTGTATCCGCGACTATGGAAAGTGAAAGTGTTTCCGTCAGTACAACTGTGGCACATAAATGTTTACATTGTTACATTGTGACTTAACTGGAAACATAACTGCTCCGGATCAACTGGTTCCCTGAAATGTGTGGTTTGTCTCGTCAGATGCGGTGCTACGGTCTCTGGAGGAGTTCCTTAAATTGTCCCACAGACATTCGAAAGTAAGTGCGGAACCGACCATGATAAAGTTTTAGCTCCTGTACAAGATTAGCATACTCCCCTTCAGACTATCTCTTCTTTTAAGACTGGGTGCACCCAAAACCTTCTTTTCGGCCTTTTAAAGAAAATGAAAAGCTCATCTTCACTGGATGATGAAGTGTTTTGAAATGCTGGAGCTCTGAAACATCACAGACTTCGCAAATTCGTGTTGCGGCTTATGTGAATGGTTTTGAAGCTGTGATCATGTCTATTGTCTTCATCTACTGTCAATAGTGTAGTGATGTATGGAGCACCGCTGATAATGACAGAAGTCACTTTCAAACCAAGCAGGTCAATGTGGAGAAATAATTTGAACTTCTTGTGAAATCTGCGTGGGGAGACCTTTGGCTCACGCGTAATTCCCAATCATGTGGATTGTTTTTGATATGGATTTTGCAAAAGAAAATTCTCTGAACAACAGTAAATGTGACCACACCTTAAGTGCTGTAAAGTATTGATTATTTTACCCAATATATGCGTGTTATGTATTTTTATAGTGTCATGCTATTAGCCAGTGGAGTTCATACATTGAACTGCACCCTGGGTGAGACCCCGAGCAACTGCCCGGTTCACCCGTGCCAAAAAACGCTACTGCTATTAGCCTAGCAGCATGCTAACTTTAATCTATTGAAATAAAATACGAGGTGTGGGGAGCGTTATTGACGCTGCATGACATGCGGAGTTGTTACCTATGTACAGCATTCCAAATTAGTCAGATGACAGTTAGGATGCTGCCTATGTAGGCAGTATACAGCATGGCCGCTCTTTACGTTTTGGAACAGAGTTCATTAAATATGGTTGTATAAAACATCCTCTTCCTTCCTTTATGAAACATAACTACTATAGGAAGTATGTAGTAACACTAACAGCAGAAACCATAGTTACTTTTGGTCTAAGCATTGCAATAAGGACTCCTCCATGGTTTTACCTGCTGTTGCTATGGTCTTAACACAAATACCACAGTTTAACTATAGTTGCTATGCAAGAACTATTGGCAGTTTTCATAAGGATCTGTTTAGGGAGTTTCAGCAGAGTTGAAATGCTGTGATAATCAACCTGTCATGAGGACCGATAACAGCCCCTGGCATCAGTCAAATGGCCAAATACTGTATACAGAGCGCGCCCATCACCCAGCCACACGGACACAAGGGAGAGCATTGGGTTTGTGTTGAACCTTTTGTTGCTCTTTCCCCAGCCAGCAGCCTTGGTTTAGTAGAAGAGAGACCTCCCCTTGTTTCCAAGCAGCTCCACCCCTCCCACCCAGGCTCAGGGTTGGGAACAGCCAGTGCTGTTCATTGTGGGGGCTTTCGGTACACGGTGGAGGCTGCCAGCAGGTAGCCATGGCAACAACATTGCTTTCACTCTCTACTTTTTTGTGCTTTAAAAGGGGACTGTGGAGAATTGGAGGGGCCCTCATCACAGGCCAAATTAAAGAGGTCACAGTCATTTGCTGGCACCAGTTGAAATAATCATAGAGACGGATGTGTTGCAAAGCAACGGTGAAATGGAGGGAAAAAAATGAGCATATTAAGCAGACAGCTCGTTCAATTGTAATATGATTAATTTATGTTGCAAGTGGGAAATTGGAAGAGAGATTACAAGAAATGCATTTGTCAGAAGAGTTTGGTGATTACAAGCATTTTGAATTAGCGTAAAGAAACCATCAGCTTGGTTGGATATGCAAACATCTAACTTTAATGAGAAGTGCAGACAATGAGCTTTATTTTTCAGTGAACACCTCAAATCAAAAGGCACGAGTGTGGTTTACTCGAACACTATGTATTTACAATCAGAAAAGATTGACTGATCTGCATGCATGATTGCAGTGTTCTGTGCACGTTTAGATTTTTATGAAATTTCTTGCATACTGTATGAGCCAAACCTTATAATCCAGATCATGTATATTTACATTTTGGCAGGAGTTACAATTCCACAAGCCGCAAAACCCTCAACTCTGACTGGGTCTATTTCCTGTATTTTCATCAGCTTTTTGTGTCTTTAACTCGGCACGGGTGTAAAACAGGAAAACCGATATCACTGTAAAACTCTGGAATGTCTCATATTGGTGAAGGCTGTTTTGACTTTATGATATTGACCAGGGCAAGTCACTCAAAGCTGCTTATTTTTAGTTGGATTTTTTCTGAACTTAATCAGCAGTGGGATTTGATTTATTGCCAATGTAAATCAAGCACTCAAAGAGGTGCATGCAGCCAAGACTAGGGTGAATTGCTGTAAAGAATATTACAATTAGATTACATCACAACCAAAACATTTCTATTTTTACATGCTGATTAAACACAATTTGTCATATCAGAAATTTCCATTAGAGAGGTCCAAAACTGGACGTAAGGCTTCCCGCTCACGCAAGAACAATTACTTTATGAGGACATTGTTATAATATGACTTTTTTTTGCAAAAGTGTTTAGTTAAGCTCTTATAGAAGGTACATTTGGATCAATGACGTGACAGTTCATACATACAATGACTTGAATACTCTCTAATGTGATGAGCAATATACTGTATATTTTTGCTGTGCATGAAATCATAATGAAGTCTCACTGAAAAAATGTATTTGAAAAATGTAACATTATTGAAAGCTACTAAATAAGGTTTTATTATTATTTTTTACAAAACAAATATTCTAAAATAACCATCACTGCTTACTAAAATATTTTTTTTAAATGTTACGGTCAAATTCTTATGGCCATGTGGTGCCATTTGTCAAAACCATATGAAACCAACATGAATACAATGAGAACATTTCAGTGTGTTTTAAACTAGATTTTTAAATGTTTTCCCTTATAGTGGACACTCTTTTACAACACTGACGCAAAAGTGTTTAGTTAGGGTGTTTTCACACCTGCCTCATATGGAGCATTTGTCTATAAACCTGGCATGTTTTCTCAATTAGATTTTGTTAATTTAGGCATATACAGTATTAACATGGCACTCAGGCACAGATCTGCAACAAACCAATCGGTCCGAGATCGCCTGAATGAGGTGGTCATTCATTTTTCTCTCCATATTATGTAAGTCAATGGGTCCCTTTAAGGCAGAAAGCCGCAGGCTCCAAGGTTAGCAAAAAATAGCGCAATCTTCAACATGTTTGCTTAAACTCGTTATGGATTAATCTATTTTTAGAGTTTGCTGTTTTATAAGAAAAGCCAGACAATTGCACAACAGGTAGGATTAGGGCACTTTTAGGGAACTTCTCATTCATTTCTATGGTATCAGCAAACAGGGATTGATTGTAGTAATGGTTCGATCATGAACGATTTGTTCATTTTGAACAAACCTTTAATATGGAAACAACAATTGTTCTCAGAGAGCGGCTGTGTCCAAAATCGACCCTATACTCTAATTAACTTTTCCCTACATAAGTCAACTAATATAGTTCAGCAAATTCGGACACTGAGTGTGCTGGAAGGTCTGCCGCTTTTTGATAGTTTGTGCTTGTTTTTTAATAATTATTTGAAACCAAGCAAACTGGCAGCTCCAGTAGTAAGATGATATATCTTGAACTCTGTCGAGGAAACTATGTATAAATCTTAAGTAAACAATTTAATAATTAATTAAAAAGGAATTTATACCTGTATGATATTACATTGTAGCCACATTGGACCAGCAGTTTGGAAAATGGATGGGTGATTCATCTGCGCGCGCAATCTTCTGGTCTAGGGCTGCACGATTTGGGGAAAATGTCAAATTGCGATTATTCTGGTTAAAATTGCAATTTGCAATTTAAAATGTGTTTTTTTTTTTTTTTTTTTTTTTTTACAAAGTGTGTGTATATAACATTTTGTGTTTATATATTAATATGACTAATAATAAGAATAATAATAATTATGATTATTTTTATTGCTAAATAAAAATATTTAATGAAATAAGAAATATTACTATTACAATAACATTATTAAAAATAGAGTATAAGAAGAATAAAATTATATTATTATTATATTTATTATTATTATTATTATTATTATTATTATTATTATTATTATTATTATATTTACAGAAAAACAATTTCTTAAAGTCTATGTCTTTAATATGAAATATGAGCTTCTTATGCATCCACTGTGGGGGAAAAAATATTTTAGTTTCATTCATACTGGAAGCTAGAGGGCGCCCTTGGGCAGAAACTCCACATTTGAGAGAAGTCATCATTTTCAGAATGTGAAGCTCGCTGTACATTTGAAAAAGAAGTCATTTTGCTGAATGAGATTCAGGAAATCCCAAGATGAGCCGAACTTCGCTGTAGGCAGAATAAAATTCAGAACTTCAAAAAAGAATGTGAACATTTTAGCACACCACCTGACCTCAGTCATTGTAACAGATCTGCCAGGTCTCAAATCCCAACGCACTCATGAAGTGATACGCACACACCTGCACCTTGTTCTCAGCAACCATTATCTTTCAGTCAACTCTCAATTGCATGCACTTATTTCCAAGCATTATCTTTCAGTCAACTCTCCAGCGATTTCCTCCAGCGTTCATCCTGTGATTCCCTCCAGTGTCCTCCCTGTCTCCACGTCTCCTGTGTTGTTCCCTGTGTGTCCCCACTCTGCCAAAACCATTGAGGTGTGTGCATCTGTCAACCTCTCCAATTCATCCACGCTCTCCAGTCTCTGTAAGATCCAGAAATCTGAAGTACTGCTCTATCGAAGATTCCAACTCTCTGTCTACTTAGCTGATCATATCCATATTGTTCTATTGTTGACCACCTTTGCACTGCTATCTCTGTCTCGGAGTGTGCTTCCGTTATAGAAGACCGGACCTCAACTGATTGACAACACGATGAGCTCGCCGAATCCCTTTCAGGAGAGTGTGGATGCCCTTCATAAGACTCTCACAGCCACAACAGTCTCTACCACCACTTCCATCACCACAACCGCCACTCCTTCGCCGATGGTAGTCGCCAGTCCCATGGCCAAACCAGCACCCTTCTCTGACTCGGCGGAGGAATGCAACTGATTTATCCTCCAGTGTTCACTGGCTTTGGAGATGCAGCCGCATCTCTACACCAACGACCAGGCGAAGATTGTGTTCATAATTTCTTTGCTGACAGGGCGAGCACTCCAATGGGCTGAAACACTTTGGATCCAGGGTGGCACAGTGACTCAATCTCTAGATAATTTCATCTCCGATTTTTGCAAGGTATTTGGCAAGCCTGTGGGAGAAAGATCTGTGCGTGAACAACTGGATCATATCCGTCAAGGAAGGATGTCAGTTAATGATTATGCCCTAAAATTCAGAACTCTCACTGCAGCTAGTGGCTGGAATGAGCACTCTCTCCTTACTACATAACGGCAGAGACTTGAACCCCGAGTGTGGCTGCATCTTGCTGCATACAATGATTCCATCAGTATGGAGCGATTCATTCAGCTATCCATCAGAGTTGACAACCATATGCAGTTGTGTCTCGAAGAGCACCAAGGCCAACCATCAGCTCTCCAGGACCTGGGCCCAAAC
>CM031951.1:14052098-14187098 GCA_018749465.1 Paracanthobrama guichenoti
TGGACTGTAACATTTAACCATGGAATGTTAATGGCATTTGTCTTGCACAGGGCGTTGGTGAAGCGTTATGAAGCAAGCACACACCCATTGTCTCATCCCATATAAGTTAACAAGTCCTTTTCCATCTACTGAAATGGCAGTGAAACACTGAAAGAAACAGCTCAAGTAGAACGGCATGGGGCCATGGTAAGTGCACCAGATTTACGGCTGTATGCAAGACTGTAGACTCACACCCTCACCCACGTCATGTTTCAATAACCCTTCACGGCAGCGCTCTATAAATGGCTGTCGGCTTAACGAACAATCCGCTGTGATACAAAATAGCTATGAAAACGTACATCAGCCAAACCAAAAAAAACACCAAATCTGTGATAGATATGACTGGAACGATCACAACTGTTAGTTCCATGCTCTGTGAATAGTGTTTTCAGACTCATTTAACCTAGCGCTAATATTCAGAGCTAAGTCACTAGGAGAAGCTCATCATTTCTCCCTCTCTGCGTCAATGTGATTTTCTTTATCTGTCAGAGTGCAGCTTGCACATAGAATCTGCCCCGAGTACACGGCTGCTCCAGTGTGGGTGGAGAGTGGGCGAAGGTGCGTGGCATCTGCCACAGTCCACCGCCTGAGGAGAAATAGCAACACTTCACATTCAAACTCACTTCCACTGCAGCCTTCACTGGATAGATTGAAAGTGAATACCATGTTTCAATGAATCATTTTCTTTGGCCAGGCTTTACCCTCCACCTTCGACATTTCCTTGCAGCACTCATTCAGAATGGTGAAGGGGAGGTGGAGAATGGATCATAAAAGTTTCAAGCACACTATGTACACACAGCAAACGGTGGTTAGTTTAGATTAAATATTATATTCATGCATTCATTGATAAATGAACATTTTCAGATTTGGTTAAGTTAAATAAGTTAAGTTAAATAGTTATTTCATTCTTTATTTTCAATAACATGAGAGCAATATATATGAATATATCAGAAAATATTTAACAAATCTATTTCAGCAAAAAAAAAAAAATGCTTACCATTGAGCTTAAAGGCTATAATTTGGTATTGTAACATAACATAAGTGTCATTTTCTTGCATAAAAATCCTAAAAACTGGCAAACTATATGTTTTTTGCTTTTTCTTTAAGTAAATTTTAATGAATTTTGTTTTCTAGATCCTTGACATATAAACTATAAGTTTGCATGATTGAAGCAAATGTGTAAAAATGCTTTTATGCTCATTCATGACACAACCTATGTAATATGAATTATGGTTGCTATACTATTTTTATTATGAAACTGTATTCAGCTATTATATCTTGAGTCTTGGAACTATTAAAAAAAAAAAAAAAAAAAAATGTAGTGGACACCACTGTCTATTTCATAGTCGCCAAAAAAGTTGCATGGAATTAATTACATGCGCCATGTTTAGATTTACAAATATGAACCCCCAATTTGCAATCCAGTGACTCCACGGTGAATTTTTTGACTTTGGATACTCCCAGAAGTAACATAAATTGGTGTTTTATTCTCATTCTGGCCCAAGCTTTGGTTTCCTCCTGCCAAAACTTTCTCATAAACACACTTCCATTTTGACATCCAGCCAGTGCCCTATTTCATAATGTCCCCTTTTCCCAATATTCATATAAATATCTGCTTATTTTCTGTCCAAATGTGTTTCATTAACACTTAACCACTGTCACAAACTTACACAAGCCACAAGATTTATTGGCTAAAGTTCATGTCATCACTGTAGTTTGTGTAGAAAAAATGAAGTATCATGACATGGGTGACATTTTGTACAAACCTATTCGATATACTAACATAATAAACACGCTAGATTAGAGCTGACTATTTCTAATATTGTCTTTAAAAATTGGAATTAGCTAGCTTAAAGGTACTCTAGCAAGCCTCTTTTTCTTTCTTTAAACAATAGCTTTTAGCTTAGCTTAGCTAATTGTTTTCTGCTAGTATAATTGTTAGTTTAGCTCACTGCTTTTTTGGAGAAATGTAGCTTGCTCAACACTGGTCTAGTGTTTTTATAACACTGAATATGTTTGCAATAAGACAGACTGCACAAACTGAGCCTGAATCCTTTATTCTCAGGGGAATTTCTGTTATTGTTAATTAGCGCAATATCCAAGAAGAAATGCATGAGGTTGTTTTGATTGTGCCATCCTCTTCACTGCTTTGTGTACATCATACTTAAACCTCAAAGGTCTCCTGTTTACGTCCAGCAAATCCATTCTAAAATTACTCAACAGATTTAGAAAGTTACACTTTGTGGTCAACTAATGCTAGTTTTCATATGGTCACGTAAACTCTGAAAGAATCGTTAAATAAATGTCACTGAAACTTTACATTAAAATTGTAGTGGATATTCTGTAACAGTTTATATTTGAATACTACTAGATGGCTTGCTAAAACTTTTCTATGCAGTTAATTGGACCCCTATTACTCTGAAGTTGCATTTATTTTAACAGTGTGAGTAGAGACGACTAAACGATGGTCTTCCGACAAATCTTTGTGCTGTCTAGTGTGGATGCTGTTGCATTCCAGAAATGTCTTAAAAAAAAATAAATAAAAAAAAATTACGAGAACACTTATTCCCCCCGCTGCTGCTGATCATGCACACAATTTCACTCAAAGTGTGCCACTGGATAAATTGACTCCACACTTGTCAAGGCATCAATTATTCAGCGGCTGAGCCTTTCAGCACCGCCATCATGTCCCTCTCATTTGATTTGGAGGACAGGAGAGGCGAGCGGTGCTGAGGCGAGCCTGGCGGAGCGCGGCGGAAAGTGGCAGAGACTCCTGTCTGATTGGAGCGCGAGGACCGCCCGAGTGTTCATTAAACCCCAAAAAGTACATGCAGGCAAAGAGGACGATAACAAGACCCTTGAGCCGCTCGTACCCGGCTCTCTCACATTTCTGGAAGCCAATAAATATTCTCCTGCTCTCCCTCTTGCACAAACAGGCATGTCAAACGCAACTAACGAGTCAGCAAAATAGGCGATCCCTGTCCCTGCGGTAAGAGCCGGCTACTTTCATTTGTTCTATAATTTGGAGCTCCTGCAAAGGATTAATAGACCCAGAGTCACTGTAAAGGGTTGAGGCATGGCCTCTGTGTCCAAGACTGACATCACACAAGTTATTGTTCCCAGGCTTCAAATAATATAGGCTACCTTTTTACCACACCTAATGATGAGTAAATTGAGAATTCGGCCAAATCATTTTGGTTTAATGGCAGTGGAATAATCATATGTTTTGTTTTGCTTTTTTTCAGTAATGAGTCACATGAAGTGTTATGTTGCCACTGAGAATGCATTTGGAAGAATGAGTTTCCTACAATACTTTTTTCAAAGAGGTGTAACACAGCTACTGAATCTATAGCGTGAAACAGACAGTACGACCATTGTCAAGTCACCTTTATCTATGTGGCGCTTTATACAATACAGATTGGTTCAAAGCAGTTTTACAGTGATAACAGGACAATGATTCAATGATGCAAATAGTTCATTTCGTCTGTACAGCAGCTCTAAAAGAAAATAGTGTCATTGTTCAGCTGAAGTCAGTTCAGTGTTGATTCAGTTATGTTGTAAAGATCATCAATTATTAAATGAGTTATCAGTCATTTCATCTATAAAGCAGTTCTGCAGAAAAACAGTGATGTCATCATCCAGCTCAGTTCAGTTCTCATCCAATAGTGTCAGTACAGTCAAATCAATAATACTGCTGAATATTAAGTGTAGTCCAATACACAACAAATGACTCTTGTAAGATTCTTTTTAGTGAATCAAATAAAAAATAATGTTTGGATTTAAGTAGGCAAATGCTTAAAGTCCCAGTGAACCGGAAGTAGCAAGTGAGTTTTCTTCAGTGTTGTGATGTATTTCCAAGTGAAACAGAATATTGAATAGAGGGCAGGGTTTTACTTCAGCGCTCCTCCTCTTCATCTCTCGCTCATAGCAGACTAACGGTTGGAGAGGAGTGGTTATGCATTTTCAAACCTAAGTCGTCAAACTGACATCATCTGAGAAGGAACGCCGTTTCCAGACCGGAAGTTACTTTTCAGATTTTGATTAAAGATTACGCGACAAACCATTTTTTTTTCTGTGTATTAACTTTCACGGATTAATTGTTCACCCTAAGACCTGTGATGTGTGCTAACAAAGTAAATAGGGTCAATTTTGATTTCATGAGGACTTTAAGAGTCAATGATTTGGTCATTATTGCAGTGATTTTTGTGTTTCTAGCATGTTATATGTTTGGCAATGGTTCACTCATTCCTAATTGATGGAGTGTGTAGCTTTTCATATCTTAAATAACCCTGTAGGAAGACACATTATGGCCATATTCCAGGATGACAATGTCAAGATGCATCAGGCTCAAATTGTGAAAGAATGGTTGGGAGGAGCATGAAGAATCATTTTCACACATGAATTGGCACCTCAGAGTCCAGACCTTAAATTCAGACTTTATTAAAGTAGACATTACAGAGTGCTTGACTCTTGCTTTGTCAATGCAAGATCTTGACCAAAAATGTATATATCTGTTAATGGAAATAAGTGTTGTGATTTAGATCCAAACAGCAAATTATTATTTATTTTTCTAAATATATTTTCTTATTTTTATAAGATCAGTATATCTCCTGAATTAATTAATCATATGAGCCTATTCATTTTAATGATTCGGTTCTTTTTAGTGAATCAAACGCGTAAAGCTTCTTTGAATTGAATTGTATGTGTTACAACAATGGTCAGATTTAGTCAATGGGTGTAGTGTTATAGTATTTAATAATATTAATAAAATAAAAATTTAAATTCATTTAAATTTTTGTTATGTGTGTCTGTCAGTTTTATTAGTTCTGGGCTTTCTATGTATATTTTTTTATTTAGCATTAAATTATTTTTATTTCAGTTTGAGTTTGTCATTTTAGTACTTAGTATACTTATTTGATATTTCAGTTTTTCCTTTATTAAGCTAATATTTATATTTTATTTCAGCATTGTTTTTATTAACGAAAGCATTAATTGAAAATAGTTTTAGTTAACAATAACAACACTGAACGTAAGTACCTCTGTCTTATTTACCCACTGTGTATGTATGCACATTTGGTGCTTAGTGTTAATTTTGGTGTTAATCCTTGATTATTCCTTAACATTGCTGTGCTGGAACAGATCTTGAATCGCACTATTCCCTGGATTAAAGTAGAGTGAGGTCAGCTTGTTGCCTTAACTCAGGCAAGAAAACTCTACAGAGTGTAATATGAATAATGAAGTTGTCCCCTGAGCCACTAATATGACCTCAGGGCTGTGGTCCAAACAGTTTGCCTCAGTGTTTGGGTGTAGTCGACCCGGGGTATCCTTCAGACCCTATAGCCACTGAAATGAAAGCTGTCTCACTGCGGTTAGTAAAATAGTTTGACAGTGATAGCATGTGGTGGCCATGACTCAAGGCAGTATGGGTGAGCAATGGAACTGCTGAGCTCTGGAGGACAAAGGAGAGAATCAGCAAGAAAACGCACATTAACCTGGTTTAAATTTACATGGAAGGATTTCAGCAAAAGATTTGTCCACTGTACATACCTAATGATGCATTTAGGCAGCGGTTATAAAAAAGCATGTCAACAGTAGGGCGTGATCTGTGACCAAATATCACTGCATGTATCTTGTTTTATGACTACTGCTAAACATAATGAGTCATTAAAATTTTATTATGTGTACCTATTTATGGCCTAACTGTTTAGTGTATGTAATAATAAGGGTTTGGTTGTATTTAGATAAGCAAATGTAAGGACACAGCACATGCAAGTGATGTCTAACCCTTAAGGTTTCAAAAGTTACGAGAACAGCTGGCTGGCTCAGTTATTTGACTGCCATAATACAGTTCTGAAGTCTTTATTGGATTACATAACTCTTCTGGCAACATTTAAGAGGGTAAGACGTGGAATAATATTATAAGAACGCTGATTGGTGAGTAGCTCTTAATCCCCGCCCACATTCCACAGTAACCGCTTGCTCTGAGAGCTTTATGTTTTTCCTGGCTAATTACACCACTAACATATTCCAATATCAATATCACCGTATGCTCCACATCAATAAAACATACACGTTCTTTCTTACCTGAACCTTCTCTGAGGTTTCCTCACTCCCAACTCTTTCAGTTTTCATTAGTCTCTTTGCTTCATTTTTGAGGAAGGAATTTCATGGTAGCCGGCAAAAGTCTGAAAGCAATCTTTTGTTTCAGAGTACCTTAATTTGCAGGAGCTAGAAGTTCATCAGTTTGGAAAACAAAAGTCGCTCATATATTCTAAGCTCTGCCGGCTCCATGCAGGGAATGGGATGGGTTTCATAAATCTCCAAGCCAAGTTCCTTAGAGTCCATTGGGGGGGCCAGGCATCAGCCATGACTCAGTCTTTCAAGTGTAACTCGAGCCAAGACATCTGCATTGCTCGAGAGGAGGGTACTGAGGCACAGATTTGGAACACTCAGCGTTGGGAATTTTGGGAAGCAGTGATGCCTGTCAATGACCCACTTTGATTTCAAAATGCTAATTTGTTCTTTGTTGCCACAAGATGGGTTTTTTTTTGTGTGTGTGTGACTGATTGTCAGAGGAGCCACTCATTTTAAGAGGAGACAAGAAAAGTACGCTTCCTGTCATCGTTTTCCTCAGGTGCTTCCATTGCCTGGGCTAATGTTCACAGCCAGAGGGAAGGTGTGTGTCTGCTGTCTGAGTTCAGCAACAGATATCATTATTGCAACAATCTTGTAAAAGTGGAGAATTATTACACCACTGCGCTATTATATTATTCTTTTTTTTTCTGTCCCCTGCTTTTAGGTGAGGTTATTGGAGATAACTGTTACTGATTTGAACTGAACAAAATTGAGCTGGATAGCGACACTCGTGTCTTCCACAGAGCTGTTTTATAGCTCACTGATTAGGGACAAAACATGTTTTAGAAGTTAGTTTTTATTGTTTAATAATACATTATTATACAAACCCGATTCCAAAAAAGTTGGGACACTGTACAAATTGTGAATAAAAAGGAATGCAATAATTTACAAATCTCATAAACTTATATTTTATTCACAATAGAATATAGATAACATATAAAATGTTGAAAGTGAGACATTTTGAAATGTCATGCCAAATATTGGCTCATTTTGGATTTCATGAGAGCTACACATTCCAAAAAAGTTGGGACAGGTAGCAATAAGAAAAGTTAAATGTACATATAAGGAACAGCTGGAGGACCAATTTGCAACTTATTAGGTCAATTGGCAACATGATTGGGTATAAAAAGAGCCTCTCAGAGTGGCAGTGTCTCTCAGAAGTCAAGATGGGCAGAGGATCACCAATTCCCCCAATGCTGTGGCCAAAAATAGTGGCGCAATATCAGAAAGGAGTTTCTCAGAGAAAAATTGCAAAGAGTTTGAAGTTATCATCATCTACAGTACATAATATCATCCAAAGATTCAGAGAATCTTGAAAAATCTCTGTGCATAAGGGTCAAGGCCGGAAAACCATACTGGATGCCCGTGATCTTCGGGCCCTTAGACGGCACTGCATCACATACAGGAATGCTACTGTAATGGAAATCACAACATGGGCTCAGGAATACTTCCAGAAAACATTGTCGGTGAACACAATCCACCGTGCCATTCGCCGTTGCCGGCTAAAACTCTATAGGTCAAAAAAGAAGCCATATCTAAACATGATCCAGAAGCGCAGGCGTTTTCTCTGGGCCAAGGCTCATTTAAAATGGACTGTGGCAAAGTGGAAAACTGTTCTGTGGTCAGACCAATCAAAATTTGAAGTTCTTTTTGGAAAACTGGGACGCCATGTCATCCGGACTAAAGAGGACAAGGACAACCCAAGTTGTTCTCAGCGCTCAGTTCAGAAGCCTGCATCTCTGGTGGTATGGGGTTGCATGAGTGCGTGGCGCATGGGCAGCTTACACATCTGGAAAGGCACCATCAATGCTGAAAGGTATATCCAAGTTCTAGAACAACATATGCTCCCATCCAGACGTTGTCTCTTTCAGGGAAGACCTTGCATTTTCCAACATGACAATGCCAGACCACATACTGCATCAGTTACAACATCATGGCTGCGTAGAAGAAGGATCCAGGTACGGAAATGGCCAGCCTGCAGTCCAGGTCTTTCACCCATAGAAAACATTTGGCACATCATAAAGAGGAAGATGCGACAAAGAAAGCCTAAGACAGTTGAGCAACTAGAAGCCTGTATTAGACAAGAATGGGACAACATTCCTATTCCTAAACTTGAGCAGCTTGTCTCCTCAGTCCCCAGACGTTTGCAGACTGTTATAAAAAGAAGAGGGGATGCCACACAGTGGGAAACATGGCCTTGTTCCAACTTTTTTGAGATGTGTTGATGCCATGAAATTTAAAATCAACTTATTTTTCACTTAAAATTATACATTTTCTCAGTTTAAACATTTGATATGTCATCTATGTTGTATTCTGAATAAAATATTGAAATTTGAAACTTCCACATCATTGCATTCTGATTTTATTCACAATTCGTAGTGTCCCAGCTTTTTTGGAATCGGGTTTGTAAACTGATATATTTGTAGACAAAGTTCAAATTAATTGTTTATAATAAGGACTGCAATATTCCATTAAAAAAATAAGTGTCATCCATTTTGATTTCATGCTATATATACCATAAGCAAAAAAAATGGAAATATGAGCAAAAGCGGCTGTGAAAACAAATCTGTATTGTTCATCCTTTTGATCTTTCATTCAAATAATTCACAAAATTGTAACATTTCATTGAAGTAAAACAATTGAAAGTGGGGGAAACATTATGAAATAAATGTTTTTTCTCCAATGCATGTTGGCCACAATTATCAGCACCCCTAGAAATTCTTATAAGTAAAATATCTCTGAAGTATATTCCCATTCATATGTTTTTTTTTTTTTTTTTTTTTTTTTTTTTTTTAAATTAGCACACCAGGGTGACTAGGAGCATGAAATTGTCCAGCCATGACTTCCTGTTCCACAGGAGTATAAGTATGAGGAAACGCAAAGCCCAAATTCCCTTAATCGTTCATAACAATGAGTAAAACCAAAGAATTATAGTATCGTTTAGCTTCACAAAATAGAAAGTGCTGTAAGAAAATAGATAAAGCATTGAAAATCCCCTTTTCCACCATCAGGGCAATAAAACGTTCTAATCATCTAAAGATGTTTCAAATCTGCCTGGAAGAGGACATGTGTCGATATCGAGGAGAGTTTGAGTGGACAAAGACTCTCCAATGATTACAAATGGAGAATTGCAGAGATTGGTTGAGTCTTGGGGTCAGAAAGCCTAAAACAGCACCTACATCACCACAAGTTGTTTTGGAGGGTTTCAAGAAAAATCCTCTCTCAACCAAAAACAAACTCCAGCATATTCAGTTGTCAGATACGACTGGAACTTCAAAAGGGACCTGGTCCTGTTTCTATGGTCAGATGAAACTAACTAAAAAAAACAGCTTTTTGGCAGCAAACCAAGTAATACAGATGAGTTTGTTGCAAACAGGGATAAAAAGTACCTCAAGCCCACAGTTAAATATATTGCCGGCTCTTTAATGTTGTGTGCTTATTTTTTGCTGGAAGTCATGGACATCTTGTTCAGATACATGGTATCATGGATTCTAGCAAATACCAACAGATGAAAAATCGTGGTTGGATCTTCCATCAGAAAAATGAATCAAAACAAACATCAAAATCAACACAAAAATGGGTCACTGAGCACAAAATGAAGCTTCTGCCATTGCCATCCCAGTTCCCGGACCTGAACCCTCTAGTGGGGTGAACTGAAGAGAAGCACTGACATGGATCTGGGAATCTAAATGATCAGGAGAGATTCCGTATGAAGGAAAGGTCTCTGATCGCTTGTCAGGTGTTCTCCAAACTAATCAAGCATTATAGGAGAAGGAGTCAGAGTTGACAAGTGCACGTTAAAGCTGTGACTACCAGAGACTTCAAATTGTTTGTATGAAATATAAAAAAAAAATATAAAAGTTTCAGGACCATGTGTCCTACTGTGAGATCCGCAATGAGCAGGAAATAGGAGAGGGGTCCTCAGAGTTAAAGATGACCATTTTATTCGCCTGATTTATTCAGAATTATAAAAAACCCTGATGAAGTTGACGCAAAGGTTCACTGAAAGGTTCTTTTTAGAACCTTTGTTTTTAACTGATTCGAAAAAGCATAATCTCACTTCATTTCACACATTTCTTTTCTAATTCTCTAACGCTAAGGATTAGAAATTATAATACATACGCTTTTCTAATATTGTATGTCAGATGTACATGTAGGAGGGAAACAATGAGAAATGCATGATGTATAGTTGCCATTTATTTTCTTGAATGATTTCAATTATATGTTACATTTGTAATTGGTGTTTCTCTTACACTAGTCTTTCCAATCGAGGAACATGTGGACAAGAAGGCGCAAGCATAATCTTTCACATTTTATTGTGTCTTTCCTGTTTCTGTTAACAGTGCTCGTGTGTGTCTTTGTGCAATCCTGTCAGTGTGTGACCTCCCATGTCCTAGAGTCCTGCCACCACACCCCCCAGCTCTCAGCGCGTCTATTCCACCCTAGACAGGAGCCAGGTTGCCAGAGCTACGCTACTCCCACCCATTAGCTGCAGGAATCCAACATAACCATGGTAACAAGTCTCTCACCCCAGGGGAGATGAGCAACAGAACTGAAAGACTCCATTCAATTTCCACATCCCCAGTCCACTAGGGCTGACAGCCTCTCATCGTTTGTGTTGCAGTGGGCAGGGGTATGTGCTCATTAAAAAAGCCAACACACACTCACGCTCTTTTCTATACACAAGTCTGTGGACACACACTGCCGCACTTCGCATTATCTTCACATTAGGCTGCATCCTTCCTTAACATTTGAATGCCTGAATTGCGTCTGGCCACTTAGCCTGACAGAAGATGGGTTTTAGGGCTGGGCTTGTATTCCAACTCCCTATATATAGTTATTATGTTTTTGTGTGTTTCCACCCTCAGGATTAATGGAGTGTCAATCTGCACTCCTAAAGATGCTAAATCAATGCTCCTATTCACCTTATCTTAATTCAGATTTGTGTCCATAGATTATATGGGTTGATGTTGTGTCACTGACACATAGATGTGACTTGTGTGGTTTCTGACGATCACATTTGGTGTGTTATTTCAGTAATCAAACAGTAATACAAACTGTCAGTGAGAAAAGTAAAATGCCCCAGTACCCATACCTGAGGCACACCGGCCCTCTTTGGAAGCTTATGCCTGTCTAATTTATGATTATTAATCCATAGTTTATGTTTCTGCATTTAGTCACCACAATATCTAGAGACACGTCTACTCCCTCAAGCGGTGATAGCATTGGAGCTCATGCTTCAAATGTACCTCGATGAATCTGTGCTGATGAGATCCAGGAAAGGTTAATGAAGCACAATGGGAAATCAGCCCTCCTCCACTAGTGCTGTGAAGAGGCTAAAGGAGTTCTCTCTAGGTGGAGTGGGTGAGAGCAGTTTCAGGTTCTCTCCAGTGAGCGATGAAGCAGCAGTGCCCACACTGACTGAATCAAAGCCTGGCCCAGCCCCAGTGTGCAGGGAAACCATGCAGGCTTTCAATTATTAGTCAGGCTGGGGACTGGAGACTGGAAGCGAGAGGTAGGACACTCTGCTGGCGAAACTCCATATATCAGTTACTCTACTTTTTTCAAGGCAAAATAGATGTTAGGAATAGAAAATGTTAAGACTGGAGAAACATGAGCTAGTCTGAGGTTTTCTGAGGAGAAACTGTAATGGGCAGAGCTTAGATTCTCTTGGGTAACAGTGCTCAGGCTGGTGATTGCTATACGCATATTTGCTTCGATTGCACAATCTCAGGATATTGATTTTTCTATCCTTTGTTTTTGGACTTATTTACACTTCATACACATATTTTTTTTTACAGTGCAGCCTGTGTTGTCCAATTCACAAACAAACCCTTTTGAGCCTGCCCTTGTAATAAATCAATTAATAAATCAATTTGTCAAATTATAGACCAAATTCAGAGCTCTTCTACTGTTTGGGAGTTTGTAACTGAATGTTCATGAGTTTGATGAGTTTTTTATAAGTTTACACATTTTTACACTTTCGTTTTTTGGTTGTGTTGTTTGTTATTACATAGAAACTGAACTGCATACTTTGGAAAGAAAAATGTACATTGCATCTGAAAGGAATTAGTAATTGAATCAAAGTGAGATTTGTGAATTGAAATCAAATCAGGAATATTAGTACCCAACCCTACTTGAAAAACATTTACATGTAGTCTTTTTTTGTTTTTCATGATCGGATAGCTATCTGCTAAAAAATGAATAATGTGATCAAGAGTAGCACCACATAATGTCCCATAATTCACCTCTCTCTTGTCTGCATAAATAGTGCTTGATGGCACTTGTCTCTCCTTCAGAAACAGGAAGTAACTGGTCAGGGGTGGAGGTAGTGAGAGAGTAAGATAAAAAGATAAGATTAAAAAAAATAAAACCCGCGAGAGGGAACGATAGAGCAAGCACATGGGCTCTTAGCCAGATATGTGAAACCTAAGTGAGCCGACCATTACGCCTCAGTGCTTTCTCTAGAAACCTCATCTGGAAAGTTCAGCATCTCTACACAGCAACTTCAGTGACCTCAGAGGCCTCAAAAAAGTGTGAGATATGAGGTGTTTGTGTTAGCATGAGGTGAGCTGTGATCTGAGGGTGGAGGCGGTTTGTTATTAGATAGATGGGTGTGGTGTCAGCGCAGTGAGAAGTAGGTGGGTTGTGAAATTAATTGAGGGTGCGCCCATAGTTGCAGTCCTTTACAATGTTGCCTGCTCAGCAGAGCTTGTGCGAGTTTTTCTGCAAAATAGTTGCACCTTGCTTTCAAACAGATGGGCCACTCAAAGGACTTTTAACGCTGGCTTTTAACGCTGCTCCTCCCAAGGCAAAGTTCAATCCAGACATGCGACGTGGGAGATGGGCAACAGTCTATCAGCAGTGGAAAGGAACAGGGCAAAACAACAAATATTTGGCAGCCGTTCACCCATCCAAAGGCACACAAGAGCAGCCCCCAGTCGAATGTTTGCTTTGCTGGTGGAGAGTGTCTCCACTCATCACGCTGTTTTCACTGAGGTCATCACAGACGTCAGGAGAGTGTGGTTTCAGCCAGCTCTTTCTCTCTCTTTTTCTCTCTCTGCCCACCACGGCACCATTGACGATGCATGTATGATGTCAGTGTAGTTTCACACCCATAACGCCCCTCACCGATAGTCCAGAAAGTCCCTAGAGATGACCTCCTCCCTCAAAGGTTGTCAAAGCAAGTTTTTTTTTTTTTTTTTTTTTTTTTGCAAAGAAACGGGCCTCTTCCTCTGTTGTTTTCTGTCTATGTAAACAATGGGTTCTGATCTGGTTTGGTGAAAGGATAATATGATTAAAAAGGGAGTAGATAGAATATTACTCGTCTGTCTTTTGAGATCAGGTCACATTTGTCATGAGAACTTACCTCATCTAGAAAATTGATTTTCATTAGGGTGAAGTCATAAAGGTTATTGTTGATGTCAGTTTAAAAGCATACATGTTGCCAAGCCAACATGTATCATATGTTTCTGTCCCTGTAAAAAATTAGATTTATGACTGAAAGAATACCTATATTTTTTCCCTAATCAGTCCCAGACAGAAACATGTTCTGCACTTATTTGGTGGGAAAATGCAAGGAATGGATTTAAATACGGTAAAATGTTCAAAATAGCCAATATTAAATAAATGACTGTAACTTGCAAGATTTTATATGTTTTTGAAATAAGTTTTTTATGCTCACTAAGACTACATTTATTTGATCAAAAACAGTAAAAACTAGCCTGGACACCAGCCGAATTTAGCCCCGCCCACAACATTTGAGTTCGGGAAATTCGGTCTGGACTTGGTCCGTTGTGGAGCAACTATGCCCAAACAGAAGCTGTTCGGCCTAATCAAATTGTCAGGGCGGGCTTTATACGATGATGGACAGATGATCAACAGTAACATAAGCATTCACATCACCAAAGAGCGCTTGGGTTGAATTCGTTCTAATCCTACACGGAGAACTTGTTTGTGTATGCATTCACCTTTACTATTGCTCTCAGAAATGACGATTGTGTTGGTAAGTACTCTGTGTATCCTTAAATTATTTTACAACACCGGGAAAAGATCGTTTACACTCATCTTCCTCTTCTATTTCTTCCAGCGTACATGCAGTTGAGTTCTGCTGACAACTATGCGTCGCTCCGTTGCTCTGATTGGTTGTAGGTCTATCCAATTGAGGTCTTTCCTGGTTCGGTTGAAACACGCCCCATAATCACAGCCCAATGGACTCTTATTCAGTATCAGACTCTTATTCTGACTAGAATTGAGTATGACGATGTCAGGCTAAGTAAAAACAATAATATACAAACCTGATTCCAAAAAAGTTGGGACATTGTACAAATTGTGAATAAAAAAGGAATGCAATAATTTACAAATCTCATAAACTTATATTTTATTCACAATAGAATATAACATATCAAATGTTGAAAGTGAGACATTTTGAAATGTCATGCCGAATATTGGCTCATTTTGGATTTTATGAGAGCTACACATTCCAAAAAAGTTGGGACAGGTAGCAATAAGAAAAGTTAAATGTACATATAAAGAACAGCTGGAGGACCAATTTGCAACTTATTAGGTCAATTGGCAACATGATTGGGTATAAAAAGAGCCTCTCAGAGTGGCAGTGTCTCTCAGAAGTCAAGATGGGCAGAGGATCACCAATTCCCCCAATGCTGTGGCCAAAAATAGTGGAGCAATATCAGAAAGGAGTTTCTCAGAGAAAAATTGCAAAGAGTTTGAAGTTATCATCATCTACAGTGCATAATATCATCCAAAGATTCAGAGAATCTTGAAAAATCTCTGTGCATAAGGGTCAAGGCCGGAAAACCATACTGGATGCCGTGATCTTCGGGCCCTTAGACGGCACTGCATCACATACAGGAATGCTACTGTAATGGAAATCACAACATGGGCTCAGGAATACTTCCAGAAAACATTGTCGGTGAACACAATCCACCGTGCCATTCGCCGTTTCCGGGTAAGACTCTATAGGTCAAAAAAGAAGCCATATCTAAACATGATCCAGAAGTGCAGGCGTTTTCTCTGGGCCAAGGCTCATTTAAAATGGACTGTGGCAAAGTGGAAAACTGTTCTGTGGTCAGATGAATCAAAATTTGAAGTTCTTTTTGGAAAACTGGGACGCCATGTCATCCGGACTAAAAAGGACAAGGACAACCCAAGTTGTTATCAGAGCTCAGTTCAGAAGCCTGCATCTCTGATGGTATGGGGTTGCATGAGTGCGTGTGGCATGGGCAGCTTAAACATCTGGAAAGGCACCATCAATGCTGAAAGGTATATCCAAGTTCTAGAACAACATATGCTCCCATCCAGACGTCGTCTCTTTCAGGGAAGACCTTGCATTTTCCAACATGACAATGCCAGACCACATACTGCATCAATTACAACATCATGGCTGCGTAGAAGAAGGATCCAGGTACGGAAATGGCCAGCCTGCAGTCCAGATCTTTCACCCATAGAAAACATTTGGCGCATCATAAAGAGGAAGATGCGACAAAGAAGACCTAAGACAGTTGAGCAACTAGAAGCCTGTATTAGACAAGAATGGGACAACATTCCTATTCCTAAACTTGAGCAGCTTGTCTCCTCAGTCCCCAGACGTTTGCAGACTGTTATAAAAGAAGGGGACGCCACACAGTGGGAAACATGGCCTTGTCCCAACTTTTTTGAGATGTGTTGATGCCATGACATTTAAAATCAACTTATTTTCCCCTTAAAATAATAAATTTTCTCAGTTTAAACATTTGTTATGTCATCTATGTTGTATTCTGAATAAAATATTGAAATTTGAAACTTCCACATCATTACTTTCTGATTTTATTCATTTTATTTTATTCATTTATTATGATTTCAAGATTCAAGAGTTTTATTTGTCACATACACAGTTATATACAGAATATACAACCGGCAGTGAAATGTAAACAGGTCCGCTCCATGGACAGTGCAAATTCACAGTTAAAAACACAAGGAGGAAATTATAATAGAAATAGAATAAAAAAGTATATATATATATATATATATATATATATATATATATATATATATATATATATATATATATATATATATATATATATATATATATATATATATATATATATATACACTCACCTAAAGGATTATTAGGAACACCTGTTCAATTTCTCATTAATGCAATTATCTAATCAACCAATCACATGGCAGTTGCTTCAATGCATTTAGGGGTGTGGTCCTGGTCAATACAATCTCCTGAACTCCAAACTGAATGTCAGAATGGGAAAGAAAGGTGATTTAAGAAATTTTGAGCGTGGCATGGTTGTTGGTGCCAGACAGGCCGGTCTGAGTATTTCACAATCTGCTCAGTTACTGGGATTTTCACGCACAACCATTTCTAGGGTTTACAAAGAATGGTGTGAAAAGGGAAAAACATCCAGTATGCGGCAGTCCTGTGGGTGAAAATGCCTTGTTGATGCTAGAGGTCAGAGGAGAATGGGCCGACTGATTCAAGCTGATAGAAGAGCAACTTTGACTGAAATAACCACTCGTTACAACCGAGGTATGCAGCAAAGCATTTGTGAAGCCACAACACACACAGCCTTGAGGCGGATGGGCTACAACAGCAGAAGACCCCACCGAGTACCACTCATCTCCACTACAAATAGGAAAAAGAGGCTACAATTTGCACTAGCTCACCAAAATTGGACAGTTGAAGACTGGAAAAAATGTTGCCTGGTCTGATGAGTCTCGATTTCTGTTGAGACATTCAGATGGTAGAGTCAGAATTTGGCGTAAACAGAATGAGAACATGGATCCATCATGCCATGTTACCACTGTGCAGGCTAGTGGTGGTGGTGTAATGGTGTGGGGGATGTTTTCTTGGCACACTTTAGGCCCCTTAGTGCCAATTGGGCATCGTTTAAATGCCATGGCCTACTTGAGCATTGTTTCTGACCATGTCCATCCCTTTATGACCACCATGTACCCATTCTCTGATGGCTACTTCCAGCAGGATAATGCACCATGTCACAAAGCTCGAATCATTTCAAATTGGTTTCTTGAACATGACAATGAGTTCACTGTACTAAAATGGCCCCCACAGTCACCAGATCTCAACCCAATAGAGCATCTTTGGGATGTAGTGGAATGGGAGCTTCGTGCCCTGGATGTGCATCCCACAAATTTCCATCAACTGCAAGATGCTATCCTATCAATATGGGCCAACATTTCTAAAGAATGATTTCAGCACCTTGTTGAATCAATGCCATGTAGAATTAAGGCAGTTCTGAAGGCATCAAACATCTGTAGAATTATAAATGAATCAAGTCAAGTAGAAAAAAATAAAAAATAAAAATAAAGAAGTGGAATAAAATAAGTGAAATAAACTATGTGGTGAGTAAGCTGTAGACTTATAAATATGTGGTTAACAGAAATGTACAAAGAAGTATAATGTGCAAACATTACATGTGATTTGTACAGTGTCCCAACTTTTTTGGAATCGGGTTTGTAATTAAATAGTTGAAATGTAAAATAACTCTTTTCTATTTTAAAATGTAATCAATTCCTGTGATGTCAACACTGACATTTTCAGTGTCATTTTTTCAGGATTCTTTGAGGAATACAAAGTTCAAAAGAACAACATTTACTTGAATTTTATTTTTAATAATGTAAAATGTTTACTGTCACCTTTAAATTAAACGCATCCTTGCTGAATAAAAGCATTAATTTCTCCTGACTGTATCTTCAGCTTCTGTACTGTCAGAGAGCCGATCCCACGACGGTAGCGCCATGAGAAGAATTTGTACAGTAAACTAAAATTGCTCATCCTGTGGCCCTCATAAAGCGTGAAATTCCTCTTCAAAAATAAAAAATAAATAAATAAAAAATAAATAAAGATATGAGGAAAATAGCTAAAAGCAGTATTTTTGAGGGGAGATGTGATACATGGTGGCACAAGCAGCACCAGCTGGGAGGAGGTGTGAGCGTTGTGCTATACCGAGGACGTGCATTGGAACCTCCCTCCTGGACCAAACTGTGCTTTGTTCCCCTCCCAAAGGGGAAGGAGATTAATTCAGTGCTGGATCAGGTAAGCCCAGTGATTTTCCCGGGGACGTTGCAGCCGGTCTTTTGGGATTAGCTGCATGCTCTCCCGGCAGCTGGGGGATGAAAGTGGAAGTGTGGCTTGCAAATGGCCTCCAGGCAGGAAAGGAGCCTTGACAGGTACACTAGGATAAACACTGATTGCATTCAAAAAACACATTGTCTGCTGTGATACATATCAAGGAGGGTTTCTCTTTGTGTTTGAACATCTGTCTTCTGCTTTTAAAATGTGCTAGGACTGTGAAATGTACGTACTGATAATATAATGAGCTGATACAGATTCTTGACAGGTATATAAAATGTATACCACAATAAATGGACAGATACATATCTATGTGACTATAACATGCAGTGTCTGTGCGTTAGGAGAGTATATGATGAGTTTGGAGTTGGTGTAGATTGAACGAGAAAGGGGGGGAGGAGTCCCTCCGGGATACGGGCAGACTTAACTCTGCTCTCAAGGCCAGATGCAGTAGGCCTACACCTGCGTCTCGATAGCGTCGTCCCCCTGCAGCTGTCTGCTCACCCCTGTCACCTGGCCTCTGTGTACAATTCCCAAACACAGCACGACCGCTGAATCCAGAGCCACCACTCTTATCAGTGTGCATTAAATGTTTGAATGCACAAGTCACCACAAAATCAAATTTTACACTTTTTATATTTGTATGGAATATTGTAGTATTTATTATAAATTATCTGTGCACATCATTCAAATCCATGTGCCCTGGTAACAGGTGTGTTCAACTCAGTATGACAAAGTACAGCGAGCGATTTGAAAGCATACAAAGCTATCATAATCGTTCTTATGGACATTTCGATTAAACTAATTGACAAATGAAACATGGATACATTTACAAGAAAAACTATAACGTGAATTTACAGGGCACAATTTTTTCTACATAGACACATAACAAGATTAATCTACTTGAGATTGCTATGTTCATATACACATTAAGCAATTGTGAGACGATATCTTCATAACAGTCTTCAAATTGTTGTTGAATCTTGTATTAAAGGGATAGTTCACCCAAAAATGAAAATTGTATGTTTATCTGCTTAACCCCAGGGCATCCAAGATATAGGTGTCTTTGTTTCTTCAGTAGAACACAAATGAAGATTGTTCTCCAACCGTTGCAGTCTGCCAGTCTAATGCATGTGAATGGTAGCAAAATCTATGAGAGTAAAAAAAAACATGCACAGACAAATCCAAATTAAACCCTGCGGCTCGTGACGACACATTGGTGTCTTAAAGGGTTAGTCTTCGGAACACAAATTAAGATTTTTTTGTTGAAATCCTATGGCTCAGAAAGGCCTCCATTGGTTGCAATGACATTTCCACTCTCAAGACCCATAAAAGGTACTAAAGACGTCATTAAAAAGTCTATCTCACTCAAGTGGTTCTACAATAATTTTATGAAGTGACGAGAATAGTTTTTGTGTGCAAAAAGAATCAAAATAGCGACTTTTTTCAACTTTTTTCTTGTCTTCATTGTGGGCCTCTGACGTGAACTCACGAAGCACCACGACGCATGCGCGAGAATATGACATAGAGCCGCCGTTCGGGCATCCAGGAAATGCACACTTTAGCACAATTTTGAACACTACGCCAAGACCTAAAGCACAATCAATGTAGAATTCAACAGCTTAGATACGGCGAGTCTTCCTCTGCTTGTAAACAAAGTTCCTCGCTTCCACCGGCTCTATGTCATATTCTCGCACATGCGTCGTGGTGCTTCGTGAGTGTTGAATGACATGAGGGTAAGTAATTAATGGCAGAATTTTAATTTTTGAGTGAACTAACCCTTTAAGACACGAAACAATCGTTTTGTGTGAAAATCCGAGCAGTATATATATAATTTTTTTTTACCTCGAATGCAATCTGTACAACAGCCTTCTCTACGCGATCACTTCTGGCAAGTGAGGTCAAAATACACAATATGGCGTAGAGATACGCATGAGAGATCACTTCCGCTGCCTGTATCCCATTGAGATACGCCATATCCTGTACATTTGACCTCACCCACCGGAAGTGATGGTGTGCAGTGAAGGCTGCTGTACGTAGATCGCATTCAAGGTAAAAAAAATTATATAAATACTGTTCGGTTTCTCACACAAACTGGTCGTTTCGTGTCTTAAGACATCAGTGTGTCATCACAAGCTGCAGGGTTTAATATGGATTTACTCTCATAGCTCTCATACTCTAAAATGTAACCATTCACATGCGTTATACGACTGGCAGACTGCACAGTTGGAGTTAAAAATCTTCATTTGTGTTCTACTGAAGAAACAAAGACACCTACATCTTGGATGCCCTGGGGTTAAGCAGATAAACATTTACATTTTTGGGTGAACTATCCCTTTAAATGTAGCTCATATTTGAAACATTATTTTGAATGCTGGAATCATTATTCCTACAGTGTACAGCTACAGATAAGACAAGTTAATAAATAACTACAAACAAGAAATATACAGGCTCAGCATTTGAAAGGGAAATCTGATTTACAAAATCAGGATATTGCCAAAAAGAAAGTTCAAGCTGTGAGTTTGAACAACACAAAAAGTAATAAAAACTAGACATTTTTATATTTTGAAGAAAATCAGTGGTGCTTTCAAAAGTCACAGAGGTGTTGTGGGTGTTTGCTATGCCATTGCTACATGGTTGCTAGGCTATTCTGAGTGGTTTTTAGTGTGTTGCTATGCACTTGCTATATTTGGGGTTCTGGGTGGCTTTCGGCATGTTGTTATGTGATTGATTGCTATATAGTGTGTTCTGTTGGTGCATCCCAATTTGTGTACTTTTGCACTATTCTGTGCTATTTTGTAGGATAGTGTGTGAGTAGTGTGTTCAAGCTGAAAATGCACTTTAAATACCCGGATGATACACTTAATCGACTATGATCAATTATCATGGCTTGCCTTTGTTATTTTAATTGAAGCTTGTAAACCAAACTGATTAAAATACTTATTTGGGCTGGAATTGAGTGATACTGCTCAATTACTATTAGTAGGCAATTAGTATACAGTACTGCTTGTGTACAATGTAAGTTTACAAGAATATTCCATCATCTGAATTTCCCACATGATGAAAAGAACATTTAAAATAATAGTTGTGGTTAGACTTTATTTTAATGGTCCCCTTACGTTCTGTTGACATTAAGTCTACATGTCAACTAACTCTCATTAGAGTATTAGTAGCCTGCTAGGGTTAGTAGAATAAGGGGTTAGGGTTAGTAGATTAAGTTGACATGTACTTGCAAAGCTACTTAGAATGTCTGTGGGGAGCATCAAAAAAGTGCTAGCAGATATTAAGCAGACAGTCTACTAATGCCCTAATAATAGTTAGTTGACATGTAGGTGCAACGTTACTTATAGTCAACAGAATATCTAAAGGGACCATCAAAATAAAGTGTTACCATAGCTGCTTTTCAAAGGAATTTTTCCCCCATCTTCTACTGTTCTTGCTTTTTGCCCCAAGTCTGTGTCTGCCTCATCACAAACTATGCAATAAGATTCACCTTATATGGCTAGAGGACACTGACTCCCCCTATTAAGTCTAACCTCCAAACTCTTGTCAGCTCCAGCCTATCCTCCACCGCTATGACCCCATACTGCTCTGATCACTGGCCAAGAATTAAACTGCAGAAACAGGCTTCTTTTACGGCAGAGTGGAGACACTAAGGAATGTAATGCCATGTTTGCTTTATTTTATTCATTTGTCTTAACCCATTTAAGCCCACTGGCAACTATAGTTGCCGTAGTGTATAGTTGTCATTTTCCTTTAGAAAGTATTTTTCTAGATATTATCCTCGTTTTATGTCTCAATGACATGCAAGCAAACAACCAAATAAAGTATTTCAAGAAAAAAAAAAAAAGGTATTAACTTCCTTGCTGTCACATGAGGCTGCCAACTTCCTATCCCTACTTCCAGGAAGCATAACGAAGGCAAACCCTCCCAAAGAAAGGTTATTTTCATGTTACTAATAAGTATTTTTTGTTGACATATATACAAACCCGATTCCAAAAAAGTTGGGACACTGTACAAATTGTGAATAAAATCAGAATGCAATGAAGTGGAAGTTTCAAATTTCTATATTTTATTCAGAATACAACAGATGACATATTAAATGTTTAAACTGAGAAAATGTATCATTTTAAGGGGAAAATAAGTTGATTTTAAATTTCATGGCATCAACACATCTCAAAAAAGTTGGAACAAGGCCATGTTTCCCACTGTGTGGCGTCCCCTCTTCTTTTTATAACAGTCTGCAAACGTCTGGGGACTGAGGAGACAAGTTGCTCAAGTTTAGGAATAGGAATGTTGTCCCATTCTTGTCTAATACAGGCTTCTAGTTGCTCATCTGTCTTAGGTCTTCTTTGTCGCATCTTCCTCTTTATGATGCGCCAAATGTTTTCTATGGGTGAAAGATCTGGACTGCAGGCTGGCCATTTCAGTACCCGGACCCTTCTTCTATACAGCCATGATGTTGTAACTGATGCAGTATGTGGTCTGGCATTGTCATGTTGGAAAATGCAAGGTCTTCCCTGAAAGAGACGACGTCTGGATGGGAGCATATGTTGTTCTAGAACTTGGATATACCTTTCAGCATTGATGGTGCCTTTCCAGATGTGTAAGCTGCCCATGTCACACGCACTCATGCAACCCCATACCATCAGAGATACAGGCTTCTGAACTGAGCGCTGATAACAACTTGGGTTGTCCTTGTCCTCTTTAGTCCGGATGACATGGCGTCCCAGTTTTCCAAAAAGAACTTCAAATTTTGATTGGTCTGACCACAGAACAGTTTTCCACTTTGCCACAGTCCATTTTAAATGAGCCTTGGCCCAGAGAAAACGCCTGCGCTTCTGGATCATGTTTAGATATGGCTTCTTTTTTGACCTATAGAGTTTTAGCCGGCAATGGTGAATGGCACGGTGGATTGTGTTCACCGACAATGTTTTCTGGAAGTATTCCTGAGCCCATGTTGTGATTTCCATTACAGTAGCATTCCTGTATGTGATGCAGTGCCGTCTAAGGGCCCGAAGATCACGGGCATCCAGTATGGTTTTCCGGCCTTGACCCTTACACACAGAGATTGTTCCAGATTCTCTGAATCTTTGGATGATATTATGCACTGTAGATGATGATATTGCTCCACTATTTTTGGCTGCAGCATTGGGGGAATTGGTGATCCTCTGCCCATCTTGACTTCTGAGAGACACTGCCACTCTGAGAGGCTCTTTTTATACCCAATCATGTTGCCAATTGACCTAATAAGTTGCAAATTGGTCCTCCAGCTGTTCTTTATATGTACATTTAACTTTTCCGGCCTCTTATTGCTACCTGTCCCAACTTTTTGGAATGTGTAGCTCTCATGAAATCCAAAATGAGCCAATATTTGGCATGACATTTCAAAATTTCTCACTTTCAACATTTGATATGCTATCTATATTCTATTGTGAATAAAATATAAGTTTATGAGATTTGTAAATTATTCCATTCCTTTTTTATTCACAATTTGTACAGTGTCCCAACTTTTTTGGAATCAGGTTTGTACATATAATGGGGAAATGGGGTATATACTGTGTTAACAGGTTAATAAATCAAGGTTTTTGGTCATTTTAGTACTTTTGCTTTCATAATATCCCACCTAAAACATAACCTAACCCTTTAACTGACATCTCTACTATACAGTAGACCTTCATTTGATAGGGAAAAATATAATATTTTAAGATTTTATGTCTTGTAAGGGCCAAATTGAGGACCCTTCATCCAGTTTGGAATCAATGCGTTTCATTCTAATCGGACAATGACCCTAATTCTTTTTATGACTAGCTTACAATTCCATTATAATGTGGAAATTCAGACAAGTAATTTAAGTTTACATTATTATATGAAATCACCTACTACAGTCAGCCATTGAATACTATGGGACTATTTATTTATTTATTTGTTATATAGATGTAATTTTTTTTCGTCATTCTATTTATTTTCATTTAACTTTTTGATACACAATGCCCTGTTGGGGCAACTTAAATGGCTGCACTTTATTCTGCACTGCAATGTTCCACCACTATGTTCCACTTTATTTGTTGTTTACTGTGTTTTCATATTCATAATTTCATATATATATAAAAGATTATAAGATATATGCAGCTTTTTTGAGTTTGCATCGAATGTTCTTCAACTTTTATGAGTTAAAAGTGTAAAGCATTTTGGTTTTCGGTATTGTTATGCTTATGGTTGACATTTTGGACCCAGTTTGTCAAGGTTTAGCTGGTTAGCAATGGCAGTTAGATGTTGGTAGTTGTTATAACTGCATCCTTCTCAGTTAACACCATTCAGAATTAGCAATGTTGACAAAATATATAGAATAGATATTATAAATATTCTATATTGTGACAAGCAGGGTGAGGCAGAGAGCCGTGGGAACGGAGCGAGGCCGTTGGCGTGAGTGTTAATGAGCACTGCCACACTGGATAAAAGGAGGAGTTAAGACAGTGAAGGAATAAAGAGGTCCAGGCCTAGACTTCATTTTATTATGTTTGTATGCCACAGTCAACAATGAGGGGCTGCGGCTTTACTTTCGTTTTGTTGTTTATGTTTATTTGGTAAAACACTATAGTTTAGTCTAATTTTCACTATTAACTAGTTGCTTATTAGCATAGGATATTGACTGTTTATTAGTACACAAAGCACATATTAATGCCTTATTCTGCATGATATTCTACATCCCTTAATCCTACCCAATACCTAAACTTAACAACTATCTTACTATTAGGCTACTAAGGAGTAATTAGGAGTCTACTGAGACAAAAGTCGTAGTTAACGTTAGTTAATAGTGAGAATTTGACCTAAAGTGTGAACATTTTATTATTAAAGTTATGTTTAACGTCTGCCAGTTCCCACTTCCTTCTTTCTTTGGCAACAAATCTTTGTTATGTGTGTGTGTGTGTGTGTGTGTGTGTGTGTGTGTGTGTGTGTGTGTGTGTGTGTGTGTGTGTGTGTGTGTGTGTGTGTGTGTGTGTATTTACTCACCTCCATTCATTCAGGCCTATATGACTGACTTTCATCTGTGGAACACAAAAGAAGATAATTTGAAAATTGTCTCTCAGGTTTTTTTTCTATACAGTGCAAGTCAGCGGGCTTCAGTCTTGTATTAGACCCCATTGATTTTCATTATTTGGACAAAAACATTCTTCAAAATATCTTCTTTTGTTCAATCTGGAAATCTGTTTTCACACAAGGAGGGAAAAAAGCTTGATGGCTATTTTGCAGCACTCCATCACCCTTTGACATAAACCCCTTTATTGTGCATCTCTATGAGTGGGAGGATGGACATGGTATTAAACAAAAAGCACTGATAAGGTTGTGCAGAGGAAGTGTACTGTGCGCCAATCCTCGACTGACTTCCACGATCCGTCCAGGCATTTCCCCTCCACAGGAAACACCCTCACCAGGGAACATGTACGGAATGCTGCCTTTTGTTCAGAGAGAGAGATAAGCGGTGTGACAACACTCCAAGTGTGGTATTTTTGCATCCTCTCGCCATCAAAAGGAGGTTTATCGAGACGAAGGGTGGGTAATACACTGTCTCCATCTCTCAGCTGGTCCTACATCTGGTCCAATGACTCATTGTCTACTCCCTGCAGGAAAATTGGGCTTAACTTCCCATCTATCTTGTAAGACTACATATCACCACTTTCTGTGCCAAAAATTGCAAGTAATATGGTTGTGAAAGAACTGAGGCTTTTTTGCATAAGCACAGACATTTATCAGGTTGAACACAATCAGCCCACACTTTCATTATACAAAAGAACTTTCAAAGGTCAGTTTTTCCGAATTTATTCAGAAAATCTTTAGCCCAAACTAATTGTGTCTCAAATCTATATCTTTGACATTAGCAGTGCTTTCTGGTTTAAAAATGTATGTCTAATAAAGTAATTGTAGCGATTATGTGACGCTTTTTATATTCATGTTTCTAGGGACTTGAAATTCAGTTCAGCTAAGATTAAGTTTTTGCACTGTCCCTTAATAAATAAACTCATAATAATAAATTATTATTATAATAAATACCCCTGTCAGTTAAAAGTATCAGATGCACAAATGCACAAAGGCAGATTTTATATTCCAGCCATGCTGTATATTAGTAAAAGTAGTGATACATGTAACCGTAAATAAGAAAAGCTCTATAATATACATTACATTTTATATGTGCATAATAATGTTAGGCAAATTGATAAGGAAAGCACATCATTTAAACTCCAGACAATCCAATTAAATGGATAAGAACATCACTGTCATTGTTCATATTGTTGAATTATATAGTTAAAATACAAAAAGACTTTGACAGTTACATTTTTACAATTAAATCAGGAATTAAAATTTGCAAGGCTCAATCATAGACATAAAAATATGGATGTAGTGTCCGTGACGTCACCCATAGGATTCTGAAGAGCAGTTTTGAAGCGTAAAGTAGGGTCGAGCTGGCGGTGAAAATGGGCACGTGGGCGGATCTGAGGTGACGCGATGTCTAACAGACAGCGGATAAATGGCTACCCACCTGTCACTCAAAGTGGCCACTCCCTTAATTATGCAGATCTTTAAGGCTTTATATAACGTAAACGAATGAGTTATAAAAGAATTCACCCCCTCACAGTTGTCATGAAGGGCAAAATTAGCCGTATAGACCAAAACCACAATTTGTACCAGCCTGTAAACATGTTTTTTTCTGCTGTAAAGTTGGGCATTTTAACATGGGGCTCAATGAGATTCTGCTCCCTTCTGGAGCCTCTAGTGGCCAGTCGATGAATTGCAGTTTAAGTCACTTCCGTACTGGCTTCAACAGAAACTGGGGGAGGTTGCCGCTTGGGCTCAATCCAAGGGGAGGGATAAACAGTTGTCTTTCAAACACGTAATATGATAACGCTACAACCACAACGAGTCCCATGCGTTTTCCCACCAGCGGAGCTAGTTGATAGATTAAACTTTTGCGTATCCGGTTGGCAAAACCCTAAACATATCTTCCTTTTTAAAGAATGACTTCATTGCCGTTCTTTTCTCAAAGAAAAGCTTAACTCTATGACTTCCAGAGTCGTGGCCAAAGCCAATTCGAAAGACCGCTGCTCGCCAGCCCTCTTCTTTGTTTTCAAGTAGCAGGGAGTTCACGCGGAACCATCACAACTCTGCCGTCATTATGTTAAGCTCTATACACGATGTGATTGGCCTGACTAGAGTTTGGTTTTTCCAGCTCGCAAGCCAACGGAGAGTTGCTAGATGATCCAGGCTGCAAATGACATTTGCTGCCGCTGGGGTGCAATGCGAAAGTTATTCAGGGATAATGCCATGGTGTGTGTGTGTGTGTGTGTGTGTGTGTGTGTGCTTGTGACTCTCTCTTTAGCTCCAGCCAACTGCACGAGTTTGGCTGTTTTAGGAAAGAAAATGTCTGTCTTTTATAAATATGATAAAACTCTTCGGAGATATGAAGGATGCAATACTACTCTATAGGTAGGGTACAACGGGGCTATAGGCTCCACGGGGTAAAAGGCTCCTTTTATTTTATTTTCCTCTAATCCACTAGATGGCACAAAAACTTGTAAAATAAACAGCGGCTGACATGACATGATTAGATTCAGATTGTAAGTATCATATATTACGTTGGGTGTCCACCTTAGAGATAATCACCATATTTATAATGAAACCATCATATTTAAAAATGTGATATTAATCATATCATATAATAAAATATCATTTATTGTCACTACTGTAAATCTATATTAAATTATGTTTATCTCCTTCAATGGTTTCAGAATCTTTACTTTTTTAAAAGATTTTGTTTCCATATTTTTCAGATATATTTCTATATTAACATATTAATGACAGCATTTACTGATCAAAAATGAATTCTTTTATTCCTCAAAATAAACAGAAAAAGTTCAAACTTTGCTCAAGTGATTGTTTTGAACAAGTATTAACTTAGACATTATTAAACACATATTATTTTAGCTGAAGTATTTGTATTAATACTGTGTGCCTTTTGCCCCGTGCTGGTGAGCCTTTTACCCCATGTGTGGGGTAAAAGGCCCCCCTTGTTACCTCATACATTTATACGATTTTTAAATAAAATTAACCACTTTTGTGATTTATTTTCACACAAAAACTGTTGCTCCATAAATGTTCAATACAAACATATGATATATTTTTCTGTATATCATACATTATAGGAGTAGTGAAAAGCACACTTTTCGTAAGGTGTGCCTTTAGCCCCGTTGTACCCTACTTAACATGAGATTGGCAGAAACTGTGTTATGTACCCTTTATTTGACTTGATTTGAAATGAATTAACCCCTTAACTGCTTGGTGCTCTTTTAATTTATCGTCCTTTTTCATAGGCTATCACATATTTTAGTAATCATCATAAATTAGGTATCATTCGAAAGCTTACAAATTCAAAATTGGACGTTGCGTTACCATGGAAACGATACTCTAAATTCTTTTAGCAGGCTCCTCCCCTATTGGGCGGTGTCAGGCTTCATATTACAACATTTATTTGAACTACTTTTTAATGAAAACCTTTTCTAATCTTGACAAAACGCTTATCTTCGGAAAACTCTACAGGAGTCGGAGTCTCATGGTTCCATATTTTGTGATATAAGTGATGTTTGGACAGAAAAGTATTTGTTACAGGAAAACTCATCAAAAAACAAACAAACAAACAAAAAATTAATGGAATGTGGGTGATACCTGGTGGCTATTTTTGATACAGCATCAAAACAAAATCTCATTGGAACTTCAACTTCAAATTTGGAACACAACTTGGTTAGACATATGGCTTTGATTTTATAGTAAAAAGTTTTAGAGTAAATTTAAACTTTCATAGCTTTTCATACTTTTTGAAGTGCTTTCAGCAAAAATATGCTGAGTATCTTCTTTAAAAAAAAAAAAAAAAAAAAAGACCAAACTAAAGTGTGTATATATTCCAAAGCATTTTTGAATTATAACCATTTAAGTTTGGATAGTGCATTTTCACATCTATTCTCAAAAAGGGGGGTGACAGTTAAGGGGTTAATGTAAATAAAATTACGACCCTAAAACCAATCATTTAACCCTGAAACCATTTTTGCTGTACATAACACACTCAAATTCAGTGATTTAAAAATATACAGGTGCTGGTCATATAATTAAAATACCATCAAAAATAAATTTCACTAATTCCATTCAAAAAGTGAAACTTGTATATTATATTCATTCATTACACACAGACTGATATATTTCAAATGTTTAATTTAGAAGGCCACTATCAGAGCAACCTGGGCTCTCATAACACCTGAGCAGTGCCACAGACTGATGGACTCCATGCCACGCCGCATTGCTGCAGTAATTCAGGCAAAAGGAGCCCCAACTAAATATTGAGTGCTGTTTATGCTCATACTTTTCATGTTCATACTTTTCAGTTTCCCAAGATTTCTAAAAATCCTTTCTTTGTATTGGTCTTAAGTAATATTCTAATTTTCTGAGATACTGAATTTGGGATTTTCCTTAGTTGTCAGTTATAATCATCAAAATTAAAAGAAATAAACATTTGAAATATATCAGTCTGTGTGTAATGAATGAATATAATATACAAGTTTCACTTTTTGAATGGAATTAGTGAAATAAATCAACTTTTTGATGATATTCTAATTATATGACCAGCACCTGTATATGTATAATGTAAATAAAACTGTCCATTCTTTTATGAGGAAATCGAGGGCTGGATTGCCATGCTGTACCAAATACGGCTACGGAGAACATTTTTTATTTGTCTGTAAATAGACAGAACTTCCTTATTTTCCTCAGAATATGTATTAATAAGAGCGGGGCACAGAATAGCAACCTTTTAATTCACCACTGACTTTCAAACTGCACCTCGGAGGGCAATCAATGAAATGCGCAGTCCTGTTGACTTCACTAAACCGTAAACATCTTCAGGCTGTCTTGTTGTATTACATGTTTGCAATAGCAAGATTATAAAAGCGTGAAATTTACAATCACAAAATAGTGGTGGTATTAAACAGCACTAGCCTTGAGATAAAGGATAAACTCATGACTGGCGTCTCAGACCTGCTGTTTAACAGCCTCAGGTAAAGAGAAGGGCTCAATTTCATATTCAAATCTGTTTGTAAGAGGCTGTTTACTGGACACTACAGCTAAGAAAATCATGCAAACTGGCTTAAGTATTCCATCATTTTTAGGTCTTAAAGGGATGCTCTTACCATTGTAGATATAATCTGAGCCTCAAACAGTAATGGAAGATGCGCTGGCATTTAGAACTTCATATTCATTTCATACAAATGTTCAACACACACAGTGGGGCCCAAATTCTGGGATTCGAAATCGAATTTAAATCTGGACTTAAACATGTTTTAAGAGTTTGAAAAATGTGAAGAATTAAACCGATTCCATTGTATTAATATTAAAATGTCACTTTACCTTAGTTCTCCTCAGTTGTCAGACAGGGTTTCTGCAGGTTTCATGAAGGTAAATTTAAGACCAATTAAAGAAAATTGAAGGAATAAATTGAAGGGAACAAAACGTCAATATGTTTTCTAAATGTAAATGTCTAAGCACACAATGAGTTATATTAGATGACACTTTTACAATTACAATTTTCAACAGATCTCCATAACTTTTTAATTTTCATACCCAATGACAGATATTTGTTCTTGTTTTAAGCATAAACTCACTTAATTCAGAAAACAAGACTTTTTGCATGTCAAGTAAATATATCTTGATTTAAGGATGTTTAGAATTTCTACTGGAAAACAAAAATCCTGAGGAAGAACACCATTTTTGCAGTGCATACAATTTAAAGAACACTCCACTTTTTTGAAAATAGGCTAATTTTCCAACTCCCCTAGAGTTTTCGAATCCATTCTGACGATCTCCGGGTCTGGCGGTAGAACTTTTAGCATAGCTTAGCATAGATCATTGAATCTGATTAGACCGTTAGCATCTCGCTCAAAAATGACCAAAGACTTTCGATATTTTTCATATTTAAAACTTGAAATGAAAATGAGCCTATTTTCAAAACAAGTGGAGTGTTCCTTTAAGCCTTAAATTAAGACTTAAGACCCACGGAAACCCTGGTTAGATGATGTAAACTTACACAGCTTGATCATAATATCCTACCATCCCTGAATATATTTATATTTGACTGACATTTTAAGATGTTATTGGCAGATGTTATTGCATCCCATGACATTGCTGATAAACCTTTATGTAAACCACTAAAAATTACTATAGCAGTATTTGATCTGCATGAATCATTCTTCAAATTCTGCATGTGTGTTTAGATTGAGCTTAGATACATATAAAACTGTTGTTTTACAAACAAAAATGTGAGTTGTGCTTACTGGCACAAGTCAAGAGACCCTTCCTCAAGGCTTTTATAAATTTCTTCATGTTTTATTATCCATTAGATAATCATTCACCAAGTTTGATTAATAATAATAAGGCTTTCCTTGGCAAGTAATAATAATAAATGGAAATTGAGGTATAAAAAGTTGATTTTAATGGAGTATGGAGGACTGACAACTCAGCCAAAATCAAAAGAAACAAATCACAAGACAAGATAGTGTCAGCACACACACTTTCAATGATGACCAAAGATTCATTGCAGACAAAAGTGAATCTGAAATTAATGTAGTCCAACAAAACTCAGCATTTTTGTGTTGGAGGTGAGAAGTAACAGTGACATGTGATAATGGAAAAGTGATGGTAATGATGAACAAGTTTTGGCACACTGAATATAAAGTATGACAAGGTATGACGATGATGTATCAAACGCACCATTAGACCATTTGATTTGTCTTTTCTGTATGAAGACAGGACATCATGATAGCATTGAGAAATACTGAAAAGTTGGACTTTCTCCCCTGTCCTTCACATTGTTAAACTTTGGTGCAGGAGTATTGCTAGAATGTACCTTCTCTGATCAGGTGATGTATTTGCAGCCCTTGATAAAACATGCATATGTTTTCAGTCTCTCCAAAGATATGCAAGTATTTTCAATTTGCAATGTCACAAATGTATTCCTTAAAAGAGAAAGAAAACAATCAAAAACCACTACATAAAATAAAGATCGGACATATTTTACACGCCACTGGTAACCACCACCAGCCCAGCAGTAACACTTCTTAATGTCATTTTTGACATATTCACACAAACACAAAATAGCAGAAAGAAGCTCTTGATTAAAGTTAACCAACACTGACGTAGAGTTTTACTATCTTACTACAATTGTGATTCATTCGCTGAACTGTAAAAACAAGGTCAATTGTGATCTGTTTTGTTGTAGACAATTTGAAGACAGACAAACAAGAATGAGTGTTCAAGTAGATAATTCTGCTTCACATTCAAATGGTTAATGATGACCAATAGTGTCATGCTGCGTCCCAATTCGCCTACTTGTACTAAGACCTAAAAGTATGTACTCTTTTTGTGAAGAAAAAGTAGATACTTTTGAGTGTTTAGCATTGTACTTCGTCATCTTTAATGGACCGCTCTGCCGTTTAATTACATGTATCCTGTCACCGTTTAAACTGCCCACTGTCAATCACTGTCACAGTTAAAATCCTCCACATTCAATTTTATTTAATTTCCTACCGTATCGGAGAGAAGTGCAGTGGCAAGCTGATCTGCCATTCATGGGTCTTTCATGCGGAGACGCTCATGTGTTTGCAATTTGAATATAATGATGCATTTAAAAGTTAATGGCCAAACGTATCATTACAAAAGTTCACAATGCTGTTGCAAATTAAATATAATGTGGATAGTATTAAATATATTTTCGTCAGGTTAGATACTGATAATTATTCACTTAAACCCCTTTTATCTAAACCGCTCTACTTAACCATCAGACTCGCACATCCATCATGTTTGTAGTTTTTTGACATTTTTTATCCGTGTTTGTAGTTCTAATCGAATCCTCGTCCAACTCACAATGGGTTGTGGGCAATATTAGCCGTTAGAGTGTGCATCGATCTGCACTTCGGATTTTAACCGGAAAAAGTAGACCATCCGGATATCTTTGGAATACTTATTCCAACATACTACGATTTGGGACACATTAATTCTATTTTTGAATACTATTTAGGACGGACAGTATGTGAATTGGGACGCACCATCAGTGTCTTTAGCCACCACAGGTGGTTTAACCCAATGGTATCATCTATTGTTTTTGTTATATTAGGCCCAAATGAACGAACATCAAGTAAAACCTGTAATACAAAAAAATTATGACAAAAAAAAAATAATGAAATACAATGCTTTAGCTCTTATGCGCCACTATAAAAATATTTGCACGGATGTCAAGTACAGTGCGACACAAAACTACAAGTGATCAATAGAAAAGAAACCCAAACTATGGTAAAATCCTTTTGAAAAGGATTTTTGGATTTATTATCCACAGTGTTTGAATGATTACATGCACAGATCTTTATGGCAGAGTATCCAACACAGGCATACTACTTCATTGCACACACAGAATACTGTGCGATATCAAAGATGATGGTTTAAAGACAAGTCTTCATGTCTTCAGACAGTGATTCGCTTGAAGCCTATGAGCTCAAACTGGGGAGTCTGGACAGCAGGACTGTTTGTAAGTTGCAGAAGAAACCCAGCAGCAGATGGTTTCACTTCCTGCCTGCACTTTAGGTGAAGCACTTTAAGCAAAAGGCCGACCTGGTAAATATTTGGTTTCCTCCAAACTCCAGGTTTGGAGTGCCAGGTCAAAAAACCTTCACAGTGAGCATAAAGACATTATGCACATTAATGCATCACGCCACATATGCGATCTAGACAATGCTGCTCTTTGGAAAGGAAACACTTCCATTTTGTTTTCTTTAGTGCAGCTGCAAGGTGTAAAACGTTGAATTAGGCCATCAAAGGTGAAACACAATGGGAACATAGAGGAAAAAGTAGGCTAACAATGCTGATGTACCTATATGATGCATCATTCAGTAGAACGGCAAATCAAGGCTTTTTACAGGCAGCTTTGGCTTTCCCATTATTGCTGGACTTGAGTTGTGTCATCTCCACATCAGCCACGGCATCTGATGGCAAACTGCTACGCATACGCTCAATGGTCTTCTGGTAGGAAGCTTTCTCCTGTTCCAGAGAACGAATCAGGTGCTTCATCTTGCTCTCTCGTGACAGTAAGCTCTCCACGCTGCTCTCCAACGTCTGAATCTTCAAACGAGCCGTCTGTTAATAAGAAAGCCAAACAAGAGAATGATTAATGAATCTTGTGAAGAAACTATACACAATTGTTCATGTGACCATATTAGGGGTGTGCAATATATATCGTCTGCGATAATATCGTGATTGTTGTTTTAACGATGTGCAATCTGACATTATCAATTATATCCCTCACACACCCAGAGAGTGCATGCATATGCACTACGTGGTGTAGTCCTGTAGATTAGACTAGTGTGTGTGTGCATTTAGAGTGCACGCTTTCACTGCAAGATTTACTCTATATAATTTAATATAGTTAATAAATATCACACAAAGAGTGCAGTTTTTTCTCCAGGTATCAGCATAACAAATGTGATATTGATTTTATGCAAGTTTACTAAACAAGAAGTTAATATTAAGTGACTTACAATTTAGACACCATATTGCCTGTTTTTGCTCTATTTCGCCACCAAAATAGTTGAAAACAAAGACACAGAACTGTAATTGCGTCTCTGAGCAAAACACGGTAGTTTTCTTACTGAATGAATCAGCATTTTGAACTAATCAGTTGAATCAATGATTCAATGACTAGGATAGATTAAGACGGTCAAATGCTTCGTTCCTTGAATGAATCGGTTGAATCTCAATGACTCACTCATTAACAGTGACTTGCTGTCACCTACCGCTGGTTTTAATTTCACATTTAAAGTATCTTTTCATGTTTTAAATCATTTCAAATATCAATATTCAACGTTTTAATGTTTTAAACATCAAAACATTATTTATGCACAACTGCAGGTTATTAATTTGTCACTTCTGAGCAGCATTAAACAGTCTGTGTAAATTATCTAAATGTCACTTCAGATTCAGCTTCTGTGTTTCCTCTGCACTGCAAATATGAATTTTGTTGATATTTAATTTGATTGGTAACAGCCCTATTGTGCTTTATTATTATTAATTTTTTATTACATTTATGAACTTGACAACAGATAATGCATGCATACAATTAGGTTTAAAAAGATGATTTCTGTCACTGCTGTGAACTGACCACCACACAGAATATGAAGAATATCATAAACTTTAGGAGTCAGCTGACCACGGCAGTTCTAAACCTGCCAAAGTACGCACACCCCTAGACAATATACACCATTGTTCAAAAATGTGGGATCGGTATGTTTTTTAATGTTTTTTGAAACCAGTCTCTTATGCTCACCAAGGCTGCTTTTATTTGATGAAAAATACAGTACAGTAAAACCGTAATATTTGGAAATATTATGACAATTTTCTTTTCCTATTTTAATATATTTAAAAAAAATTATTTATTCCAGTGATGGAAAAGCTTAATTTTCAGCAGCCATTAATCTAGTTTTTGGTGTCACATGATCCTTAATATATATTTACATTTACATTTATGCATTTGGCAGATGCTTTTATCCAAAGCGACTTACATTGTATTCAAAGTACACATTTTTTGTCAGTTCTTGCTTTCCCTGGGAATCGAACCCATGACCTTGGTGTTGCTAGTGCCACACTCTTATTGTTTGAGCTACAGGAAAGCGGATTTATTTGCTGATTTAATATGCTGATTTGGTGCTTAAAAAATACAAAACCAATTCCAAAAAAGTTGGTACACTGCACAAATTGTGAATAAAAAAGGAATGCAATAATTTACAAAATCTTATAAACTTATAATTTTCTTCACAATAGAATATAGATAACATCTCAAATGTTGAAAGTGAGACATTTTGAAATGTCATGCCAAATATTGGCTCATTTTGGATTTCATGAGAGCTACACATTCCAAAAAAGTTGGGACAGGTAGCAATAAGAGGCCGGAAAAGTTCAATGTACATATAAGGAACAGCTGGAGGACCAATTTGCAACTTATTAGGTCAATTGGCAACATGATTGGGTATAAAAAGAGCCTCTCAGAGTGGCAGTGTCTCTCAGAAGTCAAGATGGGCAGAGGATCACCAATTCCCCCAATGCTGCCCAAAAATAGTGGAGCAATATCAGAAAGGAGTTTCTCAGAGAAAAATTGCAAAGAGTTTGAAGTTATCATCATCTACAGTGCATAATATCATCCAAAGATTCAGAGAATCTGGAACAATCTCTGTGCGTAAGGGTCAAGGCCGGAAAACCATACTGGATGCCCATGATCTTCGGGCCCTTAGACGGCACTGCATCACATACAGGAATGCTACTGTAATGGAAATCACAACATGGGCTCAGGAATACTTCCAGAAAACATTGTCGGTGAACACAATCCATCGTGCCATTCGCGCGTTGCCGGCTAAAACTCTATAGGTCAAAAGAAGCCATATCTAAACATGATCCAGAAGCGCAGGCGTTTTCTCTGGGCCAAGGCTCATTTAAAATGGACTGTGGCAAAGTGGAAAACTGTTCTGTGGTCAGACCAATCAAAATTTCAAGTTCTTTTTGGAAAACTAGGACACCATGCCATCCGGACTAAAGAGGACAAGGACAACCCAAGTTGTTATCAGCGCTCAGTTCAGAAGCCTGCATCTCTGATGGTATGGGGTTGCATGAGTGCGTGTGGCATGGGCAGCTTAAACATCTGGAAAGGCACCATCAATGCTGAAAGGTATATCCAAGTTCTAGAACAACATATGCTCCCATCCAGACGTTGTCTCTTTCAGGGAAGACCTTGCATTTTCCAACATGACAATGCCAGACCACATACTGCATCAATTACAACATCATGGCTGCGTAGAAGAAGGGTCCGGGTACTGAAATGGCCAGCCTGCAGTCCAGATCTTTCACCCATAGAAAACATTTAGCGCATCATAAAGAGGAAGATGCGACAAAGAAGACCTAAGACAGTTGAGCAACTAGAAGCCTGTATTAGACAAGAATGGGACAACATTCCCATTCCTAAACTTGAGCAGCTTGTCTCCTCAGTCCCCAGACGTTTACAGACTGTTATAAAAAGAAGAGGGGATGCCACACAGTGGGAAACATGGCCCTGTCCCAACTTTTTTGAGATGTGTTGATGCCATGACATTTAAAATCAACTTATTTTATCCTTAAAATTATACATTTTCTCAGTTTAAACATTTGATATGTCATCTATGTTGTATTCTGAATAAAATATTGAAATTTGAAACTTCCACATCATTGCATTCTGATTTTATTCACAATTTGTACAGTTTTTTTTGGAATCGGGTTTGTATTTCTTAGAATCAAAGAAAAAAAAAAACATTGTTGGTCAACCATGCTGAAAATTCCAGGCTGAGAACGGTTTGTAATCCTAACGTGCCGAACCAAGCACGAGTGGAAATATAACTGGTACCGTTCTTAGAACTGTTCAGCCCGGCAGTGGAAAAGCAGCTAATCATCCCCTTGGAATTATAAGGTTCTATCTGACATTTTTGTCAAAATTGGGTTATTCACATATTCTTATTCTGTGACAACTTATTTACATTATGTGATGTTTTTTTTAAGTTGTGTACTGTACATTTTGGAACTTTTTATTTAGAAAATAAAAAGGTTCTATCTACACAGTCGAATGGAATGCAAAAACATTGAAACTCAATATCTCGAAACCGGTCAGAATGCAGATAGAACCTTATAATTCCAAGGTGGCATAATGTTACTGTCACTTTTGATGAATTTAATGCATGCTTGCTAAATAAAAGTATAAATTATACAATCTTACAGAAATCCAACTTTTTAACAGTAGTGCATTTAGAAAGGGTGTTTTAATGCTACTTTGACATGTCAAAATGTCAAAGTACATTTTCTACATGGAATGTAAAATGAGTTTTATATGAAAACACATTTATCCATTTCTAAAAAATATGTATACATTTCATACATGTTGGTGAAATGGCAATTAATAAAACTCAAGAAAACTTTTGACTAAAGAATTTTTAAATGAAACATTTTCCCCAAATGGTAGCTATGAGGAAATTTTGTCAGATGTTTCAGGCTGTAAGCTGTGCCAATGGCTCAACTAGTAGTATTAGAATAGTTAGTATACTTTGGAAAATTTAGAAAGTGAGCCAAATATCTTTTCACTTTCCCTATATCATGTTTCTAGGAACAGCTTGGTTTTAGCAACAGGTTGTTTTTAAGAACAACTTGGAGATGAGCATGTTGTGACGTTACATGTTTAGTCTAATGGAGTTTCAAAGATAATTCATTCTACCACATTCATAAACACTAGTGGATGACAGATCAACAAGCTATTATCAGCCAAATTCCTATTACTTTTCATTTTAAATTTGAAATGTGAAAATCAATATACCATTTTAATATTCTTTGGTAGTAAATGAAGAGGCGTATTTGTAAAAATCTTAAGTTTTAGGCTGTTTGTCTTTTGTACTATGCTGCCACACACTGGCAATGAAGGCACAAAACACTTCTCTACTTGTGCTGTTTTGTGATAATATTATACAACTACATACCTGCAGTTTCTCTAGCAAGTCCATGTTCTGTTTCTTGAGCTGGGCATTGGATTTCTCCAGTTTATCCAGCCTATCAGACTCCTCTGATGGTGGAGGAGCGTCTGACAGCTCATCCTGCAGGACGTGGTACTCCACTTCATACGCGTGCAGCTGCTTGGAGATGTCCATCTCAACCGCCTGCAAACCACATTTCATACTGACCGTTAGATTATGCCACAGGTCTTTCAAATTATTCACACACATACTGTAACATAATATAAATCCTTTTTTTTTTTATCTTGTTCAATTTCATTCACAACACAGGCTTTTGATTTTTGAAAAGCAAGTTACACCACCTAGTGGTTAAAGTGCATTCTAGTCTAAATAGCCTGTTTGGAAAGAGACACCAGTGTACTCCATACTGCACAGGAAACACTGTGTGCTGCCTACTAATAAAATAGTATGTGAAACAGTATTTAGTATGCTACACTGTTGTCACATGATCATTTATGCCATATGTTTACTTTTACTTTACAAAAAAATACATATTTTGAGTTTGATCACATAAGTCAAGGAAGACGTCAAAATCATGTAACAAATTGTTTTACAATCATTTACAATCAGGAATTGATTCTATTGATGATATGAAAAATTAAATATTAGATTAACAACTTACTGAAACTTAAAAACACAAATGTGAAAAAAAATATGAAAAAAAAAAAAAAACAGTGTATGATTTAAAACAAATAAAGCAAAACAACATATATATCATTTCCCTTATACATTCATATACATTTTATATTAAAATCTTGACACATTATATGGACACATTATGTGCCAACTATAAAGTATAAGTATAAAAAAAATCCCCATAAATCCAGGAATAAAGTTTATTTCATTTTAAATATACCTTGGTGATCGTCTCTTCCATTTGGCTTTGAGTGAGGGTGGGGATGGTGGATTTAAGGTAGTCCACGATACTTTCAAAGCCGTCACACTCCAGTATCTCTCCCTCGTGGCTGCTCAGCAAACACAGGGCCACCTTAAAAATCACCTCCGTGCCTTGGACAAACAGGAGGTCTGCCACAGAACACACATACATGTACAAGAGTCAAAGGCTATACAATACTTCACTTATGTGTGCAATGCATGAATTTAAACAAGATCATTTCACCACAGTCTTCAAGGTTCCCCCTAACTCCAACACATACCCTACAGTTATGTAGGAAGTGAAATATACCAAATATACGGGCAACAAAGCCGAGCGGGAACTGAGAGGCGAAGAGAGTGAGGAACCAGGGCGCGGCGTACAGGCTGGGGCAGATCTCATGCTCCTCCAGGTGATTGTAGAGGTTACGGTGATAGTCGTGCAGCAGGCGGGACAGCTGGTACATCTGGATCTATAGAGAGAGGAAGAAAATGTCCTACACTTACAGGAGTGAACTTTAAACAGGCTCAAATGAGACTGGCTGTAACAGGCTCTCTCTCACGGGATTAAACATTGGCACATCTGATGATGAATAACCACTAACAGCTGAGGAGGAAATAGTGTACAAGAGGTGGAGACGGCTGTTTGCATACCACTTGAGCAAGTGTGAGTTTAAGTCAAGTGCATTAAAAATACTGTGCTGGTCGCCGTAACAAAATAAGGATTTGGAATTTACATTTCACTAAAAGTAAAAGCACTTTCCTTTTTTTATTTATTTGTATAGTATTTATCAAATTTAAGGTGTGCTAGGTAACTTTCAAATTATGTTTCACTGGCCAATGCAACAATGGCTTTGAATGATATACAGACTGACACCTAGTGGTGTGGATGTGGCATTGTAAGGCCTGATGACACTTCAAAAATATCCAAAAAAAGGCCATACTTTATTTATTTTATAAATGAAAGTGTTCAATAAAAATTAGTTTTTAATGCAATAGGAAAACATTTAATATAACATTCAGTTGAAACAAATCAGGACACATTGTTCTATACTCGTTTTGTTACCTGACACAAAAAAACAGACATGCTACATTTAACAATAGGCATAATCACAAAAGCAAACATACCAGTTCTGAAAGAAAAACACGAAGTAATGAAACCTGACACACTCTCACACAGCGCACCTGCAGGGAGATCATGTCGGGGCGGTACTGCCGGCGAATGCCAAGATCGTACATGAGGAACTTGAGGGTGTCGAAAGCCTGTTCTTCACTCATATGCAACAGTAGCAAACCGGCCACAAAACTGATGCCCTGGCAGTAGCCCACCTCCGTGTCCAGCAGGGAGTAGGCCTTCAGGAGATTGTACAGAGACAGCTGTCCGGCTCCCAGCTGAGCACTGAAATACTGGTGCGTTGGGAATGTCCGGCCTGGAAAGGGGAACATCACTTCAGTAATGTGCTGGGTGTAAAATATAACACTATAATCCATGTGAATTAGCTGCAACAATATGAAAATATACAGTTTTATAATCCGATTTGAGATTTTATAGTATAGATCTGATAGCATTGCAAGTTTTATTGGTGATTTGACAATTAATAAACAAATAATACACACATTGCAACTAATAATGCATTCCATGTATGTAGTTTATTAGTAAGTGTATTCCCCTATAAATAAACTATAAGTACAAAGTTAGACACAGACCGAGGTCGACCAGGATGGCGTGTTGCTGTGCTGTGAGCTGCTTGAGGAGATCCTGATAGGACGTTTCAGCGGGCTGCTGCCGCTGCGGCAAACGGTGACGCAGACGATACTGCTGGGAGAGAAGGAGCCACACCTCACCCCGCCGACTTTTAGGGACACCTACAGAGACACACACATATAAATAAACAAACAAACTGAGGGAAATCTGAGTGTTATTTAGAAGAGCAAAACAATTTCACATTTATTTAAATCTATACTACCGTTCAAATTTTTTATATATTTTAAAATGTCATTACTCCAGTCTTCAGTGTCAAATGATCCTTCAGGAATTATTTTAATATGCTGATTTGGTGCTCATTTTTATTAATTTCTTCTTGTTATGGAGCTCCATAAGAAGGGCAGACATTCAGTCTCCCGTGGCCAGACATCTTGCAGTTGCTGGACACAATCACATCGATATGAGATTCTGTGGCATTTAGAGATTGACTAGTCCAAGAAGAGGCGGTGATCCTAACAAAAGATTGTTACCGTGGGAAGCTAAGTGGATTTATTATATTTTGTACAACCAAAGGAATTGAATGAAGACCTTACATTTTCATATAGAACTTAAATCGTTCTCCAATATTGTTCTCCATTTTGATGCATTTTTTTATATCTACATTGGTTTAGAGTAAGATTCATTGATGGACATTACTTGCATATTATTACTGGCTGTTAGGAAACAAAACTAAATGTTGTGATCAAGTATGTTGGTGAATTTTGTTATTGTTTCGATATAGGTCTCTCTTTTTGTATTTTTGTTTTTATGATCTTTAGTATCTTTATTCTTTTTCTATGGACTGTTAGGAAACAATATTTTGTGATCTAGTATGTTGGTGAATTTAGTTTTTGTTAAATTGTTTCAATATACATTTCTTTTTATCTTTTCTTGTTTAAAATGTATCATCACTGAATTTTTACTTTATTGTGTATTGAGTTCATCTTGTGTAAAATTTTATGTGATCATGTGACAAGATAGTTCAGTCTTAAGATGGTTCCTGGTCTGAGCAGTCAACTTGGCATTGAGAAAGGTCACGTGACCGAACCGTTTGCCATTAAAGCAGTGGTTTTCTCTTGCAATTTGTGTCCTTTTCTTCATTGATAGAGTGTGCAGGCTTTTTTTAATCACTTCCCTTGGAGTTTTTTGGTCTATGCATCGCATATGTAGATTTTTTGGCTATTTTTCTTATTATTAACATTGAAAACAGCTGATACATTTTTTTCAAGATTCTTTGGTGAATAGAAAGTTCAAAAGAACAACATTTATTTGAAATATTTTGTACAAATGTAAGCATTTTACTGTCCTGTTGATCAAATTAACGTGGCCTTGCTGACCCCAAACTTTTGAATGATAGTGTAATTATTTCTACAACTGTGTAACAAAGTTGTGTAACAACAAAAGATGATGTAGAGTAGCACGCCAGAGACCAGAATCTTGGGGTTTCAATGACAGAAGTAAACCATTTTTACCCTGGCAGACGGCACTGTGGATCTCTTCTTTGTCCCACTGTACTTTAGTGCGGCAGGGGCTGCTCAACTTCCTGTCCCACAGGGCCTGCAACTCTTTGGAGCACTGACACACTTCCTGGTAGTCCAGCTTCATTTTACGAATGTGCAATTCATCACGGCTGGCTGCAGGGTGAGAAAACTGCTAGTCAGGTTTAGCATTTACTTGTTAACTAGTAATTAATATATTGCTTTTAGATGCAAAGAGATGACAGAACAATGACATTCAGAGTGTCAAAATTATCATCACCTCCATCACCTGGTGTTACCATAGAGACAGAGGTATATTCTATGTAACTGGTTCTCAAGTGCTTGGTTGTGACCCAAAAATGTGAACAGAAGGGGGAAAATATGCTAAATGCAATTTTGTAATCGTAATTAAAACGAATTAATATATTTTATCAGTATATGATTTATAAAATGTCCATCATATTATTCTAAGAGTATATTACAATAATATATGTTCTTAAAACAATATTATGCTATTCATATTATGCTATTCATCACAGGTTTGCCACTTGATGTCCAATGTAAAATATGGGTCCACAAGCAAAACCAGTTGAGAACAATTCATCAAAGTCATGAATACAACAATTAAATAAGTTTTGGTTTGTAAAAAAAATAAAATAAAAATGCCTTTACAGCAATGCATTTACAAATGGAAGCCTCACAGGCAAGCGTGCACGACTGTCAATAAAATGTAGCATGCTGCTGATAGATTGAGGAAAATTAAGCACTCTTCATTTCCATAGCAACTTCAGACAAGATTCAAAGTATATAAAGACATGGCATGGCCTTTTACAGGAACCAGAAAGCATCACAAAACATTTGTACCATCCAAGATAAAAGCATACATGAACATCTTTGCAGATGAATAAGAGAACAATGCTCTGTTAGACTCCAGATTGATGCAACTCTGCAACTATTGCACTTAAGAAAAGGCAGAAGAAAATGATTCTAAAAAACAATTGTTATTGTTTAGGCAGCAGCTATTTGCACTAAGTGCAAATAGCAATAGATGCTATTTATACCAAGTGTAAAAAGCAACTAGATTCTGTTTACACTCAGTGAAAATAGCATATTTTCTTAGCCATAGATGATATTTACACAGTGCAAATAGGTGTAGATGCTATTTACTAAGTGAAATAGCATACTAAGTGAAAATGGTGATCATTTACACCATAAAAAAGTAGCAATTCTTTGCAATATGTGTAAATAGTAATTACATGCAATTTATACTTTTGACAGATACATACTATTTGCCCCTCACTATTGTTATACATTAACATGATGCAATAATAACAGAGTGTAAATGATTATATTTATTAAAATTATTAAATGGATGCCACCTTAATGGGACAATAAAAGCCCATTAACTACACCTACCCCTACCCAATAAATGCTTTTATTATTAAACATTTCTTTAGGCACTTTATTTCTATATTTAGAACATTTCTTAATTTTTAATGAAAGTAAATGCCTTTCCGATATGATTTGTGATGAGAAAAGGAAGAAGAGCGAGCTCTGCAAAAGGCGGATTCAAACCCGAGTCAATCGCGTCAAAACCAATATCCTTCAGCCTTATGCTTTACTGATTGCACCACTGAATACGTAGAAATATGAGTGTTTTTTTCCCCTCTTGTTTGGCCCAACCAGGCATTGTTTGTCGAAGCTAGTGCGAATAGCACTTGCCAACAAGGCACGCTATTTGCACTTCGTGTGAATAGACACTCCGTATTGTTTATCGGTACTGGAGAACATGTGGCTAACTGCCTCTTGCTGGTTTGTATACATTACAGCCAAACAATGATATCATGCCAACAACTGCCTGAAGTTCAGCCTGTTCAGGCAAGATGTAAATGCCAAGGCTGTATTTTCTTACCTTCTACTTGGACATGTTTATTCAGTTCAGCCCATCCAAGAGCACACAAAAACAGACAGAAAACATAAAAAGTAAAAGGTAGAGGAAGCGAATTGAGTTTCATGTGTGATGCAGTTTGGCCAACAGAGGGCAATATTTCACATATTTTTTGCTTTGCTCTTCCGAAGCAAAGTTGTAATACTAATACACAATATTATTAACCTGTCATAATGTGTTAAAAAGATTGAAATACTGATATTACTGAACTATTTATGAAAGACTAAGGCTACATATGTAGCTCAAGGGTCACAAAACTGAAAGCACACTCTTAAAGTACGTGAACGTCATCCTGATATTCACAGCTATATTTAACTTTGCTCCAGAATGTAAAATAGAGGCAGTGACACTTGCCCCTCTTAAAATAAGGCTAAGGCAAAAACAACAGTCTAATCAGAGTGACGGGAGGAAACACACCCTCTCCTGTGACTGCACAATGTGCCATGAACGCTGGACTACTGCTGTAGGTTTACATTTGTATGCAATTTTATGTCATCCAAAGTGACTTACATTGCGACTGACTTGTTCATATATTAGGTTTAATTTACCAGTTCATGCATTCCCTGGGAATCAAACCCATGACCTTAACCTTGTTAGTGCCATGCTCTATCGTTTGAGCTACTGGAAATATTTTTAGTGGTAGTTCACCAAAAGAATGAAATTCTTAATTTGGAATCCCCTGGTGACTGCTCCATTCATTATTTGGGAAAAAGCTACATAATATTTTTCCTTTTGTGTTCCATGAAAGGAAAACTTAAATAGGTTTGGAATGAGAAAATGTTTACAGAATTGTCTTTTTTGGGTGAACGAACAGGCACCCAGTGAAGTGGGTCTGCACGTTTATGAGCAAATCCAAATAAGAGAAAGGATAAATTATAAGAGAGAGAGAGAGAGAGAGAGAGAGAGAGAAAAAGTAGACACACTAACCCTCCAGGCGCTGGTTCTCTTTCTCCATGCGGATTAGCAAAATCTGTTGGTGGATGGCTTTCTTCCACAGGGCCCTGTAGTCAGCTGGGCTGCGCCGGCCCTTTTCTCCACCAAAGCCCTGCTCTGTGGACAGGGGGCCGGCCTGAGGGTCTTGATCCTGGTTCAGAGCCCGAGGAGAAAGTGGCAGCAGCTCCCGGCCATCCATGTGCTCTGGAAAACAGCAGATGCTGACCAAAATGTCTAAGATCCATGCTCAAATGGCATGGAAAGAAAATAAAGTGATTTAAGGAATGGAGTACTGTGCATTACCCTGACAATAAAAAAAAAACAAAAAAACAACTTGGTTTATTTTTCTTGAATCTCAGTAAAAGGGAGAATTATCTTGAAGTTCTAAAGCTTGCAGAACAATGATATATGCTGCAATGTTGACTATAAATAGACTGCTGGGAGAACAGGGTGTAATGTTGCACCTGTCTGCTTGTCTGTGAGTACGCTCAAGCATGTGTACCCACCCACGTTATGCATAGAAGCGGAGGGTTTGTTCATGGGAGATGCCACCCTCAGGAAAATCTTCTGGCGCCAAGAAACTCTGCGTGGAGGCACCAAGGTTAAAGAATCGGTGCTACAGCCTGACAGAGACCTCTTCCTGCCCTCCCCATTACCACTACAGACAAACAAAACAACACACGCTTATTCAAATGAGAAGACAAAGCAACATCATCTGACTGTGTGCTCTCAATACAGGTGGTCAAACCAGTTATAAGCTAATAAACAACATATATTTATGTAACAAGTTCATTCAGCAATGCATTCAAGCCAAAGCTCATAAGCAAAAAGGAGAACATTTAGAGAGTCATAATAGATGTTAATTGGTTTCATGCATAAGCTACATAAAACAGAGATTACCTGTTTTGAGAAATGAGAAAAACTATTAGGAAGTGAATAGAATGAAGAATAACTAAATGCACACAAAAACTTTGTGCAATACGTGACTCAACTTAAGCACAAAAACAAACAAAAACCTACTACTAAAATATAAAAATATTACTGTTTTTACTGTAATAAAAGAGCATAAAAGACTTGATGCTCTTATTATCATTAATGGTGAAAACAGTTGTGCTGCTTAATTTTTCAGGATTCTCTGATGAATAGATTGTGTGTGTGTGTGTGTGTGTGTGTGTGTGTGTGTGTGTGTGTGTGTGTGTGTGTGTATAGAGAGAGAGAGAGAGAGAGAGAGAGAGAGAGAGAGAGAGAGAGAGAGAGAGAGAGAGAGAGAGAGAGAGAGAGAGAGAGAGAGAGAGAGAGAGAGAGAGAGAGAGAGAGAGAGAGAGATGGGTATGTAAAGTATTCAGACCCAATTAAATTTTTCACTCTTTGTTATTTTGCAGCCATTTGCTAAAATCATTTAAGTTCATTTTTATTTCTCATTAATGTACACACAGCACCCCACATTGACAGAAAAACACAGAATTGTTGACATTTATTGCAGATTCTAAGTATTCAGACCCTTTGCTCTGTATTTAGTAGAAGCACCCTTTTGATCTAATACAGCCATGAGTCTTTTTGGGAAAGATGCAACAAGTTTTTCACACCTGGATTTGGGGATCCTCTGCCATTCCTCCTTACAGATCCTCTCCAGTTCTGTCAAGTTGGATGGTAAACGTTGGTGGACAGCCATTTTCAGGTCTCTCCAGAGATGCTCAATTGGGTTTAAGTCAGGGCTCTGGCTGGGCCATTCAAGAACAGGTCACAGAGTTGTTATGAAGTCACTCCTTCGTTATTTTAGCTGTGTGCTTAGGGTCATTGTCTTGTTGGAAGGTGAACCTTCAGCCCAGTCTGAGGTCTTGAGCACTCTGGAGAAGGTTTTTGTCCAGGATATCCCTGTACTTGGCCACATTCATCTTTCCCTCGATTGCAACCAGTCGTCCTGTCCCTGCAGCTGAAAAACACCCCCACAGCATGATGCTGCCACCACCATGCTTCAACGTTGGGACTGTATTGGGCAGGTGATGAGCAGTGCCTGGTTTTCTCCACACATACCGCTTAGAATTAAGGCCAAAAAGTTCTATCTTGGTCTCATCAGACCAGAGAATCTTATTTCTCACCATCTTGGAGTCCTTCAGGTGTTTTTTTAGCTAAATCCATGCAGGCTTTCATGTGTCTTGCATTGAGGAGAGGCTTCTGTCGGGCCACTCTGCCATAAAGCCCGACTGGTGCAGGGCTGCAGTGGTGGTTGACTTTCTACAACTTTCTCCCATCTCCCGACTGCATCTCTGGAGCTCTGCCACAGTGATCTTTGGGTTCTTCATTACCGCTCTCACCAAGGCTCTTCTCCCCTGATAGCTCAGCTCTAGGAAGGGTTCTGGTCGTCCCAAACGTCTTCCATTTAAGGATTATGGAGGCCACTGTGCTCTTAGGAACCTTAAGTGCAGCAGAATTTTATTGTAACCTTGGCCAGATCTGTGCCTTGCCGTAATTCTGTGCCTTGCCACATGATTCTCATTTGCTCTGACATGCACTGTGAACTGTAAGTTTTTATATAGACAGGTGTGTGGCTTTCCTAATCAAGTCCAATCAGTATAATCAAACACAGCTGGACTCGAATGAAGGTGTAGAACCATCTCAAGGATGATCAGAAGAAATGGACAGCACCTGAGTTAAATATATGAGTGTCACAGCAAAGGGTCTGAATACTTAGGACCATATGATATTTCAGTTTTTCTTTTTTAATAAATCTGCAAAAATGTCAACAATTCTGTGTTTTTCTGTCAATACGGGGTGCTGTGTGTACATTAATAAGAAAAGAAATTTACTTTTTTAACTGATAAATTAACTGATTTTAGAAAATGGCTGCAATATAACAAAGAGTGAAAAATTTAAGGGGGTCTGAATACTTTCCGTACCCACTGTATGTTTCAAGAGAGCATGCATACTATATATAACTATAATAACTTCAAAAGCTAATCTAATGCTTATTTATTTGATAATTTATTTCAAGCCATTCCAAATCTAAGAAGCTGAAATAGACAGTTAATATCAGAGGCAGGAACAAGATGTGCTTAAAGTCTAACCAAATCAGTTTTATTCCACAAGTCTCTGTCTATTTTCACCTTTCTCTTTGCTTAGTTACTACAACAATACACAAGCAATAGCAAGAACACTTCAGACAGAATTAATGAAAGCGTGAAACGGTTTGAATATTATGCATTAAACGCTGGCTAGAGTAATGGACCAACCCTGACCACCACTCAACAGACAGGTGTGCTGCACATCCAATTAGAAAAGACAGCTGGTGACATTCAACATACAGAGAGAAGGACCCTCTCTCCAATTTGTAGAAAACGGAGCAGCGCCAAGGATGTGACATTTTAAATATCTCCTCCTTTCAGAGCACTCAAAGCATTGGATCGTTAGAGCCTGCTATTTCAAACAAATGAAGGACGAATACACATTGAGGAACATCATTTGTCAGTGATTCCAAGTTGGCTGTTGTTTAGATGAAGGAGAGCTCATAGTTCAAGCCACTAGCACAAAATAAAAATAAAAAACCTGGTCAAATATTATTGTCCTGCAAAGGTTATACAGGTTTGGAACTGTGCATGAAAATGAATAAATAGTGACTTTCGCACTGGGTAGTTATAAGGAACTCCGTTATAGGAACTAGCCACTAGGGCGGTCCCATGAGAACAAAATTTTCCCCTAGGTCCATCTTCCTGACACAGGCAGTCACTTATATCCTGCCGCCCTGGTTGTTGTGCGGGACATTTATTTTTTGCAGTTCTATCTAAAACGTTGGATTTCCTTCTTAGCGCAAAAATTGACAAGTGCCTGGACTGGCGTCGGTCCATCTATCGCCGTTTTCCGGTCTGTAGAGTAAATATATAGGCTATAAACTGCATGGCTTTTTAAAAATGTTGGGTGCCTGTGCTTTGCATGCGTTTGGCCAATCAATGTACTCTTACGTCACTGGTAGTTCCCATTGCACTGAGTTAGACCCAAACTCGGCCCTGGAGGGCCACTGTCCTGCCGAGTTTAGCTCCAACTTGCCTCAACACACCTCCCTGGAAGTTTCTTGTATGCCTAGTGAGACCTTGATTTGCTGGTTCTGATGTGTTTAATTGGGTTGGAGTTAAACTCTGCAGGGCATTGGCCCTCCAGGAGGAGGATTGGACACCCTGTCCTACTCTTAAGTAGGAGCTAATTTAGTCCCCCCAAAAGGTGTTCCTATAACTAAAAAACTAAAATAATTCGCTCCCAGTTGCTGCGGTGCAAACATGCCAAAAAGTGTGAACTTCCACCAATAGTTACAGGAGCTATGAAAACGTTCCTACGGTGTGAAAGCCCCTAAATATTTGGGTGAACTATCCCTTTAAATACAATGTTCAATGTTTAAATGTTCTAAAACCAGTTGTGGTTGTATCATACATTTCTCTTTCTGAGGGTTAGCAAAGTTTTTGTTGTGCTAAAAACAGCCCATTTTGTTTTATGTGGTGATTTGCACAGTCTCTCTGACCCTTGAAATCTTTTTTGTAGTTTCTGTACCTTTAAGACTATGTAAACAGACTCTACACATATTGTTTGAACTGTATCATCAATAACAATAACATCAAACAAGTTTTGTTGACATATAGATGTGAGTATGTGTTGATGTAAAAATGAATTCAGACATCCAAAGATTTCTGAACAAGCCATTTTGCAGTTTCGTTTTAATTAAAGATCTCCTAAAACTCTATAATGCCAAAAGGACCATCATAAAACTGGTTTGTAGGTCTTAGCTGGTTTAAAATGGTCTCCCAGCCTGGATAAACTGGTCGACAAGCTAGTCTCTAATCCCAACACCACTCTAAAATCAGCCTGACCAGCAAGCCTATGATTTTAAGTGAATATCTGATGTATCTATTCTGAACTATTTCTAAACTATTTACAAAAAGAAAAATCAGGCAGGTACCAAGAGAAATCAAAACACCACAGATTAATTAAAGATCACCACAATTGTTCAAACCAACCTGCCAACCCTTTTAAAAATGAATTCTGAATTATCCAACATAAAGCATAAATTATTCTCAATATTTAAGCAAAAGAGAGTATAGATTAGAAGAAAGTTCTGTGACAGTTGATGGATGCAATCTAGATGACAAATGCTTTTGTTTGCCATTAGTTAGTAAAGACGCCAACATGCAATTGAGGCTTAGTATCCCTCTTGTCCACTGGACAACGACAAAGTCCAACAATGTTGACAGGAAGAGAGAGTAAGTTACAGAAGTGGCTCTTCATAACTGATGACACAGTGACTAAAGCCTTTGGGTTAAAAAACAGACAGGCGCAGAGAAGGCGGCCGCCATCAGCTCGAACCTCAGGCACCCCCAGGGAAACGGACACATTGAGCCGTCCGAGACCGACGCCCCCTCTCACCTCTTAAGACTCCCGCTGTCCGACAGGGAGGCCAGTGAGCCAAGAGAGCCCTGGTAAAAGGTTTTCAGGAAAGTGGGGGTGTGGAAGGAGGATGAGAGACTGAAGTAGGAGTCGCTCTCAGAGACGCTGCGCGCTCTTGAGATACCAACGGTGCTGAGGGAGCCGAAACATAAAAGGCCCACAACAAATACACATTACTTTGCAGAGGTCTAAAACACCACCATGGAACCACAATCTAGAACACATGCGCGCTTCCGAGCAGATGAAAGATTTCTTCAGATGAACAATTTTAGGTTTATCCTGAGAACTGGGGGAATTTTTACTGTTACATTTTTTTATTTTTGAAGAAGTAAAAACTATAATTATAAAAAATATATAAGTTATCATCAACTAGCATATTATAAATTTACCTATATTAATTATATTAGAGATGACACCATATCAGTACAGCATTGGTTATATTGGTGTTATTATAGTTATTACTTCATCAATACTGGATATATATTGGATATTTAATCGTGTACGCTCTTTCCACCAATATTTACATTTGGATTACTTTTGCTGTCAATCTATATAATAAAAACTAATTATTTAAAAGATCTTTAACAGACCTCAAAATAAGATCAGTTTCAATTTGCTTTTTTTTAAACGCTTTAAAATAGCTATGCATTAGTTATTGGCATTTACATAAAAAATAATATTATTATTTATATTTATACATATATATAAATCACAAGCATCATATTCTCTCATTTTAGTAATTTTTCTAAATGATTTGAATTAGTACTAAATCCAACAATACACAGACATGCCACATGCCATGTAAGCATTCATGCTAAAATCAGTCAATGAATTTATAAGTTTTATGTATTGAAGCATATTTATGATTTCTGCAAATAAACACAATAAGCTGTTTTCAGCACATCAGCACATTGCTTTGACTGTCTCATCATATGTGACATCATATGACTGTTGAAAAACAGATGGAAAGATAAATGCCTTTATCACATGAGAGCAAACAGGAAGTGATGCATTACCTGCTCTGCAGCAGCTCTGGGGCCAAAGACTGCTGCCGGCGCAGTGGAGCCTTACAGGCCTGGGAGGAAACCTCAGTGAAGGATATCTTTTTCTTGATGGGCGGGTGGCTGAAAGTGTGTGCCCGGCGACGGAACTGTGGGGCATCTGGGTCGTCCTCAAGGTAACTGGGTGGAGTCCCAGGTGGGGAGTCACCAGGAGAGTCGCCCTGAAGGGTGAGCAGATAATGAACCGGGTCAGCGATGAGTTGGGCCCAACAACCTCACAGACGATGACATTGTATTTAACACATGCCAGAATGCCACAATGCTCATACCACAATGATCCATCCTAGACAGAAACAAGCTATTTACTGTGATAAGCATGTACAACCTTCAAGTTTCAGACTAAAGCAAAGCAAAACAACTGACTTGACACCAGCTACATCAAACTATTGATTCTGAACTCACCCAGCATTTTCCCTCTCGTTCGCTTCCCCAGTGAGAAGTGGATGGTTTGGCGGTAGAGTGACTGCACACACGCTTTGTGATCTATTGTATGTTAATAGTCTGTGTCACAGAGCCACAACACACACACATGAGCCGTTGGAGGTGGACTGCAGCACAATGGAGGTTTTTGGCTGTTGTTTACTGTGATGGCTATAGGAAGGGTCTCTCTGTGGCTCTCTTCCTCACTCTGTTTCCTGTCCCTGTGCTATGGCAGTTCCTGAACCCATGCTCTCCTGTGAGTCAGTACACAGCATGGCCAGGAAACCAGTAACGGCTGCACAACGCTCTCTCTCCATTCACTCGCACAAATCACAAACCCTGTCCACTTCCTTCAGCTGCCTACAGCTAAATTTGGGAAAAACAAATGATTCAAGCAACAAAATAGCTCTCTTGGCATTGTTATACAAAGGGAATGGGAGCCTGCACACAGCGCAAGATTTGATAAATGTGGGACCAGTTGGTTAACTGTAATTATTCAAATGGCTTAGAAAAGGAGAAGTTACAACTGAGAAATAGTATTAGCATCATTTGTTTAGTGATGCCACTTAGTTTCATATTTTGTTAAAGAATGTAGCATTTTTCAACTGTGGTTTGCACACCTTTTGACCAATGAATCTCCATGATTTTTCCAGTTGTTTGAGATTTCTGAATAAAAGGACTTTTTTGTTTTGTTTTTTTAATCAAAAGGAAAATTCACTCACATAGACAATACTATGGCTTGCGACTGCAAGCAAGTTGAGCAATGTTTAAATCAATTAGATATTTTAGAGCAGAGCAGTTGGATATTCTACATAAACTTCATAAAATTCATACATAAACTTTCCTGATATTTCCTGGTTTTCCACAACATTGAAAATTAAAAATAAACCCTGTATTTATTTCATTTTGGTTGATTATTATTTTATTTCATTCAATTAATTTTGCAACCACTTAATTTAGTATTTTTACTATTATTTTTCTTTCTTTTGTTTAATTTTACAAAAATGAAAATTCTGTCCCAATTTACTCACCCTAATGTCATTCCAAACCTGTATGATTTACTTTCTTCTGAAAAACACAAGATATTTTGAATAATGTTGGTAACCAAACAGTTTTGAGGACCATTGACTTCCACTATATGCCAAAAAAAAAAAAAACACAAACATTCCTCAAAATATATTTTTTGTTCCACAGAAGTAAAAAGTCATTTCGAACAACATAAGTGTGAGTAACTATAACAGAATTTTCATTTTTGGGTGAACTATGCATTTTAATCAATCATTTTCATTGTTTTAGACTCACTACATGATGATAACTCTATTGGAGCTACTGTAGTCTTAGAACTGATTCACAGTATATACAGAACATGGAAGAGAGCCAAGAGCAAGGAACTGTTAGATTGTAACATGTTATTGAGAGTTGAAGTTTAAGCATGAGAGAAGGTGCTTACATTGACAGTGCCTGTGAGGTCATGTGAGGACCCTGTGGGAAGGTAGAGCTGAGTGATTTGTTTTCCATGGAGTCCAGATACCCGAGCTTATCATCACACACACCTCACATTTCACACCCCCCTGAGACAGCGAGGTGGACAGGGTCAAAACAAGTCAACCCCAATAAGTGAGACCCCTGATGAGACTTACAGGCCAGCTTCAATCATATTGCTCATGCTGATTCTTAAAAGCATGTACTGTATTATAACACAGCATTGGTATTATTTTCAGCATGTGGTGGTAATTGACACCACATAGACTTGCTTGTTGGCAGAGCAGAACAGATATGTGATTCTTGGCAGGGAGAGAACAAGAGCTGGGGTTAAAAATGACAGATAATGGTATTCACGTGTTGTGTGATACTCACGCGGTCAAAACTTCCCATGCTGCCCAAACGCATTCGCATACGGTTGGCTCCCTAGGGAAGAAAGATAGCCTTGAAATTAAGTAACCTGCTTGAATGTCAGAATTTACATTTACACACTTTAAATTAATAAAATACAAATTCTGTCAATTTAATCAACATGTCATTCATCATTCACAAACCTGTATGATTTCTGCCTTTCCACAAAATAAGCTATTTTGAAGAATTATCATGTTGCTCTTTTCCATGTGACAAAAGCAGATAGTGACCATCCAAAAAGGATTTTAATTTGAGCTTCAAGAAAGAAAGAAATTTATACAGGTTTGTAACAACATGATGGTGAGTGAAGGTACATTTTTTTAAGTGAATTGTTCCTTTAACTGAACACAGACGTCTAATGGAGAATTCAGGCTTAGCTGGTCTTTATCCTTACACATTGATATTGCTTTGTGAGTAAATACACCAGATGGTTGAGTTATTATAGCTCTGTACACAAACAAAAGGTATTATTCATAGTACAAGGGTGGGGTAAATGGGTCAATCCCCATTCACAGACGGACAACACACACACATACCCGTGAGAAGATGTTCTCCAGGGAGCTTGTCAAAGAACTCCGGGCTTTGTTCTTCAACAAGTCCAGTTTATTGCGGCCCACACTGGAGTTATCAGAGGTCAGAGTGCTGCCAGAAGCATTCTGCAGTGATACAAAGGAAAGAAAGGAGTGAATAAGTGAGAATGACTGTGCCGTACGATTAGACAGTTTTCTGAGGAATGCATGTTCTGCACTTGGTGACATTTCACTAAATGGATTTCAAAATGATGGAAGCAAGACCACCAGGTACCAGGGATAAATCACCACTTGTCTAAAACAACACAAAAGCATAGACTGAGTGCACTGGAAGCCTTGCCAATTATAACTTTCCCAGCAAGCCATTGTTTTCTCTTTAAATATCTTGAAAACCGTTACTGTTTGCTTAAACAGTAAACTGTTGTTAATCATATTATCATATTTAAACTTTTTTTTTTCCCTGTGAAAAATGTTTTATTCATGCATTAAAACAGCTTGAATTTAATCTACACCCTTGCTTCATTTAGTATACACCGAATCATGAATATGCAAAGTAGCCCCGCCTCCACTCACACCAGCTCAGAGATCCATTCTATCAACTTTACTGTAGTAAACGCTGCACAGCTGAACGTGGGAATACTGGTTTAATTCAGCCATATATGTTTGAACCAGAAACTGATTCAGGAGAAGAATAGGAAGAGTGAATTATACAGGCTTGTATACAAGTCAATATAACAGAATGGTAATGCGTTTTATGTATCATTCTCTACAGCGTCGGACATATAATGGTAAATATATTTAGTATAATGATTAATATGATTAGTCTTTTGCTTGACTACATTATAAAACAGCTAATAATGTGTTGCTAATGTTACACAAACAATGTTCCCGTTCACCATTTCAGTCTGCCTTCTAAAAATCAGCATCCTTAGAAATGCTTTGAACAACTTAGAACATCAGTGGAGAAAGCCATATAATTAATCATAACATTGTAATATACAGTACATCATAAACATAATTCACCAGCTATTGCTAAATGTCCACGATTTTCTTGTCAACAGAAAAATATACTGGGATAACCTGGCTTCTCGAGACTTCTGCTTCAGAGAATAGTTAAATGATATGCTAAAGCCCGTCCGCACGTTGACGTGATTGGTTACAAGGTAGTTGTGGTGTCACTGTAGTTTTAAGGAGATAATTTGACAATTAAAACATTAACATTATGAGTGTCTTTAATGCCACTTTAACGTCACTTTGATTGTCAATTTAATTAATAAATTACTTGATTATATAAGGATTATGATCTAATATATATTATCTAATAGCCAAACAGTCTAGCTGGCATCAGTGGAAAACACAATTTATAACATGCAATGATGAACGGTTTACATTAAGACCAGGAATGAATTAAAGTAAATAGGGATCTAACTGTCTATTTAATTTCATGTCGACTTTAAAAGCAGTTAGATGAGAGAAATCAGAGAGGTGAACTACTCTGTCTTGCACATGTTCAGAAGGGCAGCTGCATTCATTCAGGTGCTCTGTTCTAATCTATAGCTATATTCTGATGACTGTTACAACCCGTCAAATCCAATTAGAGGGAGGTCACAGTCTCATGACTCTGCAAGGCGGGTGGGCTAAGTAAGTTTTTGTTGTGCGTGTAGTTTTGTTACCTGTGAGACCTCTCCAATATGAACATGAGATTTCTGCTTGGTCTCACACAACTGTCGGAGGTGAAGAATCACAAGCTCGTTTTCTTCATGATCGGATGCTGGCTTCATTTTCTAATGCACGAGAAAAGATAAACCAAATATACAATAGAGAATAGGAATGAAATAATATTTTGTTACTTTGTTTGGAAAAATTCTCCTGGTTTGCCTACCTGCACCCCTTCGAATATGTTGACCTGCTCGTTGTCATTCAGTTGGGACAGGTACTTCTGAATGGCTAGTTTCGCCCTGGGAGGATATAAGCCTGGGGCATTGAGAGAGACACACACTGGAATTTTGTGCTAAAACTGAGGCGAGTACATTGAGTGAGTGAATGGAAGCTGGTGGCTTTACCTTCTATTCTCTCACAGAGCTTGTGTAAGTCATGCATTGGACAAGCCTCGCACAGTTTGATTTGGGTCTTGGAGCTCTGCATAGCTGCTGCCGTGGTAAAGGCTTGTTTCAGGGTAAGCATCACTTCATCCACCTGAGAAAAACAAAATTAAAAAACACCTTTAAAAGATTCTTGATCAAATTTAAGTTCTACTCATGGCATCAATGTTGTCAGTTAATATGAAAAATATATATATTTTGACTACACAAATAAAAATAAAAATGATACAGTAATAGACTATTTATGATGAAGCAGCACACACATTAATTATTCAATAATAAAAATATATTATTTGATTTGTGAAGTCTCCATTATCATTTTGAAATGGGATAACCTTTCCCCCACAATTCAACTTCTGGTTATTAATTTCTGATGCATATGTGCTTGTCATGGCCATGATGAGTTGAAAGATTATATTATATCTTTGCTCAAATAAAATTTGTAAGTGGTAACATGTTATGCTTGAAGGGGTCATGAACTGGCTTTTTTATTTTTTTATACTGTTGTCTGAGGTCAACTTATGATGTTCAGATGGTTTTTACATTCAAAAACATCATAATGAATAAGTAATAGGCTATTTTCTACTGTGGTTTTGAGCCAAGCTCTTGGAACGCTCGGTTATTTATAGGCGTGCCGCATTGAAGACTTGGAAGTAAATGCCCACTGCTATGATTGGATAACAGTTTTGCATATTATAATGAGCTTCAGCTCCCCCGTCAGTACACATAGGTAATCATTTTGAAAACATGGGAACACGGCAAAATTTATTTGATTAAAGACACACAATGACTTCTCTCTCATCCACCCACAATTAATTGGCCCGGTGGATATAACCGCAAACCGTGCATCACTCACACACACACATGCACGCACACATACAAGCCAAGTATGTGCACAGCAAAACTTCACTGCAGACAAATCAGCATGTTTAAAACTTCCGCCATTGTATTTTTCCTTCAAATAACAAGTCAAGAGAGTGAACAACGCACATCAAGAAAGGAATGTTATTTCACTATTTAAGATAGCCCGTTGGGCAGGCTGGTGATACATTTTGGTAGCCCGACTGGAAAACACATTAGCCCCAGGACGTCGGGCTTTCCGAGCCCTTGCCCATTCATGTTCGAGTCAGATCATGAATCACAGGACAATGAACACATAATCAGTAGATATCAAACGATCTGTAACAATGCAATACTATCACATATAAGAAACATGTTTTACTCACATAAGTGTGTTGCACCATTCCTGTCGGATCCAATATAGAAGGCACAGCATTGTTTTTTAATCGCATTCTGTCTGCAAATCCAGTCTCGTTTACAAACGAATGCGGTGAAATGAAGCGAACAAACGTGCAATGTCTTACCCACGTGAGCTGGATCTTCATTAAAAATAAAGTTCAACCGCATTCCTAATATTAGAAACCAAAGGAAGCTTATGCAGCGACTGTGTTCTTCCACAACCAGGCACTGCACAATATTTTTGTAATTTTCAATGGCATGTTTATTGCTTGGAAGTTCGATTCGGTTTAGCACCACGTAGGCCTATGCAAATTATCTATAACATGTCATGAGCGAGTTGGTGGGCGGGGCTACAGAATTAGGCATTCTTCTTTGGTTGAGGCGGCGTTTCACTGCTCTCTGACGTCACAGGTAAGCAAATTCGCAGATTGATTGTTTGCGGAGCCAGCTGTCAATAAAAGCTTTTCAACTAACAAGGAAGTTTTCAGCTCTGAAACTTACAGGATATTCTTATATTTACGATGACCTTTTATATATCAGAAGCTCAAGGGAAAGTTGATTTCTCAATTCATGACCCCTTTAAGAATTACGGTTACACTTTTCTCAAAAGAGTAAGTTTCATATTGTAAACATTTATTTATGATGCTGTACATTCAGTCAAAACTGAACATTTTAGAAACTTTTCTTAGAAATCAAGGAAGTAGTCTACATTATTTTCTGTGCTAATCAACAGCAAAGTGTCCATATAGACCAAAAACAAGGAAAATCCTCCATGTTTGCATATCAACTGTACAATGAGACCTTATCTGTACATTGTGTGCAACAACACAGGTCTAATCCTGTTCATCCTCTGGGTGGCATTCAGTTGGCAGAGAAATCAGCGTACTAAAGTTAATGTCCACAAAATAGGCAAGGGAGAGTCATTGTTTCCATTGTACCTTAGGATGAATAATTAAACAGTGTGGTGACAACAGGTGCTGCAAGCAGGTCAGGACTCACCAGAGACTCACTAGCGCACTGGAACACGTAACACACATACTGGGCTGGGCCAGACTCCACCACATCCCGACAAATAAAGCCAAAGTGATCTGTCTGTTTAACACCCTGCAGGCACAAAGAATGGCATCCATAAAGGACCAACAAACATACAGGGCAGCAAGTCACAATGACACAAAACAACACAGAGCAGTGTGAAAATTAACTTCATAAAACTAATTATTTTAGCTTTTAAATCTGATTGGATGAACCATGTTTGAATGGGATTGCACAACAATTGAATTTTATATTAAATGCACCACCTTGGTGGTATTATAATTATTGGCAATACATAGATGTTTGTTTATGTTTAATGAACATTAGTGTCCTTTATCATATTTCTGTTGCTGTCATTTTATGAAAAAGGATGTGCATTACAGTGAGTTTACCAAAATAAAAAAGTACAATACGTGCCTAAAACACACCTTAACTACGGTAAGAAAAATATAAATATTCGAAATAACATATAAAAATCTGGTACAAAATCTCATCAGTTGCTTGGTACTTGTTTTGAACAGCACTGTGTGACAACATATGGTGACATTAAATATGAGATGTACAAAGAGATTATCTCTAAAACCAAACAAAACTAATCCTTTCACACACAAACCTGTGAACAGGACGAGATGTCCTTAAAATTCTTCTCCAGAACCACAGTTTTGGTTTCAGGGCTGATGAGATTCACTTCAAACCGTCCAACCTGCACAAAAGAGCCGATTGATAGCATGTTTTGCTTATTGAGAAGGAAGCAGCAGGAAAGAAAACACAAATATCGAGCTAAATGTCATATAACTGATAACTAGGCTCGCATTGTTTTTTGAGAGCTGTATTTGCAGCAACAAAAATAAAAAAAAACGTACTTAACAAATCAAGGTCATAGAGGCCGCAAGTGATTTCTTAACCAAACGACCATAGAGACACCTCTCCCTAAAAACTGTTTAAAGGGAAACGTGTGACTGCATGACCGCCATGCATGCTAATTAGCAAGATTTTGCATTTTGCCTTTTAAAAATACATTTGCATGCATAGGCCTGTTTTAAAAGTTAAAGGGATAGTTCACTCAAAAAAAGCTCAAAAGAAAATATTTTAGTGTTCTTTTGTTCATAAAATGAAAGTCAAAGGAGTTATTGTTTCGAACTACATCAACCCTCTATGCACACACCGGAAATAGAATCGCCATAGTTGTGGTGTGGACTTCACAATTCTCATAGAATCAGAACAATTATTAAAACTATAAACTGTATAGATATCATCCTTGGTTTTAATGGATCTTTAGCCTATAACTTAATCACTGGTGAGTGAAATCCAAATCTAACAATATATTGTTAGATATATCTAACAATATATTAGCCAATGTCTGGCTAAGATCCATTGGCTAATATATTGTTAGACTTCACTCACCAGTGATTATTCACCTAGCATGAAATTTAATTGCATATGTGAGTGATGTACTCGCAATGTAGAGGGTTGTCTATTAACTTTCATTGTATGGACAAAAACAGTTGAAAGACTCATCAATACAGGTGCTGGTCATATAATTAGAATATCATCAAAAATAAATTTCACTAATTCCATTCAAAAAGTGAAACTTGTATATTATATTCATTCATTACACACAGACTGATATATTTCAAATGTTTATTTCTTTTAATTTTGATGATTATAACTGACAACTAAGGAAAATCTCAAATTCAGTATCTCAGAAAATTAGAATATTACTTAAGACCAATACAAAGAAAGGATTTTTAGAAATCTTGGGAAACTGAAAAGTATGAACATGAAAAGTATGAGCATGAACAGCACTCAATACTTAGTTGGGGCTCCTTTTGCCTGAATTACTGCAGCAATGCGGCGTGGCATGGAGTCCATCAGTCTGTGGCACTGCTCAGGTGTTATGAGAGTCCAGGTTGCTCTGATAGTGGCCTTCAGCTCTTCTGCATTGTTGGGTCTGGCATATCGCATCTTCCTCTTCACAATACCCCATAGACTTTCTATGGGGTTAAGGTCAGGCGAGTTTGCTGGCCAATTAAGAACAGGGATACCATGGTCCTTAAACCAGGTAGTGGTTGCGTTGGCTCTGTGTGCAGATGCCAAGTCCTGTTGGAAAATTAAATCTGCATCTCCATAAAGTTGGTCAGCAGCAGAAAGCATTAAGTGCTCTAAACCTTCCTGGTATACGGCTGCGTTGACCTTGGACCTCAGAAAATACAGTGGACCAACACCAGCAGATGACATGGCACCCCAAATCATCACTGACTGTGGCAACTTTACACTGGACCTCAAGCAACGTGGATTGTGTGCCTCTCCTCTCTTCCTCCAGACTCTGGGACCCTGATTTCCAAAGGAAATGCGAAAATTTACTTTCATCAGAGAACATAACTTTGGAGCACTCAGCAGCAGTCCAGTCCTTTTTGTCTTTAGCCCAGGCGAGACGCTTCTGACGCTGTCGGTTGTTCAAGAGTGGGTTGACACGGAATGCGACAGCTGAAACCCAGGTCTTGCACACGTCTGTGCGAAGTGGTTCTTGAAGCACTGACTCCAGCTGCAGTCCACTCTTTGTGAATCTCCCCCACATTTTTGAATGGGTTTTGTTTCACAATCCTCTCCAGGGTGTGGTTATCCCTATTGTTTGTACACTTTTTTTCTACCACAGCTTTTCCTTCCCTTCGCCTCTCTATTAATGTGCTTGGACACAGAGCTCTGTGAACAGCCAGCCTCTTTTGCAATGACCTTTTGTGTCTTGCCCTCCTTGTGCAAGGTGTCAATGGTCGTCTTTTGGACAACTGTCAGGTCAGCAAATAAACATTTGAAATATATCAGTCTGTGTGTAATGAATGAATATAATATACAAGTTTCACTTTTTGAATGGAATTAGTGAAATAAATCAACTTTTTGATGATATTCTATATATTTTGTGTTTTAACATGAGAGTGAGTAAATGATAAAATAATTTTCATTTTTAATCTGTAAAGTTGGTTACACTTCATTTTAGGGTGTCATTGTTACAGTGTGATTATATATTAGTACTGCATAATATTAATTAACTACATGTACTTTAGGGTTTATGGTAGGATTAGGGTTTGGTTGAGGGTTAGTTGCATGCAATTATGCATAATTTACTGTTATTACTATGGTAAGTACATGTAACATATGTAACAAGGACACTGTAAAAAAAAATAAGTTTTATGAAATATTATGAATATTTATGAAGTATTTGCACGTAATACCTGGAATAGCATTGTGCGATTCTTGTCAGCATCAGACGGCTGCACATTATTGGGTGCACTAGCATGTCTCCTACGTGTTGACCCCTTGCCCGCCTCTCTGGGCTTTTTCTGCAGGCCACCCGCCAGGCTATTACAGCGCGTACGAATCTCCTGCTGCTCCCCAAAACCAGAGTCCTCCAAAATGCACTCAGGAAAGGCCCCTCTCAGGCTGCCCGTACTGGAGGAGCTAGTCATGTCCCGTTTCCCAGTGTCCAACTCAGACAGCTCTTCTTCAGTCGAGCTGGGTTCTGCCTCGGGTTCCTCAACTTCGCAGAGGGAGGAGCTTAGAGGGTCGTCGCCCATGATGAACTCTATGGGGGCCTCGGTGGAGCTACGCTGGCCGTTGAGGAGCCGCAGACGCTTGCGTTCAATCTCATGTTGGCGAAATTGGTCAATGCAGTCGTCAATCAGAGTGGAAGGGGCTTTCTTGTGGTTGACAGTCACTTTTCCACAGTAAAGTACTTCAAACTTCTGGGAGTTGTAGAAAGACTCATCACTCTCTTGCTTGGGCTTGCTTTCCTCCTTAAGTGCAGCCTTGGACACCTGTCTAATGCTGCTAATAACCTCAGGCACCTGGGGAACAGGATAAGACTAAGATTAGATCAACAATAAAAATACTAAAATCAAAACAAAAAGGCAAACAAGGACAAAACTTCCATAAAAAGGCTCAGTGGTTATGTTAAACTTTTGCAGGGAGACATACAGGTTGCATAACTAACTAAATATGTTCAGCCCCTGAGGAGTCAGTAATACAAAAGCCAAGGCAGACTGATGATATCAGAAAACGAAACGGCTAAGGAACCTGAGTGTACATTAAAGAAGCCAAATGGATATAAATCTGAGAGAGGCCTCTTTTCTGGTATCTGATACTACTATCAATCATTTAGAATGAAACCTGGAGCTACAAGAAAACAGATCTCTGCGTTTATATGCCTGAACATAAGTAGGAATCTTTTGAAACTAGGGATAGGTTTAAATATAACATTGGTTAAAATAAGCAACACTATACATATCCACATAAAATACTCCAAAATGTTATCTTAAAGGTGGGGTAAGTGCTTTCTGGTAACTTGTTGATATTTCAAAATCACCAAAACAAACACGCCCCTATTTTGTTAGCTCCGCCCCATACATATGTAACCCAGGCAACGACTATGGAGGAATCTGTGTGTTACTATGGTAATCCAGGTCGAATGTTCAATGAAAAAGTCATCCCTTCCATCACAAAAACACGAAACTGTTCTCATGAACAACCCGATAGCACGAGCACGACAGACCAACTAACGAACATATTACAATTATGACCAGATTAGAGGGTTATAGAGATCATGAAAAGAGGAAACAAACATATATTAGGAGTATATAGGATCTTATTTGTCGGACACATTTTGTGAGCTGATGCTTGAAACAGACAATGAGGAGCATATATTAGTTCTGTGAAACAAAACAAAACCATTGTTACTCGCCTATCGAGAGGAAATAACGCACCCTCGGCGTCCGATTGCAGGCCTTCGCTCCTTGAGTTCTCTCCAGCACTGGAAAGCTGATACTTCTTGCCTGATCGCAAGCCTTCTTTTGTTCCATAGACATTTTTCCCTTTTTCTTTTATCTGTCATCTCTCTCTTTCTGTCGTCACTCGGCTAATATCCTTCCTGTGTGTCGTGTTTTTTGAATAATGACGTGCACTGTGCGCTTTCTTCTCCCTGTCATTAGTAGACATGACCCTTACTGATGATTGGCTACAAGTTTGTTTATGTACTCGGCCTGAGTCTGTTTTGTAAAGCGGTTTTGAAATAACGCTTACCCCACCTTTAATGTATTAAAAGATTTTATTTTCCAAGATCTAACACTTCAAACAGCTGAGAAACTGAAACTTATTTTCAGGAATTCAAATTCTTACGTTTTGCAATCTTGTGAATCACCTTCACTCACTCACACCAGCTCAGAGACCCACTCTGTCAACTTTTACTGAAGTTACTGTAGTAAATGCTGCACAATGGTATCGCGCTTTAAAACGTCTGACACATAACGGTAATTATTAGGATTAGTTTTTTGCTTGACTGTTATCAAACAGCTAATAATGTATTGCGACACAAACCATGCTCCCGTTCACCATCTCAGTCTGCCTTCTAAAAATCAGCAACCTTAGAAATGCCTTGACCAACTTAGAACATCAGTGGAGAAAGCCATATAGTCCATCATAACATCTTAATATACATCATATACATAATTAACTCGCTATATTGCTAAATGTACATGATTTTTCATATCAACAGAAAGATATACTGGGATAACCTGACTTCTCTTGAGACTCCCCAGCTTCAGAGAATAGTTAATGATATGCTAAAGCCCGCCGGCACGTTGACGTGATTGGTTAGTTTGTGACGTCAGAAACACCAGCCGTTTCAAACCATGTTTTTGAGGCTTTCTTTTTTCACTGCAGTTTTAAAGGAGAAAATACTCAGCAATGGTGTTGACTTATGAATTTGCATGTGGTTTGTCCTAAAGTGTATTAAAAACACCACATAGACATAAACAACATTAAAAAATTTGATTTTCACCATAAGGGAACTTTAAGAATATTTTGTACCCCATAAAACATTACTCATATGTGAAGAAGAACTGTGAATTTTTTGATTTTTGGAATCCTTGAGATTTTAATTAGCTGTTTGATTAGACTCCTCACTGAAACCCATGGGACAATAAAGAAACTGATTTACAGCGGCTTGGGTTTAGAACACAAGCAGCATTTGCATAATTCCCATAAAACAACCCATGCACAGTCACAAGCCATGCAGTATGAGTCCCTTGTAACGCTTAATTTAACTTATTACAGGAAATAAAATGTTTAATTTTACAAATGAAAACATGACATTAATTATATTCCGCAGCTTTATTGCATTTAGTCACAGCTGCAATCTAAAGAAACTCATGACACATGTCCCTACTGTCCATATTCAAATCTGCATTCACGCTTTTGGGTTTAAAACTGGTATATTAACTGGTTGCAAATGTCAGATATACCTCAAAATATATTACTCCCGTGATCTCGTGCCTTTTCTTGACTTAGAAATGTTCTGCCTTGTCTCCCAGGCTCAAGTGCATACAAGGTTATGGCAACGTTAAATAAAACTGATTTACATCAGCATGACACATCTTGTTTGGGAGAATACAAAAAGGAGTCTGGCGACAGAATTGGGCATGGTGCCAGCAAGACTCAGAGGTGAAACGAAATGAAGCTCCATAGACTTTAAAGAGCTCAGACTAGACTGGAAGAGCGTGCTTGGCTGGCCTGGTCTAGATGACTACCATAAACCTGGTATAAGATTCAATTCAGAGCTGAGCTGACTCAACATAAACATTAAATCCCTGAAGTTACATTCAGGGAAAACAAACAGAAGTAGAGAAAATTATGTTCTAACATGAATCTGAAATGGTTTAAGGCATGGTATAAACAAAGGTTTGAGTTTCCTTCAATTAAAACGAGACACACCAAGCTCTGAGACACATTAACATGTTGCACAGTCAGTGCACATAAAGTGCAAAGCAGTAACGTGAACAAGAATCCTGTCGATATAAACAAATCTTCCAGGAACTAAAGCCCTGTAATGGCCACAGAGTGCTTGCTGTATAAAAATACAAGGTGCCATACCAAGGTCACATGGATTACTTGTTCAAGGCAGTAATAGAGAGCAAGTCAAACATAACTTCAGGCTGTGCACACTGGTCTATCGCTTGCAAAGATAAACATAGTTATGCTTGACAAATGTGTTGAAACTCATGAAAACTTTCACATTATAGGCAGACATCTGCAAAGGACATTTGACTTGTTGCTTTCCCACGTCACACCCATAATATAAATCATCTTTTTATGGGCTATCAGGTACAACAAAACCTAACATACCATATTAAAGTCAGCACATAACTCAATATAATATGTGGCTTGTTGAGAAGAGGTGGGCTATTACTCTTATAAAGCAATCAGCCTAATAATTTTTTTTTGCCTAGTGTGCAAAAACCATTAAAGGAGGGACCCGAGTTATATATAGAACCAGAATATCATATAGAGACTTGAGGCTGGGAAAATCACCATCCAGAAAACCTTATAAACCACATTAAAGTCCACTCAGAATGCCTTAACAACCACATAGCAACGCCCTGGCAACCACCCAGAACAACATAATTTAGCAGCAAGTCTACATGGATACATTTTCTTTACTTTGCAATTGGTTTTATGCAGTTGTTGCAGGCACTTCACGAGTGAGTCAGGAGTTTATAATAAAAACAATTAAGACCTCTGTGGTCCACTACACGTCTGTAAGTAAATATAGCTCAGTTTAATGCAAACATTTCATTGAATCCCCAAGGCTAACTGGTGGAAAATCATGGTGCAGCTGAGAGAAAAGGCTCCTTGAGATCAGGAGGAAAAGAAAAACAATCATTCAAGCAATCGTCTGCTGCAATGGGCTGCCTGTGTAAGCAGCACAAAGGGTGTGGCTGCTTGTTTTTAACTGACAAATTACTTATTTCCTAGGAACACTCACAGATTTCCAAAAGTCTCTAACTACCTAGTTTAACCAGCCTGAAAAATCTGCAAGACGCAGATTTTTAAATCTGATAGTGAAAATGCAACGCATACTAGTGCTGTTTTAAGATCACATGCCCAGTGTACAAGAAAAAGAGCAACAAAACTTTTTACCTGCAGCAAACTTTGATGACCTCACCAGGCATTAGTGACAGTGTTTTAAACCCTTAAATTGTCTGAATTATTCAATTGCAAGATGATGCTAGACCCCCTTTAGTCTAATAAATAATTAGCACTGAAACAAACCTGATGAAAGGTTGGAAAGTAGGAGGGTATGAAAAAAAAAAAAAAAAAAAACTTTATACTTATCATTAGCGTTTCCTTTATACTTAGTGTTTCAAGTTCACTATTAAGAGTAACCACATGTGTAGTACATCACATTAACTATGAACACGTTTGTTTGACAACCAGAAAGTATCCAAATACTTGTCGTAATTTTGAACAGAATATATTTTTTTATAATTCAAAACACAATGCTTTTGTGAAGCATTTTGGTGTTTATGAATAAAATGGCACTTGGTTTTATTCGCTGTAACCAATTTAAGTGCAGCTAATTGTTCATATACTTTTTGTATATGAACCAGATGAAGAATTTAAACCTCTTTGATTTATGCATCAAAAGCTGTGGGATGAAAAATAAATTAAACTGGGCAAACAAAGAAGCTGTGATGAGAAATTTCTGCTTTTGACGTGAAATTCAAATCGACTGATTAGTGCATATGATCCTAAGTCACAACACAAGGTTATCACCATTTAGGCTTTCAAGATTTAAAGAATGTGCAAAATTCCATCAATGTGCTGCAATGACCTTATGTTTTAGGAATGCTTTAGAATGCGGTTTAAAAACTAAGATATAGCTAAAATGCAAACAGCACTGGATTTCTCTCATTCTCAGGAAAATACCAGTCAACCCACATAACACTAACAGTGAAAACAGAGAAAAAGAACACTGAAATATGATTAATCTGAACATTAATACATATATTCATTTGTAATATTTCATTAAAATCTGAAGTACACAGATTAATCTTAACAGCCCTAAACATATACTGCACAAAATCCTTTTTTGCGAACACACAATTCCTTACTTTTAATCCACATTAAAATATTGATCATCCATAGATATAACTTAGCTTTCTCTACAGTACCAAAACACAATGCACTAGAACAGGTCACTGGTCACTTCTTGTACTGAAAGCAGATTGGCATGACATTGAGTTATTCTAATTATGAGTACCAGGAAGACCAAATACAAGGTATTCAGGGCTGCTGGATAAAGTGGGACACTTTTTCTGACTTGGAGGTCCAAGTGGGTTATTAGATCCTGTGCAACATTGCTTTTGCTTCACACCCAATAATTGATCACCACTCCAAACCTCCAACCCGCATAAACAATGAACAGAATGCATCAGAGGGACCCCGTGCATTTTGTCTTGCCCACAGCATAAACACACTGCTGTTTAATCACAGATAATGCTTTCCTTTAGTTTCTATCAGTATAATGAGGCCAGGCATCTGAGTGCACACAGTATATCATTACGAAAAGTAGCATAACCTTACTTTGTTGCCCTTACACTGGGTGGGCTATTCCACGCTGGAGGTGGAGTTATAAATAAGGGACCTTTGGGTTCCTCCACAGCCTTAAAAGTTGAACTGTCACTCCACATACATCTGGAAAGGATTGATCAGGCTGCATTAAGACTAGGAGATATTTATATGCCAGCCAAATCAGTCTCATAACACTGGAGAGACTATAGTGTACGGTAGCACTTTGAAATGAGCTAGCAGCCATCTTAAGACGTGGGCAAAGACACATTCCTCATGGACTATCTAGCACGTGTTGCTATTTTCTTGCATAACACCTGACGGTGATGTATGCATGTTGCCTCTGGAGCTCAACATGCACTCACAAGAGGAACGACGCCAGAAAGAGAAACATTCCCTCCCTCACATTCACTACTTTTACCTTTGAGATGGCACTTTTTTACCTTTGAAATTGTACAACAATAGTATAAATAGCATACATAATGTGGCAAGTGTATTTCTTTTCAACTGAAATTGAAACAAATGATATACTTAAAAATATGTAAAATGTATAGCAAAATCACTGCATATACACACACACGTGTGCGCAAATTCATGTTTCACCCAAAACAACAAAGTGCATTGAACAGGCTTCTCAAATATAGCTCAGCAGCAGAATAACATTAGGGTTACATTACAACTAATCCCTAATCAATACAATGTAACAGAGAACTGAGATGTAACTGCAGTGCATCATGGTTATTATTGTTGTTTCAAGGAATCATGACAGAGAGCAGAGGAGCGGGTGGGAGTATTTTAATATTCTAAGTGTGCATTGTCTAGAATCTAGATGATCTGATTAATCCTTCCTCTGCGTGTGCCAGGAGAGATCTGACCCATCTTTACATGATGCTCTGTAAATCTAATTCCTCAGCTGCAACGGTGCCCTACATACTAGCATTTATCCAACTGACAAAGACCTGTCAATCATACAGCAGACTAAACGTCAGGGTGCATTGTCCCTGACATTGTAAATGTTTAGCATGATCCATTATCTCTGACGAAAAATTAAGGGAGACAAAGGATGGAAGATCGTTTATATATACACAAACTACAAGACATTTGGTCAAGAGGCAGTCCCGATTGACTAACAGTGGAAAAAACTGCTCACATTAATTCACGTGAGAATTTCACGCAGGTGATTAAGAAATGTTTCCATTTATAACATCTGCACTGTGATTGGCTGGATTAGATCCACCTTGTCGTTGCATTGCACACATTATAAGATCACGCGGCAATAATATCAACAGTTTTGAAAATACTGCAGGGTCTGTGACTACTCAAATGGTTCAATCACGTCGCTGACCTGCTCTAATTTTGGCCGCAATCTGGGGGTTTTGTCGCAGACCTTGGAAATCTGTCTGTGACAGCAAAGTCCAGACAAAAGTCATGTAGTGTGAGCTTGCCTTAAAGGTACCCAACCAGATATGAGAGAGAGAGATAGAGATAGAGATAGAGATAGAGATAGATAAGATAAGATAAGATAAGATAAGATAAGAGAATGCAGCCCTATTAAAAATGTGTTAATATCGGTAAAATAAATAAATTCATATGCCAAAAAGAACCGATAACTAGTCTAATTCCCTGAAAGGGTTAATTAAATATCTGTTAAAAAAGAATATATATATATATATATATATATATATAAAACATAATATAATATATACACAAACCCGATTCCAAAAAAGTTGGGACACTGTACAAATTGTGAATAAAATCTGAATGCAATGATGTGGAAGTTTCACATTTCAATATTTTATTCAGAATACAACATAGATGACATATCAAATGTTTATTATTTTAAGGATAAAATAAGTTGATTTCAAATTTCATGGCATCAACACATCTCAAAAAAGTTGGGACAGGGCCATGTTTCCCACTGTGTGGCATCCCCTCTTCTTTTTATAACAGTCTGCAAACGTCTGGGGACTGAGGAGACAAGTTGCTCAAGTTTAGGAATAGGAATGTTGTCCCATTCTTGTCTAATACAGGCTTCTAGTTGCTCAACTGTCTTAGGTCTTCTTTGTCGCATCTTCCTCTTTATGATGTGCCAAATGTTTTCTATGGGTGAAAGATCTGGACTGCAGGCTGGCCATTTCAGTACCCGGACCCTTCTTCTACGCAGCCATGATGTTGTAATTGATGCAGTATGTGGTCTGGCATTGTCATGTTGGAAAATGCAAGATCTTCCCTGAAAGAGACGACGTCTGAATGGGAGCATATGTTGAACTCCTTTCTGATATTGCTCCACTATTTTTGGCCGCAGCATTGGGGGAATTGGTGATCCTCTGCCCATCTTGACTTCTGAGAGACACTGCCACTCTGAGAGGCTCTTTTTATACCCAATCATGTTGCCAATTGACCTAATAAGTTGCAAATTGGTCCTCCAGCTGTTCCTTATATGTACATTTAACTTTTCCGGCCTCTTATTGCTACCTGTCCCAACTTTTTTGGAATGTGTAGCTCTCATGAAATCCAAAATGAGCCAATATTTGGCATGATATTTCAAAATGTCTCACTTTCAACATTTAATATGTTATCTAAATATAAGTTTATGAGATTTGTAAATTATTGCATTCCTTTTTATTCACAATTTGTACAGTGTCCCAACTTTTTGGAATCAGGTTTATATTATATTATAATATAGAGAGAGAGAGAGAGAGAGAGAGAGAGAGAGAGAGAGAGAGAGAGAGAGAGAGAGAGAGAGAGAGAGAGAGAGAGAGAGAGAGAGAGAGAGAGAGAGAGAGAGAGAGAGAGAGAGAGAGAGAGATTAAACAATAGAACTGATATTTATTTATATCGGTTTAGTTATAGACCGAGGAAAAAACGATAACCAGTCTACCTCTAATCCGAACCCCATAAAGTGTTGATTCATAAACTATAACCACTGTGCCCTTGAGCAACACAATTAAACGGATAATACACTTAAAAACTGAATCAGTGATTAAACATACCTGATTTGGGTCACATGCTTTGAACACATGGCATGCCATCTCAGACTCTGGGTTCTCTGGTTGACTTCTGATAAGGTAGGCAAAATAAGACAGGTCATGACTATTGTGGATAAACCTGGATACAAACTGTGCTTTGTGCTCGAATATGAACACGGACGGGTTGCTGCTGTTTGCGGGCACGCAGCGGATCAGAGGGGGCGAAAGACACAGCTGAACTTCTCTGGCCTGTGCGGGACCGGACTCGTTCTTCTCACTTTTCCTCCGGATCTCCGCCACCAGCCACGGCAGCATGGGCAGCGTGGTTCGCCTGTCCAGAGACGACCAGCCCATGTAACAGAGCGCAAACCTCTTGTCTGCCTTTTGCTTACTGTCATTATTAGTATTCCCTTTGCCATCCTGTCCCTCCATCTCTCCAAGGGCTCCGGGACAAAGACTTTAGTTGCTTTGTGCAACAACTCTGTGCCTTTATACCACTAAATGTCTAACCGGTCAGTATTATGTGAAAGCAGCTGGAAACATCTCCTGGCGCGTTAATGGTAGGCTACATGAATCACTCACGCTTAAGTCAAATTTAGTCGTGTGTCCTGAAGAGCTTAAAATACAATAATATTGGCTTTTAAGACGCACCGAGGCTTTTATTCCAAGGTCATATCACCGTTTAAAAATAAAAACATCCACTCAAAGGGTCTGAGGGCTCGAAAGATCCATATATGAAGTTAAACGATTTGCTTCAGTATATAAATACACAACTGCTTGAAGGACTGCGCGTGTTATTCCTGCAGATTTCTGGAGTCCCGACGCCTCAGATTGTGGTCGACGCCGCGGACAAACGCCTCATGTGTGAAGGTGTAAATCAGCTGGAGTCCTTTAAAGTCACTGCACATCACTTTTTAGTCGTTATTGTGTCATTTAACCGCGTTGGAGAACAGAGAGTGCTGTTGTTCCAGGAGGAGTGGCCGCAGCAGCCATACGAGAGGCGTTCACTTAAACACGAGCGCGCGCGTGTGTATGTGTGGATCTCTGGCTCCCCTGCGTCTTCAGGAAACACACGGCACTGGCCTGACTGAGGAAAGCAAGTGAACTTTACTCATGCTTGGGATATATAAATAGTTTAACGCTTTAGAGCTAGTTGTCACACTTATTACTCCATAGAATTCTTTATATGCTATAATATATGCCTACACCATTGTTGCCCAGAGGCATTTTATGACAACATGCCCTAGTTGTGAATATTGATGTATAAAACTGTTTGTCCTAATGACACAATTCAGCCTAGTGGTGGAGTGCACTTGTTTATCAAACACAAAAATAAGTATATTACATTTTGAATACTGAGAGCACAATTCACAGTTTTTTAAAATAGGGCCTTGTTGTAACATCTTGTTACAACCATCCCGTTTCTTTCACCATAGGTCTACTGATTTTATCTAATCTCATACCAAACAGGTAATATGTGTTGGAGAAGGACATACAGTAACGTTATATGTCCAAAAGACAGACCAATAAAATAAAATGTAAACTCTAAAAGTTTAGTCAAGAGTCTTTACTGTGGACAAAGCATTATTCACATTTCTAAATAAAGGTGAGGTTCAGGGTGTTTACGGTGAACATAGTTTGTAAAATTCAATGTCAATCAATGGTATCCTGTACAAGGGAAGTTTAATTTGAGCAATATTGGTTAATAGTGTTAAGTAATGATTTTGCCAGTATAGTGAATTGGATACACATTACATAAGTAGGCTACTGACAGGTTTGAAACATATGAAACTGTACTTTTGCACAAAAGTGATACAATATGCTCAGCATCGCCCTCTGCTGTCTCTCAAAGCTATCATGGAATTTGAAGATACGGGTTGCTCATATTGCATAGGATGTAGTATACAGTCAGTGTAAACTGTCTACCCTTTGTTTCAAAGATAGCGGCTGAATTCAAAATGGTATGTTTCCATACTTCTCTTACTATTTCTGCCATTTCTTAAATAATACACTATACTGTAGAAATAGTAAAAGTAGTATGCTATTCAGAAGTACACAACCTGAATGCTGCCATCATCAGCTCTCAGTTAAGCAGACAATTATTTTTGAGCTGTAAATGTCATGTGATTGCTCAAGCTATTAAAAAGAGAGGTCCAAAAATCATCTAGCCTACAAAAATATAACGATTTTGTATTTAATCAGAAAATAATAAAACCTTATTGTGATGTATTTCCTAGTGAAACGGCTTCTCGAACAAGAACAAATGTAGGGAAGGACCTCATTTTTGTCCATAGGGAATTTATTGGATCATTGTGAGTGACGGGTAGGTTGTCCCGCCTTCGCGCCAGTGAACACATTGCTTTTCTATCAGAGTCTAAACACCCCAAAAACAACTTGAATTATGAGATATTGATTTCAGAGCACAAAGGTCAACTGAGGATCTACATAATACAATTCAATTTAATTCAACTTTATTTCAAATAACACAAAATTACAATACAAAACATTTAAAAGAGTACAATATTTTCTCATAGGTGACTGGTATTGCTCCACACTTTGCCTAGGGTTTAACAACAGCATAATAATAAAATTCTGTGAATTATCCAGCTGACAAATACATTTATACATCGAATTTCTCATTAAAGCCATAAAAGTTTTTACCTCTGACATACAAAATACAAACCCGATTCCAAAAAAGTTGGGACACTGTACAAATTGTGAATAAAAAGGAATGCAATCATTTACAAATCTCATAAACTTATATTTTATTCACAATAGAATATAGATAACATATCAAATGTTGAAAGTGAGACATTTTGAAATGTCATGCCAAATATTGGCTCATTTTGGATTTCATGAGAGCTACACATTCCAAAAAAGTTGGGGCAGGTAGCAATAAGAGGCCGGAAAAGTTAAATGTTCATATAAGGAACAGCTGGAGGACCAATTTGCAACTTATTAGGTCAATTGGCAACATGATTGGGTATAAAAAGAGCCTCTCAGAGTGGCAGTGTCTCTCAGAAGTCAAGATGGGCAGAGGATCACCAATTCCCCCAATGCTGCGGCCAAAAATAGTGGAGCAATATCAGAAAGGAGTTTCTCAGAGAAAAATTGCAAAGAGTTTGAAGTTATCATCATCATCTACAGTGCATAATATCATCCAAAGTGTGTACCATCTCTGTGCGTAAGAGTCAAGGCCGGAAAACCATACTGGATGCCCGTGATCTTCGGGCCCTTAGACGGCACTGCATCACATACAGGAATGCTACTGTAATGGAAATCACAACATGGGCTCAGGAATTCTTCCAGAAAACATTGTTGGTGAACACAATCCACCGTGCCATTCGCCGTTGCTGGCTAAAACTCTATAGGTCAAAAAAGAAGCCATATCTAAACATGATCCAGAAGCGCAGGCGTTTTCTCTGGGCCAAGGCTCATTTAAAATGGACTGTAGCAAAGTGGAAAACTGTTCTGTGGTCAGACCAATCAAAATTTGGGACGCCATGTCATCCAGACTAAAGAGGACAAGGACAACCCAAGTTGTTATCAGCGCTCAGTTCAGAAGCCTGCATCTCTGGTGGTATGGGGTTGCATGAGTGTGTGTGGCATGGGCAGCTTACACATCTGGAAAGGCACCATCAATGCTGAAAGGTATATCCAAGTTCTTGAACAACATATGCTCCCATCCAGACGTCGTCTCTTTCGGGGAAGACCTTGCATTTTCCAACATGACAATGCCAGACCACATACTGCATCAATTACAACATCATGGCTGCATAGAAGAAGGGTCCGGGTACTGAAATGGCCAGCCTGCAGTCCAGATCTTTCACCCATAGAAAACATTTGGCGCATCATAAAGAGGAAGATGCGACAAAGAAGACCTAAGACAGTTGAGCAACTAGAAGCCTGTATTAGACAAGAATGGGACAACATTCCTATTCCTAAACTTGAGCAACTTGTCTCCTCAGTCCCCAGACATTTGCAGACTGTTATAAAAAGAAGAGGGGATGCCACACAGTGGTAAACATGGCCTTGTCCCAAATTTTGATTGATAATTTGTCCCAAATGTGTTGATGCCATGAAATTTAAAATCAACTTATTTTTCCCTTAAAATGACACATTTTCTCAGTTTAAACATTTGATATGTCATCTATGTTGTATTCCACATCATTGTAATGTTTTTATTCACAAAATGTACAGTGTCCCAACTTTTTTGGAATCAGGTTTGTAGATTACTAGCACTTTTTTTTTTTTTTTTTTTTTTTTTACAGTATAATCTCATACAGTCATAGGCAACCTGAAGCTTACTTCAATAGGCTTAACCCACAAAAAAAAACAGTATTAAAAAGAAGTACAATAACAATTTGCATAATTTTCATTTATATTTTGTGAAAGGATTAGCTAGTGAATTAAATCAATTGAGAGTTCTCTCATGCTACTATTGCTGCCATTGAGTGCCCATCTTAAAACAAGATGCTAAAGTAGAAGCACCACTCCCAGATGAATATAAGATACATGTAAATGTAAACCCATCAGAGACCCACAGTAGCTCATCATTACATATAGCCTGTAAGAGTTTCTAGGTACAGGTTTCAGGCCTTTAGAAAGTATTCTGTGTTGCAAGGTCACATTCAAACATATTCAATTGGAATGTTTCAGCCAAGACAAAACAGCAGATCAATTCGACTGTCAAGACAACAAAGCTGCCAAAATTTGATTTTTGAAAACATTTATAAATGGGTCCATTGAAAATAACAGGTCATCCTAATGATTTTTTGCCAAAACCAAATCCAACACCATCCCTCCTGTTAAGCATTGTGATGTTAAGCATCGTGATTGTGAAGTTAAGCAGGTGCAATGCATTCAAAAAGTCTATAAACAAAGCAAAATATTGGTTTAGTGAATACTTTTATTGAAATATATTAGGAGAAATTCATGTTCTTGAACATCAAAGCGTTATTTGAAAGGGGAAAACAATTAATCAATGTTCCTAAAGGCATTGTAGACAATTATGAAGATCAATATTAATGACAAATGGAAACTTATTTAACACCATAGGACATCTTCAGATGTCTTTATTCAGTGCAGAGTATTAAAGGAATAAAAAGGGGGAAAAAAAGATCAGTGCAAAATCATTAATCAACTGTTAAATACTTAAATGTAAATATTTAGTCAAAAGATGGAATGGTTCAGAATCACTGCTGCAAATCACATGCAGAAAAATATTAAACAGTCTCTAAAACGGAGGCCATTTCCTTGAACTGCCTGTGGAAGTTCTGAGGGACAAAATAACAGAAAGAAAATTATGAATTGTGGTAGTTCAGATACTTCAGATGGTTTAAAATGAAATTAGGAAAATGCATAATTCCATACCTGGAACTGCTGTACGGTCATCTCAAAGGATTTATATGATACCTCCCCTGATGTGTCCGCAATTTTCAATAGAACAGAGATGAACGAAGAGTTGAGGGATCGGCAGGTATCTGAGCTCACTGCCATTCCAAGCTTCCACTGGATATCTACAAGCTAAGAGTGAAGAAGCTTTGATATCAACAACCTGAGAGAGAATAGCGACTGACCAATGAAAACAGGAATCATGGAACACACACACCTGTCCAATACTAGCCATTGTCAGGACCTCCTGCTGTGCATGTACAAGAGCACCATGCTCACTCCAAAGCCGGTGCACCAACTGTAGGTTTGCTTTGGACCATTTACTGCTGCATTCAGTCAATTTACTGACCAAGACATCTGCACTGAGATTGCTCTTTGCAGCTAACCTGTTTTAATAAATATTTATCATAAATTTAAATCACAACACATACCAATCAAACAAGCAAAATCGACACGTTCCAGAAATATGTATACACACAGGGTTTAAAAATAAGCCTGTTTTAATTCACAAACATTTACATCAATGACATTTTATCCTTTGAAAGATAATACTGTACCTAAAATAGTATGACATCAGTCTTAGAATATCTTGAACAGCTTTCTGATCAAGGTTTATCCCAGCTCTTTGAAATTTCTGAGTTAGGGAAATAAAAGCATTTCAAAGACATACAAGGTACATGCATGCTCACTTTACAATATATTGACAGGGATGTAAATTTCGTGAGCTTACATTACAGGTTTCAATCAAATCTACTGATCTGCTCTGATCCTGAAGATGTACCAGGATCACCTGAAGCTGGAAAAGTAACAGCAGTCTGAATTAACATTCAATACCACATCCATAACTTGATGATATGTCTTATAACTTGATAATGTCAGTATGAACTTGTGAACAAACTAATGTTTTTCCTCCCACTGTACATGACCACACAATGTGATGTCAATCGTACCGTTTCTGCAAACAGGTCTGTTGGGAGCTTTTCAATTTTTTTCGACCACACCATCCACACCTGCAATAAAACAAGCAAAAATGTTACGAGTAATCAGAACTATACACATTTATGGTAACACTTTACAATAAGGTCTCATTTGTTAACATTAGTTATTGTATTAACTAACATGAACTAACAATGAGCTATACATTTATGACTGTATTTATTCATCTTTGTTAATGTTAGTTAATAAAAATACAGTCGTTCATTTATAGTGAACTTCAAAAACTTTTTAGTGAAGTTATGTTCAAAGCGCATTAACTAACATTTACAACTTTTGATTTTAATCATGTATTAGTAAATGTTGAAATTAACATGAATTAAGATTAATAAATTATTAGTTCTCGCTAACTAAAGTAGTTAACTAATGTTAACTAAAGAAAACTTATTGTAAAGTGTTACCTAATTAATTAATGCTTGGTTATATCTTTACACTTGTGACATTTTGTTTGGTGTAAAGTAAAAAAAGGCACCCAGTATTGTACAGTATACGAGTTATATCAAAATGTATAGATACAAATTATTATATTCATATATGTATATAAGGTTCATTTAGCCATGTTTAGTTTAATTGGAGCACAGAACGTTGAACACAAAAGTCTGCTCTTAAATTTGCATAAAATAGTAATACATTCTACTCACCAGCTGACAGCTCCAGTCCTAACATCTTCGTCAACTATCGGGCTATTTATCATAAGACAACAACATTAAACAATATAACAGCCGAGTCTTCGCAGTGTTTTGTCAAAGCATAGATCAATTATTTCTGTCCGTTTAGTCTCTTCTATAAAAAGGAGAGTTCGAGTCCGGAAGTAATGCACGGCATTGAGAATTTCCTTCAAAATAATAGTACGACTGTTGGCTTAGTAGACAGGTTAGTGTAATCAAGAAATAACCGAGCAAAAGAATGATTGAACGAAACAATCGTAAAGTTTCTCTAAGGTGCATTCGCCTAGTTCTAGTGCATCTAGATAATTGAGCAAAAGGAATAAGGATGTTGGCTACATTTAAACACATCTTAATGAAACATAAATATAATAATATTATCTATCTAATGCCTTATTTATATTAATAATGTAAACATTAACGTAAAATAAACAATACATCAAATAGATACTACAAATGTAATTACAAAATGAAAAATCAAATAATTCAAATAAAGCAAATAATTCAAAAAGCTCTTATTTTGAAAATCCTTCGGTCAGCCTCCCGGAAGTTAGGATTCACACCTCTGGAAGTTTTGTAATATCGTCGCGGGTTTGTTCAGGATGGCGGTGCAAACGGAGAGAGGGATCCCGCTCTGTGCGGTATGAATGTTTAATACATTTATTATTACAGCCTGACGTGTGTAATTAACGCATGGTAATAGATACCATGTTAATAGACCATATATTGAAAAGTGTATAGGTTAACGTAATTTATCGCAGTTAGCATTGTCATTAGCAGGTTGACGGATTGCAGGTCATCTTAAACGATCTATATGTTTGCTATTAACAGTGAACAACAAATAATTGCGAAGTGTGTGGAAAATATTGTGCTCGTTTAATGTTATGGTCATACATTTGTTTTGACGTGACGTATGTGTTCGTCGTCCTATCGGAAAGGCTCCAAAATGATTTTACTTTCAGTTTCGTTTCTCTGTCAACTGGATGTGGTTAATCGAGACTGAATCTAGCGGTTTATTCGTTTCGTCTGAAAAAGACGCAGCGCTTGCGCTTGTTTTTAAACTTTGTACCCTGGTGGTAGTCCGTCACATTGTAAATCAACCCCCTCAGTGTGTGATAAGTAGCTCACCCTTAAAGATGGCTGAGAAACAGCGGCTCCAATTGGGCGAAAAAAATATATATATATATTTTTCTATATTTAAGTATTTTCAACAAGTGATCCTGAAGATCTTGATTAGCTTCAGCTGTCTTCGATTAGGGTTGGAGCTAAACTCTGCAGGACAGTGGGTCCCCAGGAGCAGGGTTGAAGATCCAGAACATTATCTGTCAGACCAACTGTTATTTCTAGCCCTTATATTTCAAAACTTAGCAAAGGGAAACTTTGAGCTGTTGGTGGCTCTTCAGGGTTTGAAATGGATACTCAATTCTCTTTAGTTAATGTTGAGACTGTCCTCTATATGTGTGGCAAATTTTATAACGTTAATATTCGGGGGGTTTATAAAGACCTTCTGAAGCGAATCAATGGGTTTGTGTGAGAAAAATATCCATATTTAAAACTTACGCCAGACCACCTTCCGTATTCAGCTTACGAAGAAAGGCGGTCTTATAGTATTAAGATAAGAAGTTCCTGTAATACAGCTCCTGTGACCAGATCCACATTCCTAGAATACATACAGCTTTATGATAAATTGGATTTTAGGGTGTTACTAATAAAGTTTCTTGTGTCTTTGACCCTTTTATAGCTTAATCCAAAGTTCCTTCACACCAACTCCACCAGCCACACCTGGCCCTTCAGTGCCATTGCAGAGCTGATAGGTGAGCGGGCACTTCTGATATCATTCATTGTGAGAATATGTATTTAAACAATGGGTGTGTTCCATTCCCTCAAGTGTTAGATTACTATGGATTTGTAACCTAGTTTCACATCTAAAACATATTTCTGCCTGTATTGCCAATTCATGATACTATTCTTCTGTATGTAATAAATTAAGTCAATTGATTTATTGCATCCCATGGATTGCTCATTAACAGCTAGCCATGCAGTCCTTTACCATGTTTAACTCCTGCCAGGTTCAATTAAGGAATTAAAAGACTTTGTAAGATTTGTTTTCGGGGCTACCTCAGTAGAGAGCTACTCAGACACTAGGATAAATATGTGTAATAATTTGATCATATTTTAAATGTATATTTTCTACTTCAGACAATGCTTATGACCCAGATGTGAGTGCCAAACAGTTTTGGATCGATAAAACAGCGATAAAAGGTCATGACTGTCTAACTTTCATGGATAATGGAGCAGGAATTGATTATGATAAGATGCACAAAATGCTCAGGTGGGTGAGAACACAAACCAATATGTTGATTAGCACACATTTGGGTTTCATGATCCTAACAGTGATTCTTACAGGGTCACATGATCCTTAATAAATCATTCTAATGTGCTGATTTGATACAAGAAACCTTACTTATTATCATGTTTGAAAATGGTTGTTAATGAAGTGTGGGAACTTATCAGCATTCAGCAAGGACAGCATTTATTATAAAATATTACTTTTTGTATTTTGTATGTATTTACACTACCAAAAATATAGTAAAACAATAATATTGTAAATAAACTTTTTTTCTATTTTTAGTATATTTTAAAAAGTACTTTATTCCTGTGATGGCAAAGCTGAAATGTCAGCAGTAGTCTGCAGTGTCACACGATCCTTTAGAAATCATCCTAATATGCTGATGTGAAAACTGATACATTTTTGTAATATTAAATTTATCTACACTATTACTTTTGGTGAATTTAATGCATCCTTACTTAATAATAGTATTTATTTAAAAACAAAATCTTACTGACCCCAAGGTTAAACAGTAATGTATATACAAATTTTTAATATATAATGTATTGTGTTGCTTTCCCTCTCAGTTTTGGCTTCAGTGACAAGGAGACTATAAATGGCCAAGTCCCTGTGGGCCTCTCACGGCAATGGCTTTAAGTCTGGCTCCATGCGCTTGGGAAAGGACGCCATTGTGTTTTCAAGAACAGAGAGTCCATGTGTGTGGGAATGCTGTCCCAGACTTACCTTCAGGAGATACATGCAGAGAATGTCATTGTACCCATTGTCTCGTTCAAACGCATTGGACAGTCATATATCCTTACCTTCCAAATAAAGACAGGAGGAGACTTAAATGACTTAAAAAAACAAAGTATTTAATATTTAATTTAATATTTAGCATGATATAAAAAGAAGAAAAGGTATTAGAGAGATGATATTAGACATAGTAGGAATCCAGTGCCTAATGTTAATTTGCATTTGATCAGTTTCACCATATGTTGTAAGAGTTTTTTCCATATGTTTATATTATCTATACTGTATGATGACTTTATCCTTGACCTTTCCTCTCACTCCGACCTAAGCCACAACACACAGCAAGTCTCCAAGATATCCTGCGCTTCTCTCTGTTCCAAACAGAGGAAGAACTGCTCTTTGAACTCAATGCCATCAATTCACACTATACCACTGAGTCCACAGGAACACGAATCATCATCTGGAATCTCCGCAAGTGAGCATGCTGGGAGAGAGTGAGGCAGAGAATAAGAAATATTAAAAATAATGAAAAAATCTGCTAATAATGTAGTTTAGAGTAGTGTTTCTCAAAATCTGATTCAGCTCAAACTTTGTGTTGCTAGCACCAGCACAGGAATGCATAGTTGAAATGGTTCTTAGAATGTTTTTTTTCTGGTACAGAACATCCTCAGACAAATCTGAGTTTGACTTTGAATCAGATCGCTATGACATCCAGATTCCATTTGAAGTATATGAGAGTGAAAAGGAGAAATACAAGCAACCCTGTCGCCTACTACAGTCAAGCCCAGAGAGCGACTTCTCCCTGCAGGTGAGTACTTTACCCTCCAACTGTATGTTGAGTAGGTCTAACAGATTGCAGTCTACATGCTGTATTATCAGTGTGTCTGTGATGATAGACATCACTTCATTATGTATTACAGTTTGAACCAGCTGCGGCTCGTCTGTAAGGGCAGGTGGGGCAGAACACAATCAAAGTTTTTTTTAAATAATATCCTGGTTATTCTTCCCAGCGTTGTAATGCCATTGAATAGTGCCCAAGTTTTTGAAGCTCCAAAAAGTCCATCCATCCAGCCCAAGTAATCCCTATGACTTAAGTGGGTTAATAAATGTCTTCTGAAGCGGAGCAATGGGGTTTTGTAAGAAAAATATCCATATTTAAAACTTGGTAAACTATAATCACTGGCTACGGCAACGGACGTACATGCAGATTCAAGTTCCGGCGGAAATATTACATCTGACCCAACGTATGATTTAGGATGTAGACGTAGCGAAAGCTTAGGTGAGAACAAACACCTCTCGCAAAAACCATGTGACTCTTGTGAACGTGCGTACGGTCGTTGCCCAAAGCCAGTGATTATAGTTTATGAAGTTTTAAACACTGCACGCTGCTTGTGTGGATGCAGTCAGTTTTGACCGCAAAAGATGGGATGCACTACCATTTTCCTGTTTTTACACTAGAAGCAGTGTTTTGCCTGTTAGAATTTTTATGTTATTTTTTAAGGTGGGGAAGAATTTAATGAATGGCAAAATCAGCATTTTGTTAACATACCCCTTCTGTAAAACCTCAGGGACCCCCAGGGGTACACATATACCAGTTTAGGTATATGTTCTAAAACAAAATTTGGAGGCGATTAATACTACATTAAGGCAATTCTAAGATAGCACTGTATGCGTGTGTTGTGTGTACTTAAAGGGTTAGTTCACCCAAAAATGAAAACTCTGTCATTAATTACTCACCCTCATGCTGTTCCCATAAGAACTTCGTTCATCTTCGGAACACATGAATTAAGATATTTCTGATGAAAGTTTATTCAGTTTACCTTGGGCATTGGCCGTGGTGCTCATGTGAACAGCATTGGCCAATGGTAAGCCGGCATGCTGGCATAGTTCTGACGTAACTCGGAAGAGCTGCACTGTTTTTACTACGTCAACAATGTAGGAGAATGACACAGATGTGAAGAAATTGTTGAATAAAGCCGTAATTCTTTTGTTTGTTTTTTGCACATAAAAAGTATTGCTATTCTTGTCGTTTCAAAAATTAAGATTGAACCACTGTAGTCACATTTTAACAATCTCTTTACTGCCTTTCTGGACCTTGAAAGTGTTAATTAAATTGCTGATGGAGGTGTCAGAAAGCTCTCGGATTTCATCAAAAATATCTTCATTTGTGTTCTGAAGATGAACAAAGGTCGTATGGGTTTGGAATGACATGAGGGTGTAATTACTGACAGAATTTTCATTTTTGGCTAACCCTTTAATGTCTGTCAGTCAACATTAGAGCGCCACCCTCAGGCTGAATAACGCAAGGACATATGACCACTTACAGAATGTTTATCATAAACTAGTGCTAAGACCCAGAATCTGCCCTACCTAAATTTACAGTCAGAAGCTGCTACTGTTTTGAACATAACAGTAATATGTGTCTGTATGCATGTTTTCTTTTTCTAGGCGTATTGTAGCATCCTATACTTGAAGCCCAAAATGCAGATTATCATTCGTGGGCAGAAAGTGAAAACCCAGCTGATCACTAAAAGCCTGGCGCACATTGTCAAGGATAAATACAAACCCAACTTTCTAAATGTATCCACACAATCACAAAGGAGCATTTTTCTGTTTCCTAAAGAAATCCTGATAATTATTGGGAAATTAGTTCCCCAAGATGCTACCTTTTAATAAGAGACAGAAAATGTTGTTATTTGAACATGAAAGCAACTTGACATAAACCAAAGTTTTTAATTTTATGATTTTTTTATGGTACAAAATATAATTTACACCTCATGACACAATTAGAGCATTAAATAAATTTCTGGTCAGAATACAGTACTAAATTGGAATACTTTGAATACCTTTCCTTAAGTCTTTTCTTCTCAGAAAGAAAGCATCCCCATCACATTTGGATATAACACTAAGAGCAAAGAACATTATGGAGTCATGATGTACCATAAAAAACCGCTCATCAAATCCTATGAACGTGTTGGATGCCAAAACAGGGTGAATATTTAAATATTAATTACATACATTTTAATGTGTTTTTTCTCACCTAAATACCAACTTCTTTAGAGTGACAAAATAATGTTTTGTAGTTTATTACTATTTTGAGTATCCAAATGCATTTTCAATCTTGATTTTGCAATAGGCAAATGAAAAGGAGTGGGAGTCATTGCAGTGATTGAGTGCAACTTCCTTAAGCCAACACACAACAAGCAGGACTTTGACTACACAGAAGAGTACAGGTGAGTGTGATTACAGTCACAGTGACTGTAATGCAAGTTTAGAAATATTGTTTTCTGTTCAGTGTATATATACTGTCTCCCATTTCTACTGCATACTGTATATGGTCAAATACATTAAATATATGCAAATGTTCACTGCACAACAAGTATTTGCATTTAAAATGTAATGACTAATTATGATTATCTTATTTTGTGAGCTCATTTGCTATTCAGCATTGCGTTTGATTTTTGATGAGGCAGGCAGGGTTGCAAACAATTCAGGTAATTGCAAGAATTGTCCGAACCCTGTTTTATTACTAAATATATATATATATATAATTTAATTTAATTTAATTTAATAATTTAATAATTTTACAAGTTTTTAAACATTTTACAAGTTTGTGGGAGAAAATGTAGTTTTCTACTACAGGAACTCAATAATATAGCATTCTAAGCTGTTTATTGTCTGTCCACTCAGGAGAACAATGAACATTTTGGGTGTGAAACTGGAAGATTACTGGAAAGCAATCCGCCATAAGAAGGGATTGAACAGCACAGTGCTTATGGAGGATATCCCGTTAGTATACACTAACACACTACAAAACATTTTGTTTCTTTTGGCCATTTTTTTCACCATGTTTCTATATATAAACTTTGTTCCTTGTTTAACATAAAGGAAACGTCCTGATCAGAACTGGGTTCAGTGTGATGATTGTCTGAAGTGGAGGAAACTTCCAGATGGCATCGACATGAATAAGCTGCCTGAAAAATGGTTCTGTCGATTGAATCCAGACCCCCAGTTCAGGTTTGTTCAGGGTTGCTTGAAGAAATAAAAATGAATGCTGTACATTAGGGGTGTGCAATATTGACCCAAAAAAAAAAAAAATATCTTGAAGTTTTGTTGATAATAATTAAATTATATTTTCTATGTGTTTTTGTGCTGTACCATGGCTGGTTTAGGCCTGTTGTGGACAGCTGACTCACAAAGACTTTCATATTTTTCATATTCTATGCGGTGTCGTGGAAAAAAGAAAATGTAATAATTATCATGGTGAAGCTGAAATTGAAAAACACAAGCAAAGTGTCTTTAAAAGCTTTTATTTTTGCCAAGAAGGTCAATTCAGACATGCAGGTTGACATTCATAAAAGACAAAGTGGAAGCCTCACACTCGTTCTTTTATACTCTCATTTCAGTGGGTGAGGGCTTCTTATTCCATAACACAAATAACAAACTCCTTAGTTAGTGTTATCTGCAGCTGTCCCACCTTGAGTGAAACACACAACTTTCCAAGAACTTGTTCAAGGCTACAGACAACGAATACACTAGTTCTATTGTTCAAGTTCAAGTTTATTTGTCACTACACATGTACAAGTACAGTATAACGAAATGAAGTTTGGAGCAAGCCTCCGGGCCTCAGCCGATTATTCAGGCGCCGCCACACGCTCTCCAGAAATACAAGAATGCAGTTTAGCAAGCATTACATAGCAAAACATAACACAGTACACGTGGTCACGTGATGGGATTTTTTGTATGGAGTGGGAGAGGAGATAGATAAGGACAGGGACAGGCAGACAGATGAATAGACAAAATACTCAAGCGCCAGAGCACAGCGGGAGCAGAGAGAAAAACACAGAGTATCAAAAGTATCAAAGTTTACCAAATTACTACAGAAAATTTGAATTCCCCTTATATTTAACAAAAACATCTTACTTAAGCTTAATATAATTAAAAAGCCTTATATGGTTTGATATAGTTTTTTATGGTCAGAATTTCCATTACAGCGGTGGTCAGATCACAGCAGTGACAGAAATTAAATTTTTTATTAAGGGTCAGTATTTTCCATCTTAAATTGGTTTCCGGGGGCATTTTACCTATATTTTTTATTAAAACATATTATATGTATGCATCACCTTTTTATGTCAAATTCTTACATTCAAATTAAATTCAATTAGAATAATAACACAGTATAGGGCTGTTACCAATCAAATAAAATCATTATCAACTAAATCCATCTTTGCAGTGCAGAGTTGACACAGAAGTGGCATAAATATATTTACACTGCATTTACAATTACATAAAACCACCAGCTGGTGGCGTCAAGACACTGTCTTGATGGGTGAATTGAGTGAGTCAACAATTTGTTCAAAAGGGTGATTTCATTCAGGAAGCAAGTGACCATCTTTATTGAATGGGTCATTGAATTATTAATTAAACTGATTCGTTCAAAACATGGAGTTCAGTCAGTAAAAAAGCAGAGTTTCGGTGAAATAAAGGAAAACAAATAATATTGACAATATTGTGTCTAAAATGTAACTCACAATGTTAACTTATTGTTTATTTAATTGTCGTATAAAATAAATATCACATTTGCTATCGTGCTGATATTTTTGGAAAACGGCACTCTTGCTTGTGTGATATTGTAATGTAACTACATCATATGATATAAATATAAGACAAAAATTCATCTGGGCAAAAATGCCAGTGTGCCTTGAACTTTGGGGGCATATAACTGCATACATCACGCAGTGAAAGCGTGAGTGACAAACTTGATGTTAAAACAATAATTACGATATCATCATAGATGATACATATCGCACACCCCTACGCACAAAGATTGAACTTACAATTAACCTGACATTTACCCATTTTCTTCTCCTTCTTTCTTCCTTTCACATGCAGGAGACTGTACGTAATACACTGTCATAAATGCAAATTGTCACGCGAACAAGCAAATCCACAAAGAAAGAATAATAAAAAATAATATGTACTCTAATCAGATAGACATAATCTAAATCCTTTTACCAAATTAAAACTAAGTCAGAGTGCCATCTAAAATGTAAGACCTCACATAAGTAAAAAATAATAAATTTTATGACGTTAAATAAATAAAAAATCTAATTTAAGACTTTTAAGGACCCTGTTTGTTTTATCTGACTTTTCATTGTTTAGCTTTTAATATGTTTTATAAAAACTCCAGCAGGACTCTGAAGGGGTAATTTATTGAGAAATATATTTTTTGACATATAAGAGGTCATTGTACTATAAAAAAAATTCAAGTATGTTTCAGAACTCAAAACTTCCCAGTTAGTCCAAAAACAGCCTTTATTGAAACTAAGTTTCCAAAACGACTCGTTTCAGATTGTCACATTATAACGTCAAAAAATACCTCCTCTGCAGAAGAAGATCAAAGACTACCTCTACATCATTGCCTCTTTAGCCCCACCCACCGATTTGTGCATGTCATGTAGCAGTAAATACAAGCCAGACACAAACACAGGTTTACTCAAGCAACAAAATGATAGAGATGATTACAATCCGTAGATTACAAGAAGTTCTGTAATGCCAAGTTGTGGAAAAACACAGTATTTGCATTGCCTTCCTTGTGATCCTAACATTAATAAAGCGTGGATAAAGTTCCAGATCGCATCGCGCTTTTTGTTTGCTTAATTTTATTGCGGATTCATTTTTAAACAAGACTACATTGGATTCGACAGTAATATCACAACACACAAGTGTGAGTAACAGTGTTTTTACTATGTATTACTATTGCTTTGTCTGATACAGATCGTTTGATATGTACTCACTTCACTTTCATTTTACCGAAAATGATAAATAATGCTAAATAAAAGAATGACAGTGCGACAAACGATGGTACATTAATTCATAATTTGTTTACACAAAACACAGTAAGGTTTCCTGTCATCTATAACTGTGGTAACACCAAGTACTTAAACTTTATTTTGACTTTATAATGTAATAAAATACAATACTACCTCACAAATACATAAGGAATAAATATTAATAAATATGATTAATTGCCAAGCTATTACAGACTGGAGTATCCTTAGCATCTGAGGTGTAGATTTGTTTTCTGATTCAGGATCAGACTCTGGTTCAAACATGAATGGCAAATATCGGAAGTTTTCAAAATAATTCCACACGTGTAGCTTGAACGTTGAAAATTATTTTAATATGCAAAACTGTTACCCAGTCATAGCAGTGCCAATCAAAAGTGTTTCAAAGAGAGGGTCAAAAACAGGATAGAAAATAGCCAATTACTTGTATTAGAATTGTAATTTAACCATTAGAAATATAAAAATCTTGCTAACATTATAAGTGGAACTCAAATATTTTTTTTAAATGCAGTTTATGACCCCTTTAACAATGAAACAACAAAATCAACTAATTGCTAATCAAATTTATAAATATGAAAATAATTAATAAAAAAATATTCAGTGCACTTCAACTTCACTTCAACAACAATTCATCAGATTCATCAGCCAATCAGAAATGTTGTTTAGGTAGTGATGCGCATAATACAACTATCAAGGCTGTATATTAAATTCAGAAATGTTAGGGTTTCGTTATGGCGCCTACACACTTGAGAGCTCTGATGGGGCATTTGAAGGATAGGAATGCGTACCTTATCAGGTCGTTTCGCCACGTGTACCATGGAGAGAAGAATCGGGTGAAATCTAACTTTGGCAATTGCTAAATTGCATCGCCGGAGAAAAAGGCAAGGAGTCCGGTGACTGGGTAATTAATTCAATTAATAAAATGCGATCAGCAGTCTAAGTCGCAATCTAAGTATCTAATATATTATGTTTTAATTTTTTTTTTTTATTACTAGAATTATACTTTTCCAACAAAACAACCTGTGATTTGTCTTTTTTAATTTTTAATTTTTTTATTTTTGGGTTTGTATCCCAGAACTGATAATGTGTGAAAACACAAAAAGAATTCCAGTGCCTTATAGCAATCTATCATTTGTAGAAACTTGTAGAGTACAGATATGAGTGATATTTATCAACAAATGTAATTGCTTCTTAGTTTGTACGCAAATCTCTAAACGTGTCTTAGCTCAAACAATTGTTCATTCTATATTCAGGCGATGTGAAGAACCAGAAGAAGCTGAAGATTCTGACGATGAAAATTCAAGCTGCCTGAAAATATACAAACAGCAGTGAGTGAATTGTTACATTTGTTGCAGCTATTCATTTATTTTATTATCTAAATATTAATAAATAGACCCATTGATTTATGCAAGATAGTTAAAGGCACAATATGTAAGATTTCTGGATTAAAATATCCAAAAACCATTAGAACATTAGAATCTCATCCATGAACATGATTTCTGCCCGAGTCCTATCCCGATTCTTTCCCACTGGCTGTGAGGTGAAGACGATAACTCCCAAGATTCCACGCTCAAACTTGGCGTCATCAAGCTACACCTTTGTTTTGAATAGACGAACTCTAGCGGTTGAAAAACTACATATTGTGCCTTTGAGACAGTGATTTATTAAAAAGGAATGGATCTAAAATACCAGATGTACAGAGGTGATATAATCTGACACTAATTTTCTTTGTCATGTTGACACAGTGAGAGAAACCTCAAAAAACAGCAAGAACAGAAAAGAATGCAGGTAATTTCAAACAATGGCTGATGAATTTGTTTTTGATTTCTTTCCTCTTTTTTGTAATTTAATTGGCAATTTCTCTGGATTAGGAGGAAGAAACCAGGGTGAGAAACACAGTGCTGAATCGACAGGATAAGGATATGAAAAGGAAACATCAGGACCTTATACGTCAACTCCAGCAAAATGTATGTTTTTAATTGTTTTTTGACACATTCTTAGTTAAGCAATTATCAAATATCAGAACATATTTAAGTTTCACTCACTCTTTTTGTTTCCATAGGCCCCCTCCTCACCCAGATCACCCACAGTCTCTTTGACAACGCAGAGCCCTTTAAATTCAGTACCTGTCTCAGAATCTGGTGAGGCCAAGTTTTGTGCATATTTGTTTTTGATACAACATTTTAATTATTGATATTAATAATATTATTTCTATAGCCCCAGACAACATGCCAGTGATTTCAAGTGTCATGTCCCTCTCCACTCCTAAAAGGTACATCATTCTCTTTCTTCCTTTCTCTTTTTTATTGTTGTATTTTTGTTAATTTTCCTCTTAATTTTTTAATTAATTAATGAATTTTTTTCTTCTAAAGGAAAAGAAGTCTAGGACTGACCCAGAATCAAGCTGCAAAAAGAACAAGAACATTACATGATTACTCAACAGATAGTCCATCAACGTCCACAGCTACATCTAATTTCATATCCTCACCTTTGAGGATCGCAGACAATAATGACAATAAGGATGATGAAAAAGATGATGATGAAACAAGCAGTGTTGGTGGTGATGACGTTGTTATTGATGAGACCAACAGCACGCCAAGACCAAAACCCTTGACCTTTGACCTCGCTAAGGTAAAGACAGAAGAAAATACCAGCAAGGATGCACCAGGATTATATATGGAGTGCAGTGATCATGCTTCCATAGAAACTGTAGCTACTAGAAAGGCAACAATAGAGACATCAACTTCAAATGGCCAAACCAGTATAACAACCCAAACAGAACGTTTGATTGTAAAGGCGGAGGAAGACCAGGAGATCAAGAGGGAGGAGAATGATGCTAGAAGAATGGAACCAAGCGCTAACCCCGTGGAGGTTGAGAGATGTAGTAGTGCAGAAATTTCCCGTCCCAATTGTGCAAAACTAGGGGGCACAATTAAGGTGAATAGAATCAGTTTTGAACAACATCCAAAGTCAGATGTAGAAACCCAAGAAGGTATGACATCAACAACTTCTAAGACCTCACTTTTCTCTGACATAGAAGTAGGCCTCATGCCAACACATGAAGCACAGAAGCAACAGGATAACCTGCTAAATCTCCTGGAGGCCACAGCCCAGGAAAGAGATGCATTAAGAGAGCAGGTTCGAGAGAAAGATATCGAACTCCTGAAACTCAATAAGGACTACAGCCACCAGAGCATCCAGACAGATCCATCAGAGGAACAGCACTATAAGACCCTCCACTTACAGGCCACCCAGCACATTGAAGAGCTTACAGAAGAGAGGGATGAGCTAAAAAAGAAAGAGGAGATGTTGTTGCAAATCAAAGCTGAGAAAGAGGCACAGGATGAGCTGCGTCGTGGCCAGTTGAAAGCTGAGGGGGAGGGACACTCGTCAACAACAAATGATTTTGAAAATGTAGATGATGAAATGGCTCTTCAAGTTGACTTTCTTCTAAGGGAGCTGGACAAGCGCAATGCAGAATGCAATGAACTGAGAAGTAAGGTGAGCAACTGATGTTTTTGACTCTCCAGCATGAATTTCCAGACTGGTTAGTAATGCTTTAATGTTTGTAAAGGGTTAGTTCACCCAGAAATTAAGATTCTAGTCATATTTACTCACCCTCATGTCGTTCTAAACCGGTATGACTTTTGTTCATCTTCAAAACACAATTGAAGATATTTTTAATGAAACCTGACAGATTTCTGTTCCTCCACTGAAAGTAAATTCCACCAAAACTTTCAACACTAAAAATATTGTCAACCGAAGCTCAATCATATTTGTGTGACACGCAAGAGCAAACCTTATTGGTTCTCACACATTAAGCAACCACATATGAGCTTCTGTTTACCATATTTGACTTTCTGTATGTATGTGTATTGATCAGTGTTTAAATGTGAATTAAAAAAGAAATAAAAAATTAAATGAAATCAGATTTGAATTAAATCTGTTCATCATATAAAACAATCGTGTCTCATCAGAAGACTTGAAAGACTTGCATGGACTTTCAATAGAGGGACAGATATCTCTGGTTTCATTCAAAATATCTTTATTTGTGTTTTGAAGATGAATCAAATTCTTACGGGTTGGGAACGATGAGTAATTGATGACAGAATTTACATTTTTACATGAACTAACCTTTTAACTGGTAAAACTTGCCTGTGAAGGTCATTTATGCTTGTGAAGCTGGCTGACAATGAAAGACTTGATTTTGAAATGTTGATGTGGACATCCTAGCATCCTAGTCTACAAGAGCTGGTCTTTTCTGCAAGGGTGGCCATTATCTGATCAGTCAGGCTTAAACTGTTTTTCTTTTATTCCCTTCTTGCATTCTTCAATACCCACAAACTCAATTGTATACGTAAAGTTGGACAGCTTGGAGCAGGAGAAAACTCAGTTACAGAAGGAAGTAGAAGAGCTGAGGAAATGCAGAGAGGAGTGGAGTAGTGCAAAAGTAGAGAAAGAGAATCTGAAGGACAGTACCACCAGTTCAAATCAAACATGCAGCGCAAGTACAGCTGCAAACCTTGTGAATGGGCTCAAAAAGGAAGGAGAGAGCAATGAAAGCTCTGTGGAGGGAAACTCGGCAGTGACACTGGCCAAGTAAGAGCCTTTTTGACTTATTTATTTTCAGTGTTAACGTGGCATTTCTGTACATGCTCATCAGAAGTCACGGTTTAATGCACATATATAAATCTGCTCTCTCTGTTCTGTCCTTAGGTTGAGGGAACTGAGGTGCAGTGTCGCCCGTTTATTGGTCACTTTTGTTCCTGCACTGGACCCTGACCAAGTGAACTATGACTGTGAGGTCATAGATGAGATTTTAAATCAGGTCATACAGGAGATTTCCCCCTCTTGAGACCACTTTTACGTAAAGCTTTTCGTTATAGGCTAATGTTTTGTGCTTGGAGGCAAATTGTTCAAATTCTTTTGCACTTTGAAAATATTAAACTTAATATTAAAATGTTAAGGTTTATTTATTTACTTACTGATTAACACTTGCAGTTCTTTGTGCAAGTTTTACATTCTTTTAAAAACATTTTATTATTAGAATAGAGTTAAGTTGTCAAGAATAACGTTTGACCTATTTGCCACTCAAGCTTACAAATGGTATGGCATTTCAAGTGCAATTGTATATATTTCTGATACACTATACACAATTATGAGTGGATAACAGCTGTAGTAATTGCTACTCAAATCTTGTGCAAGCATTTCTCTGTATAAAATTGTACATAGTGCTGTTTTTGAAAAAAAGGTAAAATAAATTTTGTATTTGTTTAATTAAAAATAGTTTTTCTGTATTTCTTGTTCATCTGAGATATTATTTGTTATAATACCTTTTTCTAAAAATAACTGTGTTGCCTACTTGTAACTTTTCCAAATAGATGCATAAACGTTTAAGTTGCCAAATAATATTAACAAAAAAAATACAACAGAAGGATGTTAATTTTTATTGTTGCAGTGCCAAACAGTATACACGCCGTTTTTATACAGTATAGTTTTAGCACACTGTAATAAAAAATAAAAAACATGTCACAGCCCAATGTAGGATTTTTGTTCGCAACCCGCCATAAAAACAAACGAAGAAGAATAACGTGGATTTTTTTTTTATGTGGGATCTGGCAACCCTTGAAACCGGAAGTTGTCATTCTTACAACGCTGCGCGGGAAAGGTGTCTGTTTGGGTGAAAGCGGGAGTAAGACGAAGCAACTGTTGAACAATTGTTACGACTATTGCAACTTTAATTGTTGAGGTAACTGGATGAATGTTTTCTAATATATATATATATATATGCATGCATTGTGACTTATTCATTTATTGACATTAGGTACTGTTAACGTTACCATTAATGTTCTTCAAAAACCGTTGTGTTTTGTGAGTTGGTGTAACGTTAGATGACGCTGTAATAGTTGATGTAAGAAGCACTTTGTTACAAACAAATGTTACTGTTTCACAGTTTGCGTTAACGTTTATTAGTGGTTATCAATGTTTTCATGTTCATGAATTGTGTACTTTTAAGCGTCAAATATATTCAAATGTTCACAGTGTTAGTGTTGTTTACTTTACAACTCCATTGGTTGTTTAGTAATGGGACAGTGTATTGCTGTTGTGAAGTTGTTAAATAATTTCCTATTTTGCTTTTCAGTATACTTGTTTTCCTCTGTCTAGCCATACTCTTTTACATTCTATTATTTTCTTCAAATTCCTCCTGTCTTTATCTTCATGATCATAGTATCTTCATCTCTTTGTATCCACGTCCGTCAGGATGAAGGTGGTAACCTGTGAGATTGCTTGGCATAATAAGGAGCCAGTGTACAGTCTGGATTTCCAGCAGAGCGGTGAGGGAAGGACTCAGCGACTGGCTACTGCTGGGGTGGACACCACAGTGCGGGTGAGAGAGAGAGCGAGAGAGAGCATCTACCTTGATTTAATACATCACAGGTGTCTCTTAAAGGATTAGTTCACTTTAAAATGAAAATGACGCCATGATTTACTCACCCTCAAGGCATCCTAGGTGTATATGACTTTCTTATTTCTGATGAACACAATCGTAGTTGTATTAATGCATATCCTTACACTTCCAAGCATTATAATGGCAGTCAACGGGGCGACGAGTTTGGAGCTCAAAAAAGTGCTTCCATCATAAACGTAAAAGAAGAAAGTCATATACACCTAGGATGCCTTGAGGGTGAGTAAATTAAGGGGTCATTTTCATTTTAAAGTGAACTATTCCTTTAAGTTAACGCTGGTGACATATTACAGACCGTAAGATGAGAGCTGCTCTCTTTCAGATGTGGCGTGTGGATAAAGGGCCTGATGGGAAGGCTGTCGTTGAGTTTTTGTCTAACTTGGCACGACACACTAAAGCAGTTAACGTAGTGCGTTTCTCACCCACCGCTGAGGTCTTGGCATCTGGAGGGGATGGTAAGTTTAAATTCAGATCATTAATTGGGTAAGTTCTGAAAACACTTATAAATGGTTTAATTAAATATCTGCTTTCTGAAGATGCTGCTATCTTGCTTTGGAAACTGAATGACAATAAGGAGCTTGAACAAACCCCGACCTTTCAGGAAGATGAAGATGCTCAGCTCAATAAAGAGAGCTGGAGTGTGGTCAAGACTCTGAGGTCTCTCTTTGACTTTACATTTGGCATGAAATTGAAATCTTTTTTTCTAAATGCATGTTATTGATCAGTTTATCTGTCCATATGTCTAATTTTAGAACTTTTTTTCTTTTTTGGAGTTAGTCTTTTTTAGTCAATGTCTTAACTCGAGCTTGATATGCTATCGTTTTTTCCGCTTAAATGCCACCCCTTTCTTACAATCGACTGCATGCTCATACTTGGCTTCTTTCCATAAACCATTTTCTCCCAGGTATACATCACAATACAGAAGAAGCCATCTGTGGCTACTTTCATTTCATTGCAACTTTTAAGTTTTCTTATTTAATATTTACTTTTAAAGACACGTATGTCAAAGCTCATATTGTCGTTTGTGTTTGTTAGGGGACACATTGAGGATGTATATGATATCTCATGGACCAGCGATGGGAATTTCATGGTTTCAGGCTCTGTGGATAACACTGCCATCATGTGGGACATCAACAAGGGTATGTAACGTGACTCAGGACTAAAGAAGCGCTATGTGTCTTAAAGGGTTAGTTCACCCAAAAATGAAAATTGTCATTAATTACTCTCTCATGTCGTTTCAAACCCGTAAGACCTTCGTTCATCTTCAGAACACAAATTAAGATATTTTTTATGAAATCTGAGAGCTCTCTGACCTCCGTAGAGAGCAATTTAATTAACACTTTTAAGGCCCTGAAAGGTAGGAAAGACATTGTTAAAATAGTCCTTGTGACTGCAGGGGTTCAACCTTAATTTTATGAAGCATGTGTGCAAAAAAAACAAAAATAACGACTTGATTCAACAATCTCTTCTGTGCCAGTCTCTTTCATTGTTAATGTAGTAAATACAGTGCAGCTCTTTCAAAGCGCTACGGCAGAATGCCATCTTGCCATTGGCCGACGCTGTTCACGTGAGCACCACAACGCCTGCGTGTGATGCTGACGCAGAAGCTAGCCAATGGTAAGCAGTAGAACTCGGAAGTGCTCCACTGTTTTCACTACATCAACAGCGAAGGAGACTGGCACAGACGAGAAGATATTGTTGAGTGAAGTTTGTTTGTTGCACAAAAAAAGTATTCTCGTCGCTTCATAAAATTAAGGTTGAACCCCTGTAGTCACATGGACTATTTTAAATGTTTTTGCTATCTTTCTGGACCGTAAAAGTGTTAATTAAATTGCTGTCTATGGAAGGGTCAGAGAGCTCGCCGATTTCATAAAAAATATCTTCATTTGTGTCCCGAAGATGAGCGAAGCTCTTACGGGTTTGGAACGACATGAGGGTTCCCAATTAATGACAGAATTTTCATTTTGGGCTGAACTAACCCTTTAAATTTAGCCTGGGAAAACCCAGACAACTTCCGGCAAATTTAGATTTGCTCTGCAAGTTAGTCTGGCAAAGAGCCCATTCAAGCCCATTTCTAATCCCTCGAAATCGCGGCACCAATCAGAAACGTTGGGGCGGGCTTTACATGATGACGACAGCGCAGCGCCTGTGAAGCAGATTTTGTACATTACAAAGATGGATGCCGCCGTGAAACATCACTCGTTCGAATGAGCTATCGCGTCTGTTTTAAGCGACTTTAAATTATGACTGTATTGTAAAATGGTAATAGTTTTTTAGCAAGCAGAGCTTTATGATGTTCCTTCTCTGCATTTCTCCTTCTCTAGCTTGCTTCCTAATCTAGCTGTCTTAAAAAACCTGACATTATATATTATGTATATTGTTGGCTCTGTGATTAATTGCTTTTGTTCCTCTATTGTAAGTTGCTTTGGACAAAAACGTCTGTTAAATGCATAATGGTACATTTGTTGAATTCAGTGCCTGTTTTGTTTGCAGGTCAGAAGATGTGCATTTTTAATGATCACAAGAGTTATGTGCAAGGAGTAGCATGGGACCCACTTGGGCAGTACATCAGCACATTAAGCTGTGACAGGTTAGTGTGTTGATTTTGACTTTCAAATGAATTAAGCCATTACAGATTATCATAGACAAGAGTCTTGTAATGAGCATTTTAAAATGAAACCTTTCATGGTTTTGCATACTGATGGCATGTAAAATCTCTGTGGCTTAGGGTAATGCGTGTGTACAGTGCTCACAATAGGAGAAAAGCTTATAGTGTGAGTAAGATGGCATCAGCTGCTGCTGCAGACGGAGAGGTGAGTGTCACTAGGATCTTCAGCAGGCCTTTATTTTTATTAAGGGATTGTCTTTGGTTTACCACTATAACCAGATGATGTCAGAGGAGCTCTTATTGGGTTTTTAGCCATTTCCATTCCCTAACTTTTTTTTTGCTTTTGGATGAATATATAGACATTATGAAATCACTTATATAATATCAAATCAAGAAATATTTTTTTGTCTAAGTTTTGTATTGAGGTATGAAAAGTCAGTCTCCTGAAAAACACAAACTTTTCTACAAATTGTGAGTTAATTACTCAGAAAGCAAGTAAAAGCATTCTTTTTAGTCACTGAAGATACTGCTCTCAAATGTTAGTCTGAAGTGAACCCCAGCCTTTAGTTCTTGTGTCAGTTCTAAGCTGTCAGTAGATAATAAATATTATGTTTATTATAACAATTATTGATTCATTTTATTTAAACTAATTGTTTTATATTGTATATATTAAATATAATTTTATTATATAATATTTGTGTGAGTGTTTTACTTGAATAAATAGTTTCTTAAATATTTTTTCTTTTTATTATTATTATTATTATGATTTTTGTGCAGGTGAAGAACTACAGAATGTTCCATGATGACAGCATGAGATCGTTCTTCAGACGTCTCACATTCACACCAGATGGGTCATTCCTCCTTGCACCAGGTACACTTTGTTTAAAACACTTTTATATTTATATAGTGTGGATGTAATGTATGTGAGACTAGTTATTATAACAAACTATTTAATGCATTTTGACAAGCTTATTTGACACATTATACAGTATGAATTTTGGGCCTGGTATCCATTTACATGTACATTTCTTTTCTAGTTATGGAATATATTTATTTATTTATTTTTAGCTGGCTGTGTTGAGGCTGGAGAAAATGTCACAAACACCACATATGTGTTCTCCAGAAAAAGCTTTAAGAGGTTTGTGTGTGCGTGCGTGCGTGCGTGTGTGTGTAATTGTAAAGCTATGCATTAATCACACATCCACTACCATTTGGGGTCATTATTAATATTTTTATTCAGCAAGTATTCATTAAATTGTTCTTTTATTTATTTGAATATTTTAAAATGCTATTTATTCACAGTAAGCCTGTTGCTTTGATCAATGTTTTACAATATTGTTTTTTTTTTTTTTTTTTACTGTATTTTTGTTGAATAAATGCAGCCTTGAGCATAAAAGATTTTTCTTTTCTCAACCCCAAACTTTTGAACGGAAGTGTAAACCTTAACGTCTTTAAAATACAGCATGAAAAACTTGTGGTTCCAGTATTTTAAATAAGCAGTTTTTAATGCCTAGCCTGAATGCAGACACAGTCAACTTTAAATGTTTAATTGTTTGTTTGTGTGTCAGACCCATTGCTCATCTGCCCTGTCCATCTAAAGCGACTCTGGCTGTGCGTTGCAGCCCAGTGTACTTTGAGCTGAAGACAAAGAGAACTGAAGGTACAAACAATACTCTTCCAGAGCTATGTTTGCGTTCCATGCAACGGAAAGACTGTGCTCTTCCCTCTAGTGTTGTCAGTAATATTGATATTTCGATATGTATTGATACTGAAATATCTGAAACCCTTCCAATACTTATTTTCTGCATTATCAATATACCGATACCAGCTGCACATTCAAGCTTTCTCTTCTCTACGACAGCAAGTTGACACACCGGCCTCCTCTCTCTCAATCGTCTCATTCGCTCCTGTTGAATAGTGCTTGTATTGCGCATAATTTGACTCATTCCTGCAGGTTTAGCGCTTACACCAAAAGTGTGCGCACCACTGATCTATATTGAAAACAAAATCCACTAGAATAGTGAGTACGTGCCAAACAAGTCTTTCCACGCTCACGGCCAAAGTAGTATACCTTGAAAGGGAGTGGAAAGGGCTTTTGAGTGGCGTGATGCACACACAAGCCTCCTCTCAAACAACTCGCAAGTTCCAAATTGACTTTCGTGGCTTATTGCACTTAAACGGTTAAATACACACACATTGTCAAAATGTCCGTCTTGCCGAGTATTCAGGTAAATAGTCAGTTTTGGGACATTAAGAGAAACGCATGTTGTGTAACAGTATATTGGATCCATGCATAAGCTCTTAAAGTGACAGCAGCCTAATAAACCTGATGCTGTCTGTCATGTTAATCAAAGAACGAGGGAAAGTGAAAATCACTCACTGCTCTTGACTTAATAACTTAAATTTTTACAATGAGGACTATACAGTGTTATTTTACATTTAACTTCTGTAGTATTTAACTGAATACTACTGTTAGACCCACCTGAAAAACTTAAAGCTATGTTTATTTAATTTGTCTGTTTATTCTATTGTTTATTTGTGTTATTGTTTGCAATTTGTTTATTTCTTTTTTTTTTTTATTACTGGCTGTTTACTTGTCTTTTTTTATTTAGTTTGATTCAAATAAATCCTTCCTGTTCTGTGTAAGCTATTGCAACAAAATTACCCAAATTATCAAAAAATAAGAAAACAAATGATCTGTATGGTGGTATATATGGTATATATTTTCCCTGTTGTATCAAATATCGCTATTTTTCAAGGTATGATATTGAAGTTGGAAATTCCAGTATTGTGACAACACTACTCTCTTCTCTGTTCTACAGATGGTTCACTGAAGCCGGTGTCAAACACATTTAATTTGCCATATCGGCTGGTGTTTGCGGTTGCATCGGAAGACTCTATCTACTTTTACGACACACAACAGACGCTGCCATTTGGATACGTTTCCAATATTCACTACCACACACTGAGTGATCTGAGCTGGTAAGACACATATGCAAATTTGATGCACAGACTAGTTATTTTTTATGGTATTTATTTAAAAAAAACTCCAATCCTGGCCTTTTACCGCTTTATAAATGAGGAGAATAGTGGGGAATTTGCAGTAATTGATAAATCCACCAAAAACAGCTGTTTCTCATAAGTCACAGAGGCATACCATACAGAAGAGAGTAGTGTGAAATGTGTCTATTTAGAAATGGTCATGACAATTGATCAACCAGTGCTATTGTTCAAGTTATAGAAAATGCAAACATCTAGTGTCTAGAATCATTTTGAAAATAGCAGTTATTGACTAACATTTACTAACATTTGCTGTTATGCACACTGTTCCACAGGTCTCGAGATGGCTCCTTCTTGGCAGTGTCTTCCACTGACGGCTACTGTTCCTTTGTGTCATTTGAAGAGGGGGAGCTCGGCACCCCATTGAAGGAGCGACCTCCACTGGAGATGGTGACCCCCTCCTCTACCAATGAGAAGAAGGGAAAGCGACCCTCAGCCAATGGCAAGACTGCTTCCCCGGTGCCTCGCCAGGCTAACATACCTGCTGTACAGGAAAAGGAGAAAGAGGGATCTGCATCTGCATCCTCGAAGACCCCCAGCGTATCTGGTCCAGAAGAGAAACGCACACCACAAGGGCTAAAAACCAAACCTCAGCCCAGAAGGATCACACTCAACACCCTGGAGGGCTGGGGCAAACCCAGCACCCCCAAATCACCTGCAGCTGCCGCCAGTAAAACCCCCAGCACACCTAAATCTGCTCCCTCTACCCCTGGATCCAGCAAAGAACCTCTTACACCTCATACAGCCCCCAGCACTCCCCTTGGACCCCTCAACTCCAAAAGTACCACAACTCCAAAAGGACCCACTCCTAGGTAGGACAGCACACCTGTGGTAGGATTTGATGTAACATTGACTACGTTTACATGTGCACCAAAAATGTGATTTATTTCTAATAATCAGAGTAAGTTCTTAATCACAGTAAGATGTTTACATGACATAAGAACTCTTCACTCCAGTTTACATGCAATTTTCATTATTCTGATTATTCGCTAATAAGTATGGTTAATACCACACTCTGATAGGCATACAGTATGCATGTTACTGGCCATTGTTTTAATATACTTGCATCAAATTCAAAATATTTTTATGGCTGTACTGGATATTATTCAGTGTAGTGATGAACATTGCAATGCCGGGTTTGCCTACTCTGCCATCGTGTTTTGTCACTTTTTTTTTTTTTTTTTTTTTTTTTTTTTTTTTCTTTAGTCAGAGTGGTAATAATGTGATAAAGGTTGTTTACATGCCTGTTTATTGCGATTTAAAATCAGCGTACACTACCTAGTTTAATGCAAATATGGTTACTACGATTATGAGCTTAATCGCATTAGTTTAATCACAATATTGCCAAAATTACATTATGAGGGTGCATGTACATGCACTGATTGTTTTAACCATACTACCATTCCAAATATGGGCTTTGTAAGATTTTTTTTTTTAATAAGACATTGTCATGGCAACCTATAATTGTATCCCTGGAGATTATAGATTTAGTGTTACACAGGGTTCCCACGGGTCCTTGAAATTCTTGAAAGTTTGTGAATCTGAAAGTTTTTGAAAATAAACATACATAGATACAGGTCCTTGAAAGTGCTTGAATTTATTTTGTGCAAGAAGTTTTCTGTAAAAAATTCCATATTATTCCCTATGGTCTGCTAATGTGTTACTTCGCCAACACTTCGTGGCCCATGCATACTAGCTTGCTTGATTTACGTTAGTTAAACGCATTTACGTTACATTAAGTATGTAGGTTAATATGTTTTTCCCGTGTGAGGTACTTTGTGTTGTACGTTACCATGACGTTCACGTGCGCACAAAACTACTACGATGGTTCCTCAATGTTTTCAGTGCTTACACCAAACCCAAATATGTTCAGTCAATGACTGTATACTGTGTTCAATAAACAAAACATTTGTGATAATCTGTTGCCCAAATATTTTATTTAATGTAATGTTGAATTGCTTTGCTTGTTAAGATAATGTAAACCCATCAGGCAAGAAAAACATAAAAGCATATTCATATATCTTAACTTCTGGTTTAAGATATATGAATCTAAGGTCTAAGCCTTTTTCAATAAAATCCATGCAAAAGTAAATATCAGATCATTTTAGAATGCAGTATAGGATGTACCGAATATTCTTCAGTTTTATGCAAAACAGAAATACGACAAATAGAATATCCGATCTGTGTCGTATGGACAAAAATTAAAAAAAATGCTTTTTTGCATAGTTGTGTTTGACACAATGTAACCTTGCTCTCACTTGAAATGTGTCCCCATATTAAGTCCTTGAATTTGAGGATATTGGACCTGGAAAGTCCTTGAAAGGTCCTTGAATTTGAAGTTAACCAAGGTGTGGGAACCCTGGTTACAGCCTAATCCACAACCTTTACAGTAAAAGAAAATGTTCACAATAGTTCAAGTATGTACTTCTCTTTCAGACGAATTTCACTGACTCCAATTGTATCCAGATCCCCCACTCCCTTTGTCAACCCATCTTCCACTGAGAAAGCCAAGCATGGTTAGTAGAGACCTTTTTTTTTTTTTTTTTTTTCTTAATGTTTCAATTATTTGCTTAAATTGTGTTTGTATGGTCTGTAATAAAATTTGTCTTACAGAGAGACCATCTCCTCCCAGTGACCCAGCGTGCAAACCTCCCGAATCCAAGAGGTCCAAGACTGTCCAAGATGTTCCCAATGGTACTGCCCAGAGCAGTGAGCACAAAGTGGGCACAGAACCCAGCGCCACACCCCAGGAACCATAGGCTCTGAACATGGTTCTTTGTGCCTCTTTATTAGCTCTCACATCCTCAGAAATGAAATATAAACCAGTAACTTAAAACACCTGATCTCTCATGGACATGGAGTCAGTTATGGACTTTCTGGAACTCATTTTCACAAATGTTCTTCTATTTTCTATGAATACGCGTGCATGTTCTTTAAGAGAAAGAAATGCATTTAATTATTCTTTAAAACAACCTTCTCCTTCATGAATTAAATTCCTATTTTATTGGACAGGAATGTTTTACTGTTGCACCATCTGTTTGAATTTAATTTTCTTCATAAAGAATTCTTAAGAATGTTACTGTCTTTGAAGTACAACATTTTTAGATATAATTGATTTGCTTAGATATGAAAGATTTGCTTGCGCATTCTGTGAGATTCTTTAAAAAAAAGTACTAAATGACTTGCCTGGATTGGATGGTTTTTGACTCTTAGAATTTTGCTGCATTCAGCTTTTGAAACCGAGTTATATAGAATATTATGATGAAATATTAAATATGCAATAAGTTTATACTTGAACTTGAGTTAAATATAACAAGTACTTTAACACTTTAACACTCAGTGAGTTAAACTCTTAAGATTAAGTTCATAGGTCCTTGGATTTTGAACTTTTGAATTGTATTACCAGACAATTTGTACTATGCATGCAGGTTAAATATTGATTAAGCTAAGTCATACCATTTATTTAAAAGAACAGGGCAGTTTCTTAAACATGACAGCAAAATGATATTTAAGGAAAAACTTTCTAATTTTGTCTTTATATAACAACCAAATGTATTAAAACATTATTTACATAGTTTGAATTAAAAAAATGTATGTTCTCATTTTACATTAAAACCACTGACAGATGAAGTGACTGACATTGATTATGTCAGGGTTTGGGATATACACTCACCTAAAGGATTATTAGGAACACCTGTTCAATTTCTCATTAATGCAATTATCTAATCAACCAATCACATGGCAGTTGCTTCAATGCATTTAGGGGTGTGGTCCTGGTCAAGGCAATCTCCTGAACTCCAAACTGAATGTCAGAATGGGAAAGAAAGGTGATTTAAGCAATTTTGAGCGTGGCATGGTTGTTGGTCCCAGATGGGCCGGTCTGAGTATTTCACAATCTGCTCAGTTACTGGGATTTTCACGCACAACCATTTCTAGGGTTTACAAAGAATGGTGTGAAAAGGGAAAAACATCCAGTATGCGGCAGTCTTGTGGGTGAAAATGCCTTGTTGATGCTAGAGGTCAGAGGAGAATGGGCCGACTGATTCAAGCTGATAGAAGAGCAACTTTGACTGAAATAACCACTCGTTACAACCGAGGTATGCAGCAAAGCATTTGTGAAGCCACAACACGCACAACCTTGAGGCGGATGGGCTTCAACAGCAGAAGAACCCACCGGGTACCACTCATCTCCACTACAAATAGGAAAAAGAGGCTACAGTTTGCACAAGCTCACCAAAATTGGACAGTTGAAGACTGGAAAAATGTTGCCTGGTCTGATGAGTCTCAATTTCTGTTGAGACATTCAGATGGTAGAGTCCATCATACCATCATGGATCCACCATGCCTTGTTACCACTGTGCAGGCTGGTGGTGGTGGTGTAAGGGTGTGGGGGATATTTTCTTGGCACACTTTAGGCCCCTTAGTGCCAATTGGGCATTGTTTAAATGCCACAGCCTACCTGAGCATTGTTTCTGACCATGTCCATCCCTTTATGACCACCACGTATATTTTCTGATGGCTACTTCCAACAGGATAATGCACCATGTCACAAAGCTTGAATCATTTCAGATTGGTTTCTTGAACATGACAATGAGTTCAGTGTACTAAAACGGCCCCCACAGTCACCAGATCTCAACCCAATAGAGCATCTTTGGGATGTGGTGGAATGGGAGCTTCGTGCCCTGGATGTGCATCCCACAAATCTCCATCAACTGCAAGATGCTATCCTATCAATATGGGCCAACATTTCTAAAGAATGCTTTCAGCACCTTGTTGAATCAATGCCACGTAGAATTAAGGCAGTTCTGAAGGCGAAAGGGGGTCAAACACAGTATTAGTATGGTGTTCCTAATAATCCTTTAGGTGAGTGTACACTATATTGCCAAACGTTTTGGGATCCCTGCCTTTGCATGTACATTAACTTTAATGTCATCCCATTCTTAATCCGTAGGGTTTAATATGGAGTTGTATGTAACAGCTTCAACTCTTCTAGGAAGGCTTTCCACAAGGTTTAGGAGTGTGTTATGGGAATTTATGACCGTTCTTCTAGAAGCGTATTTGTGAGGTCAGGCACTGATGTTGGATGAGAAGGCCTGGCTCGCAGTCTCCGCTCTAATTCATCCCAAAGGTGTTCTATCGGGTTGAGGTCAGGACTCTGTGCAGGCCAGTCAAGTTCCTCCACACCAAACTCACTCATCCATGTCTTTATGGACCTTTCTTTGTGCACTGGTGCGCAGTCCTATTGGAACAGGAAGGGGCCATCCCCAAACTGTTCCCACAAAGTTGGGAGCATGAAATTGTCCAAAATGTTTTGGTATGCTGAAGCATTAAGAGTTCCTTTCACTGGAACTAAGGGGCCAAGCCTAACCCCTGGAAAAACAACCCCACACCATAATCCCCCCTCCTCCAAATTTAAAGGGGTCATGAACTGGCTTTTTTTTTTTTTTTTTTAAATGTATACTGTCTGAGGTCAACTTATGACTTCTGCATGGTTTTTACATTCAAAAACATAATGAATACGTAATTTTCTACACTGGTTTTGAGGCTCTCCTGAACGCTCGGTTTTGATGGGCGTGCCGCACTGTAGGCTTGGAAGTAAATGCCCACGGCTAGGATTGGATAAGATTTGCACATTTAATGAGCTTCTGCTCCCCTGTCAGTACATGTGGGATTGTTTAGAAAGCGGCAACCGGAATGATTCTCTCACAGGCCTCGCAAAACATCTTTATCAAATAAACACAATGATTTATCTCTCATCCACCCGCGATTGATTGGAACATTTATTTTTTTATTACTTGGCCTGCCCGATCGGTGGATATAAGCGCAAACCGCACACACGCATGCACCCTTCAAAAATCAAGTCAAGACCGTGAACAACACAGATCAAGAAAGGAATGTTATTTCACTATTTAAGATTCACCGGCCTGCCGAGAGGCTTACGTTTTGGTAGCCCGTCTGGAAAACATATAGTCCCGGGACGTTGGGCTTTGCGAGCCTTGGCCCATACATGTCCGAGTCTGATCCCGAATCGCAATGAACCAACAAATAAAGGATTCTCCAGCCTGTGACAGTGTGCTAAGGCATGTTCAGTTAGACACATACACATAATCAATAGATCTTTAACAATGCAGTACTATCACATATAAAAACATGTTTTACTCACATAAGTGTGTTGCACCATTCCTGTCGGATCCAATATAGAAGGCACAGCATTGTGTTTTAATCTCAATATGTCTGCAAATCCAGTCTCGACCTGTCTTGTTTACAAACGATTCCGCAGTGAAATGAAGCGAACAAACGTGCAATGTCTTCCCCACATGAGCTGGATCTTCATTAAAAATAAAGTTCAACCACACATTTCTAATATTACAATCCGAAGGAAGCTTATGCAGCGACTGTGTTCTTCCACAACTAGGCACTGCACAATATCTTGCTATCTTCGGCAAGTTTATTGCCCGGTAGGGCGATCCATTTAGCTCCACAAGTCGGTGGGAGGGGCTACAGAAGCAGGCGTACATATTTATCTGTTGAAGCAGTGTTTCTGCATTCTATGACGTCAATGGTCGACACATTCTGAGATCGATGGTTTGCTGGGCCTGGTGTCAATAAAAGTTTTTCTTTGACTAACAAGGAAGTTTTCAGCTCTGAAACTTACAGGATATTCTTATATCATGATGAACTTTTATATATCAAAAGCTCAAGGGAAAGTTGATTTCTCAATTCATCACCCCTTTAACATTTGGTGCAATGAAGTTCTCCTGGCAACCGCCAAACCCAGACTTGTCCATGGGACTGCCAGACAGAGAAGCGTGATTCGTCACTCCAGAGAACATGTCTCCACTGCTCAAGAGTCCAGTGACGGTGTGCTTTACACCACTACATCCGGCGCTTTGCATTGCACTTGGTGATGTAAGGCTTGGATGCAGCTGCTCAGCCATGGAAATCCATTCCACTGTCCATATGCACTGTTCTTGAGCTAATCTGAAGGCCACACGAAGTTTGGAGGTCTGTAGCTATTGACTCTGCAGAAAGTTGGCGACTTCTGTGCACTGTGTGCCTCAGCATGCGCTGACCCAGCTCTGTGATTTTGCGTGGCCTAGCACTTCGTGGCTGAGTTGCTGTTGTTCCCAATTGCTTCCACTTAGTTATAATGCCAACAGTTGAATATTTCGTTTTAGTAGTGAGGAAATTTCACTAATGGCAACCTATCACGGTACCGCGCTTGAATTCACTGAGCTCCTGAGAGCGACCTATTATTTCACAAATGTTTGTAGAAGCAGTCTGCATGCCTAGGTGCTTGATTTTATACACCCGTGGCCATGGAAGTGATTAGAACACCTGAATTCAGTGATTTGGAGGGGTGTCCCAATAGTTTTGCCAATATAGTGTATTAGCAAATCAACTGTCAGTTCTTGAATTTCATGTGTTTGAAGCAGAAAAAAAAAGGCAAGTGAAAAGATCTGACTGCCTTTGACCAAAGGGCCAAATAGTGATGGCCAGATGACTGGGTCAGAGCATCTCCAAAACGGCAAGTTTTGTGGGGTGTTCTTGTTATGCAGTGGTTAGTACCTACCAAAAGTGGTGCAAGGAAGGACAACCAGTGAACCAGGATCAGGGTCATGGGCACCCAAGGCTCATGCATGTGGGGAGCAAAGGCAATCGATCACACAGAAGAGCTACTGTAGCTCAAATTGCTGAAAAACAATGGGCACATGAACATCAGAATTGGACTATGGAGCAGTGGAAGAAGACTGCCTGATCTGATGAATCATATTTTGTTTTAGATCAGGTGTGTGTGCATAATTTACCTGGAGAAGAGAAGGCAGAAGGATGCACTATGGGAAGAAAACATCTACATTTTTAGTTTGTACTGCAACTAGAAGTTAACTTGTGGGTACACTGATAGTTTACTAGTTGTAGCAGCATTTTTAGTTTATGAAAGTACACTTTCATCAGTAAACTACTAGTTTAGAAGTTTTATACTGCAAGTACTTGTAAGTTTTCTTGTACGTGAACTTAACATTATACTTATAGTTTACTATATATGTGTGTGTGTGTGTGTGTGTTATTTTTGCACTTTAAGTATACTATGTTTCTATTAGGTATTAATTTGTATACTTAAAATACAAAAAAATCTTTTAAACAAATAAAAAAAAATATTCTAGCTTCATTTACCTCTTCCTGGGTCGACATTTCATTCAGTAATGTCAGGCATTGGTTTATATGATGTTTAATGTTTGATCAGGCAATGCTTCTACTACTGTTTCTTCTTCACTTGTGTTTTGATCCAGAGATTCTGTACTCGTAATAGAGGCCCCTACCGTATAACAGTGAAAATGTGGATTGCCATAAATTTCCATTAATGGTGGGAAAGCGTTGTCTCATAAATGATGGAAAATTCTGTAAATTCCTGTGTATACTAGAAGTGGACTACACATAAATTCACATACTCAGAATTAGGAAAATATCTGTTTTCCTTATAAATCAATATTTTAAAAAAAGAATACTATAGTGTTGTGTGCCAAAATGTGCAAGTTTATAAGACAGTATGTAAAACTATATATGTTAGTGTAATGAAAGAATAAACTACAACGTATATTTTAGGCTATTGGGTATATTTTAAGTATATCTCCATCAAAAGATAGGCCTACAAGTACAGGCCAAATATGCTTAGACTTTTATGCTTAGACTTTTCTGTCAGTATAAGTCAAGCATACTTAAGTGTACATTTAAGTATATTTCTGAGAAGTACATCAAGTATACTTTTAGTTTAAAAGAAGTAGGCCTATACTAATAGCACACTTAAATAAACTTATTTTTTTGTAAAGGGGTGTTATGTTCTGGGCAATGTTCTGCTGAGAAACCTTGGGACCTGGCATTCATGTGGCTGTTACTTTGACACATACCACCTAACTAAAAATTGTTGTTGACCACGTACACCCTTCACTGCAATGGTGTTTCCTGATGGCAGTGATCCTTCCAGCAGGATAATACACCCTGTCATACTGCAAAATCATTCAGGAATGGTTTGAGGAACATGACAGAGTTCAAGGTGTTGCCTTGGCCTCCATATTTCCCAGATCTTAATTCAATTCAGCATCTGAGATGTGATGGAACAACAAATTCAATCCATGGAGGCTCCACCTCAAGACTTGCAGGACTTAAAGGATCTGCTGCTAATGTCAGATACCACAGGACACATTCAGAGGTTTTGACCTGTATTGGCAGCACAAGGGTGACCTACACACTATTGGGAAAGTGGCTTTAATGTTGTTGCTGATCAGTATATGTACACCGATCTGGCATAACATTATGACCACCTCCCTAATATTGTGTTGGTCCCCCTTTTGCTGCCAAAACAGCCCTGACCTGTTGAGACATGGACTCCACTAGACCCCTGAAGGTGTGCTGTGGTGTCTGGCATCAAGATGTTAGCAGCAGATCCTTTAAGTCCTGTAAGTTGTGAGGTCGGGCCTCTATGGATCAGACTTGTTTGTTTAGCACATCCCACAGATGCTCGATTGGATTGAGATCTGGGGAATTTGAAGGCCAAGTCAACATCTCAAACTCGTGCTCCTCAAACCATTCCTGAACCATTTTTGCTTTGTGGCAGGGTGCATTATCCTGCTTAAAGAGGCCACAGCCACCAGGGAATACCGTTTCCATGAAAGGGTGTACATGGTCTGCAACAATGCTTAGGTTGGTGGTACATGTCAAAGTAACATCCACATGGATGACAGGACACAAGGTTTCCCAGCAGAACATTGCCCAAAGCATCACACTGGCTTGCCTTCTTCCCCTGTTGTCGGTTCACCACTGTTCCTTCCTTGGACCACTTTTGATAGATACTGACCACTGCAGACCAGGAACACCCCACAAGAGCTACAGTTTTGGAGATGCTCTGACCCAGTCGTCTAGCCATCACAATGTGGCCCTTGTTAAACTCACTCAAATCCTTACATATCCCATTTCCCATTTTTCCTGCTTCTAACACATCCACTTTGAGGACAAAATGTCCACTTGCTGCCTAATATATCCCACCCTCTAACAGGTGCTGTGATGAAGAGATAATCAGTGTTATTCACTTCACCTGTCAGTGGTTATAATGTTATGCCTGAATGGTGTGTGTGTGTATGTATATATATATATATATATATATATATATATATATATATATATATATATATATATATAAAACCAGACAATAGAAGCACCATGAAGTGTCCCCTAAATATTCTGATAAGTTAAATATTGATAACGACTGTAAAAAAATATTGTCTTTCTGAACCAGCTAATCAAAAAAACATCAGTCTATAGTCACTACATTCAACATCAGAAATATCAAACAATTATTTTAACTATAGGGCAATTTCATATAGGTCAACAGAGCAGAAGGTGAAAACGTATAGCATTATGTCAGCAATCAGTCATGGGGACACACATATTGTAGAACTCAAATGGTGCTGTTTTCTTCGAATGATCTGTGTGTGTTTTATCACATATGATTTACCATAAATCAAATAAGTAAAACTTATTAAAGCTTTCAATCCATTTTTTTCAACTACTGAACACAGTAAATGTAGCACAAATGTATCATGAAAGCAGCTATTTCTACAATAATTGGAAAGTGTTGAAATTAATATCCCATCTTGTGGCCCAATCCTTCTGAAAAGAGTCATGTTTAGGGTATCAATGATAAATTGTTCTCAGCTAATGTATCATTGAACAGTGACATTAAAAACTGAAAATATTATGTTTATAATATAATTTGACAGTGTACTCTTAAACCTTGCCAGGATTAGATAAGCAACTGAATCTATCGTGAAAGATCATGTCATCCACAACAGCATGTTGGAAACCTCATGTATGGCAATTCAATGCAAGTCAAAAGCCAACTGAACCATGTCATGTGGTTACTTGAGTCATCCTGTGTCGTTATCAACAAGCAGAGGAGTGTACATGTAACATAAACATGGCAAAGCACATTACATGCAGGCTTTAATGTTCTTCCTGTGGCAGATTTATGTGGCACTTTCATGGCGCCTTGCATTGTGGATCTAGTAGAAAAAAATTTTCCCTTTCATATTGCCTATGATTAGAGGAAAGACAATAAATTAGTGTGACAACCTAGCTGATGATGTTTCAGCATACCAGCAATGTTCCTGTAAACATTACAGGCTGTCCTGTAATGACATAGTGTGACTTTGTGAAAGCTATTGTTGTTTGGATTATGAATCTTCTTTACCAGTAATCCTACGCTGATTCTTGACAATCGATCACCATTGCAATACATTAGATGTCTGTTCCTTGTCTTCTTTCAGTACCGCCAAGTACTGTTTCATTTTCTGTGAAGGTTGCTATTGGCCTCAGGTTCAGTTTATTTGTTCACTGAATTTTATCCCTCATGTTTTTGTTTCAAAGAGGTTTCATTGTATTATTTTTATTAATTTATATATATTTGTTTGATTGTTACTTGCGCTACAGAGAAGAAACCTTTACTTGAATAAAATTACCACAATTTAATCTTCACTTCACTAAACAATACCATTTCCCAAAATGTAACATACACTTGCAAAAATTTAGGGAAATAGGAAGTTTCAGCATATCATGTAGGGAAATTGGTTGAATGAGGCTATAATTTTGTGTAAGGGAAGGATCATTGGTCAGTTATGTTGCATGCAAAAAGGAACATGGACCTATTCTTTGACTGTCTGTGTCCGTTACATTTATGCAGCATTGAAAATGTGTGTGTACCTTGCTTAATTAAAATAACCCATATATATACATCCAGTATGCGGCAGTCTTGTGGGCGAAAATGCCTTGTTGATGCTAGAGGTCAGAGGAGAATGGGCCGACTGATTCAAGCTGATAGAAGAGCAACTTTGACTGAAATAACCACTCGTTACAACCGAGGTATGCAGCAAAGCATTTGTGAAGCCACAACACGCACAGCCTTGAGGCGGATGGGCTTCAACAGCAGAAGAACCCACCGAGTACCACTCATCTCCACTACAAATAGGAAAAAGAGGCTACAATTTGTACGAGCTCACCAAAATTGGACACTTGAAGACTAGAAAAATGTTGCCTGGTCTGATGAGTCTCGATTTCTGTTGAGACATTCAGATGGTAGAGTCAGAATTTGGCGTAAACAGAATGAGAACATGGATCCATCATGCCTTGTTACTACTGTGCAGGCTGGTGGTGGTGTAATGGTGTGGGGGATGTTTTCTTGGCACACTTTAGGCCCCTTAGTGCCAATTGGGCATCGTTTAAATGCCACAGCCTACCTGAGCATTGTTTTTGACCATGTCCATCCCTTTATGACCACCATGTACCCATTCTCTGATGGCTACTTCCAGCAGGATAATGCACCATGTCACAAAGCTGAATGATTTCAAATTGGTTTCTTGAACATGACAATGAGTTCACTGTACTAAAATGGCCCCCTCAGTCACCAGATCTCAACCCAATAGAGCATCTTTGGGATGTGGTGGAACGGGAGCTTCGTGCCCTGGATGTGCATCCCACAAATCTCCATCAACTGCAAGATGCTATCCTATCAATATGGGCCAACGTTTCTAAAGAATGCTTTCAGCACCTTGTTGAATCAATGCCACGTAGAATTAAGGCAGTTCTGAAGGCGAAAGGGGGTCAAACACAGTATTAGTATGGTGTTCCTAATAATCCTTTAGGTGAGTGTGTGTGTGTGTATATATATATATATATATATATATATATATATATATATATATATATATATATATATATATATATATATATATATATATATATTATTATATATACATTATAAAAACACACACACACCATCAGACAAACAGGCAAAACACGATAATAAAGTCTAGTGTGTTGTTTCACAGGCCCAATACAATAAGATAAATATGAGATAACGTTTAAAATAAAAGTAGGGGTGTATTCAAACAATAATTATGTTTGTTTCCTCAAAAATAATCCCAGATTGGATTTCATAATAAAAACGTACACCTTTAAAAGTAGGCTACTGCGGTGACAATATTTGTTTATTACATTTTCCTTCTGCATTAATTTGGCTAAACATACGAAAATTACAATAGATTTGAACAGCCATGCATAGCCTACATTGCACAATGCATGAATAAATAATAGCTCACCTTAACTATGACATAATCTATCGACCAATAACTCACGCAGACAAATAGCCTAAGAGAATGTGTAGCTTCACATATCTATGAAGAGATCAAATGAAAACGAGTCGAAGAGAAACAATATTTTCGCACTGTTGTCCTTTTTCATATTGATAAACTTGACACTAAGTAAGGTAACGCTGACGTCAACAACCTATCTTCATGTAGGGAAAAAGTAGGGAAAACAGCCTGGTGAGTGACAGTCTCAATGACCAATGGCGTTGTCCGCAGTCGATGTTCTTTAAAGAATCCACCAATGTGCGTTAAGGAAGGGAGGGGGTGAGGCAGTTGGGCGTCGAGGCGAAGTTAGGTTGACGAATGGCAACCAGCAGAGGACTACGAGTTAAAAATTGGATTATTTGATCATCTGACTGGCTTTAACGTTACATGAACGGACGCGGAGCACGTTAAGGGGAAACGGCGGATGATATTGATGATTTTGGAGGCCTCCGTTCCGTTCTAATGTGTTTCGGGAAGACCCCCGCGTCTCGCGCATAGGTCGCACGACAGATTAGCTGCGGCGTGCTGAAACCGAGTTCAAGAAATCACAAGTTGCACGCGCGAGAGGAAGACCCTTCCGCGAGGTTGTTATTGCTGCCCGCCGAGAAATTTGGACGTTCGGATCTCCTGTTATGACGTAGTTGGCGTTTCGTGACACATTGTTAATTCAATTGCAGTTATATCTGATGGAAGAGGCCCTAAAGTACCTGCCTAAATAATAATAATTTAATATTAGTGGATGGCCGCCAACTGCACATTTGACAGATTGAGACATTTTTCAGTCAATTGATTTTTGTGTTTAGTTCAGTTTCCCGGGACAACCAGGCTATTGAAAAACTTACCATCCATGTTTCCGATGTTTGTCATTCAAATTTGTTTGGATTATAATAAGTGGTCAGGATTTACTTATGGCTTTTGATGGTGGAAGTTACTCATCCGTCTTGAATTCAGTGTCTCATGGAGTTGCAGTATTTCACGTTTGATAGGATGTAATGTCACATCTTACGCACCAAAGATGATGGACTTTATTGTAAACTACTTCAGCTACTAGTCCAGTGCTTCTTCTTAACAAAAATAACCTGGATGTCCAAGTTAAGAGAGACTGTCTTATTTATTCATAATATTATTGCTACGTTTGCTACTTAAATATCCATATTGAGGATTTGCAGTGAATGTCCTTTGAATCTCCAGCAGATGGTAAAACTTCATTGACACTTCTCAGAGCATCATTGGTTTCAGAAACGCCTCAATGTCGGTGGATGAAGCCAAGTTTAAAAGTTCTGCCTTTTACACATAAGAGAAAGGATTACAAACAAGCTGCACTGAAAGTGAAAGTGTATTGAGAAACAAATCCGGTAAAAAAAAAAAAAAAAAATGGCAAGTGAATGCACCTACAGTGCTCAGTATGACACTGATGACACCTTTAGCACTACTAAACTCTCAGTGGACGAGCAGCGGGAACGCGCGGGGTATGTGAACGGCGGCTGCGCGTCCCTCTCGTCTTCTGCCTTCGAGGTCATCGGCGGCTCGCTTTACCGCAGAAAGTTGGAGAAGGGGTTCGTCCAGTACCGGGAGGTGCTAGCTGAAGACAAGCGACTTCAGTCCATAGCTACGTTCCACGAGAAGAGACCCGGCAAGTCGCACCACACCCTAGAGGACACATACAGACTGGTGGCCGAGCACTACTGGTGGGAAGGTTTGTCATTTTTCTCCTATGCTATTATTTTATTTTTTACTACCGATACATTTTATTTAAGTGTCTGTTTTGAATTAGTTTTATATCTGAACTTTACATCAAATAATCACGAAAGTTTATGAATGTTTTGAGTAATTTATTAAGTTCATTATAATATTATTACAAACATTTAAGCATAATATGTATTAACGAGAGTTGTCGATTTCCTGCGAGACGTGCAGCGGCGACTATTGGCGACGCAACAATATTTATGCAAATGAGCAGTGCAACTACCAACGTGACACAGTTGAAATGGTCACCATGAAATAAAAATTGACAGGTCTTATTTTCTTTTTATTATCGGAGTGCTTATTATAAATGAGTTATCCGTGCTCGTTATTATTGTTTTTAAAATTCATGTGCCCTCGCTATCTTTTAAAAAAAAAAAAATTTATTATACTTTATTATGTCTTCCATTTCAAACATATTTAACACAATTATACAAATGGACATTTCCTTTAAAGACATGTTTTTCCCAATGATTATTCCTTATTTTTGTCCACCAACACATTTAGAACAATATTCAAAGAGTTGGACACTTTTACATAGGAAAAAAAAAGTAAAAAAAGAAAAGAAAAGTATTAATTAAAAAAATAACATTCACATATTTATCTCTAACTCTAATATGACCCATAATTCAAATAATGTTATTTAAACATATAATAATAATAATAATAATAATAATAATAGTAAATTAAAAGGTAGGGAGGAATATATAAAAAGAGTAGCATAGGTCCTATACCCAAAACTATATTTTGTGTCTTTTAATATATTTGTTTTCTTAAAAATGTCCTCCATTACCTGAATTACTTGTATCCAAAATATTATTTTACAAGTATAAAATATATGAGTATAATGAGCACCACAACTTCTCCAACATCCTAAAGATAAATGATTATATTTGGAAGATATTTATGGTGCTATAAAAATATCGCATATTAACTTTTCCAAGCATATTCTTGCCTATTATGGAGATCGCGTGGATCACATTTTCTTTTAAACGTTGTTTCCAGTCTTCTGTTATTTTACCGTCTAGTTCATTTTCCTATTTAGTTTTAATATTATGTAAACCTGTATCCTTAATTCCTCTGAATATATTTATTAGTCCTATCAAATTATCTACTCTATTAATTTTACTAACTTAAATCATAAAGTGCAACAGAGGGTGAATATTGTCTAACGTTTTGACTTTAATTTCATCCTTTAAATAACTTCTTATTTGAAGAGAGTTGTAAAATTGTTTCCTAGACAATACATATTTCCCCTATGCCCTCAAATGTCTGCATCTTGTTGTCTTCATAAATGTGATAAAATCTTTACTAGCCCTCGTTATCTTTAATCAAAATAAGTCCCCTCCCTCTTGCAGTGAAATCTCTTTTCTGATTACGTGTTTACTGGAACAAAGGCGGGACAACCTGACGCTCACATGAGATCACAGCAATTAGCAAAATACAATGATCCAATCAATTCCCAATAGACAAAATCAAGTTCTGCCCTACGTCTTTTTCACATTCATGAAGTGACTATTGCAACTCTTTCATGTAGACTTTAAATGTTGTCATTGTGAACTAAGCTTTAAGCCTAATTTTTATTTGTTTCTAACTTGACAGTAAATTACTGTAATGTATAATTAACTTTAAATTTTTCTAAAATTGCAGTAAACAAGGACGTAGGCCTATGTTTTTTATCCCATCTATAGCTGTCTTTACACTTGTAAAGCGTCACAGAGATTGCATACAATTATTTACAATTTACTTACAATCACAGGGAATGATTCATCTAGCACTCGAAAGTCACATTATTGAGAAAATGTTGCCTTTCATACTCAACTGGCAGAAAACAAGACATGCACTGATTGTGATGACAGTGGCAAAAATGAAGCTGGCTCTGATGTATTTCATTTACACAGAAACTCTGATTCGAGGAGTTGAGGTGCATTATAGTTGGCTTGTTTTAGAATGACTTCAATGCTGCATTGCATCCTTAAGGTGGATTTGGAGGTAGCAAAGATCTCCTCAGGTGGCCCTGAGATCTCCCTCAGGGCCACATTATCTTGAGACTTGGTATGATGTTTATAATTCTTAAACTGCTTTTGGAATGTCAGATCTCATTTAGTTATGCTGGGTATTAGATGATATAGCTGTTTAAGCATTTAGGCTGGTAACCGAAAGGTTGTTGAATTCGATATGGGTTGATTGATCACTTAAGACACTTAACCTTGGGTTATTCTAGGAGCACTGAATCTGTAATTTGTGTATTAAAAGCTTTGGCTAAATGGCTACTTAGTGAATTAATAAGTGGACATCATTGTTAGAGAGGTTAAATACACTGACTAAAATAATCCTCAGAACTGCTTGATAGTTCAGATCATTGGTTGAGCCCTGCATTTACAGCCAAAAGCCAAGTAAACATTAGATTATTTTAGCAATTCATTTTCATCCAATGGTTTGTAGATTGCTGACAGTGATGATACCTGACAGTATTCAGCTCATCTACTGTCCATTTATTTCAGTCCCCCTGTAATAGAGATTAGTGTCTTGTGATTTGTCAGCTGACCAGTCATGTAAAAGTTAATGTAGCCTAGCATCTCTTATAGGGGTCAAACTCACAAACTTTAATGTAGCTCTTTAACCCCTAAACTATACCACTCCACAGTCCCCTGAGAACTGTTTGGAGTATGACATATCTGTTGCTTCACTCTCTCATTGGCAAGTCCAGACTTATTGTGATGGGAGTAATAATCTTAGCTTTTGGTGTGCTGCTTCATGTTTTCACTGAATTGCACCATGAGTGATTTCTCAATACAGCTTATTGAGGCTGCTGAACAGCTGGGTATTTTGCCCTGTGCCACAAACACCTTAGTTTGCCAAATGAATCTGTTACAAACTAGGCAACAAGTAAGCCTAATGAGGATAATATGCCCATGTCTAATTCGAGATTGTAGTTGTGGATAAAATTTGAAATTGCTGATGATTAGCTGATTTTGTTAGGTCATTAGCAATGTTAAGAAGAGAGTGGAAACTGAGAATGGAATTTATACATGTATATGATATGTGGACAAGTTTGTGTCCTTGTTTGGAAAACGTGTAAAGAAGATTTTAAAGTAACAATTTTTCTTGTCACAATTCATTCTAATTGTTTAAAGACAATTATTTCCCTCTATTTTACCTGCTGCAAAAAAGCATGTTTTTTTGTTTTTTTATTTTAGCCTTATTATTCATACCTTACATCAATCCCAGCTCAAGTCTGTGAATCGATGATGAAACATTGGAAGAACTAGTTATTCAACCCAACCTTGAGCAGGACGTTTCTCAGTGATGCTACTCAGTTTGAGGTACATTATGAGATGTTTCAACTGTAATTCCTCACCATCAGCATTATCAAGTGTGCGTCGATCAACAAACCTGTGTGTGTGTGTGTGTGTGTGTGTGTGTGTGTGTGTGTGTGTGTGTGTTTTTATTGTGGTGCACTTGCGGGAACTGTATCAATAACAGCGCAAACGTTAGCCCAGCACTAACGTGAATGACATTAAAGTTTGCAAAACAAATCTTTCTCCATCCTTTATCTTTACTCAAAGTAGTAAGGATTACAGACAGTCTGCATTAATAGACACTGTGCCAATAAGTGGACGGGCAATATGCCAATGTTTTGTCTTGACGTCAGAGTGACGAAAGGCTGTAAGGAAAGTGTGTGGGGAAAGCCCTTATATGGAGATGGTTTGGGTGTGTTTTATGCAAATGACTAACCTTGTGCACGCGGCCACTTATTTAGAATACTCCAAATTCACTAACATCAGAATGAGGTTAAGAACAAATTCTTGTGTGAGTACGAACATTTTGTGAATCGGGTGGAGATTTTTCGGGAAAAGTTCTCCTGAGCGTACAAATACGAAAGAATCCACGCAATTATTAGTGAATGAGACCCACTAACTTTATATATGGTGCACTTTCAGATTTAAAACTTTGCAGGATGTTTTCATTCACTTAGAACTATGTTACACACTACATGAAAGGTAATTTTTTTAAAAATCCATAATGGGGCACTTTAACCTTTTCCATTGGCAAATTTCTCAATTAACTGGAGTTGACTAGTGCTATACTCCTAAGAGATGATTATGACAGAGATCATTGTTAAGCAAAACAAATCACCTGTGAATTGAGATTCCTACACTACCTGTCAGCTGCATAGTTTGCAGTTTATGTGATTTAGTCTATGTAATGTGAAAGTGAAAGAGAATGGGTAATGCCCACACAGAACTGAGCTACTTGTGGAGTAGGAGTGGTCTGAGAGCACCGACTTTCTTTTTTGCATAGACAAATCCTTTTCTGCAATAATTTAGTAAAAATGTGTATTGTTTTTTCCTTTTAGGAATGTATTTTCAGGTCAGAGACTATGTCTTTGGCTGTGAGGAATGTCAACACAGTCAGTCTGAGAGATCAGAGGTAAGGCTGACTTTTTAAACGTATTTATCCACATCTCAGTCAGGATTACTATTGACTTTATGACTTTATCTCTTACTTTCATTTTGTCTGTCTCTAGTGTTCCGATGTGGGACTTATCTCCAGGATGGTGGAATCACATAGTCATCAAGTCTTAACTAAACTCAATAGCCAACGGGAAGCAGGGCTCTTCTGTGATATCACGCTGAAAACTGGTGATGGGCAGTCTTTTGTTGCCCACAAAGCAGTCCTTGCTGCAGTGAGCGAGTACTTCCAGGAGTTATTTACTGAAATGGACTCAGCCACTGATCCCCAGTCACATGTTGACCTCACAGGTATGGGTGCAGTACATAGGCTATTCAAGTTAAACTAGTTTCAAAATCAAATGATTTAAAAGGGCATTATTGAAATTGTTGAGCATATTTTATTCATTAAGGCGAGCCATTGTAATCTTCTCTGCTGATGCGTTTGGTTGTTTAAAGTTTAGTTGTTACAGGGTTCCCAGTCATAGTAAACCTTGAACATTAGGACATGTTAAAACAGGACTGCAGTCATAGGAAATAATATATTTTAATGGAATTTTCTGTTCTAATTATTCAAAATGTATTAATATAATGTATTCCAGTTGATGTCATTCCAGCAGCAGATCCTTAACCTTTAGACTGTCATTATCCTACTTTAACACTCATATATTTTATTTTATCCTTCAGGGCATTAATCAGTTATCATTTATGGTTTTTCATATAGGTTTCAGTGAGCAGAGCCTGCTTGCTTTACTAGAGTTCTCTTACACTTCCACCCTCAATCTGAATCTGGACATCTTGACGGAGGTTTGTGCCATGGCTCGCCATCTACGCATGTGGCCTGCCCTTGAGGCTTGCTCTGCTATCAAAAGGGAGCGAGAGACTTGTCAGTTACATTCCAGAATGCACAGTACTCCTGGTGAACCAAAAAATTCAATGCCTGGACCTTTCAGAAGAGACCACTCCTCAGCTTCAGGAGGTATAGTGGGAGTCAAAAGGAAGAGAGAGGATGAGGAAGGAGAAGGCTCTGAGTCTTCCTGGAACATCCAAGCACAGTACAGTGAGCAGATTGTTGATAAAGTGACAGATGAATCTGAAAACGAAACCTCAAATCCTCCGTTCCCGTCCAGTTTTCAGGTTGAGGAAAATGGCTTTCCATGCAGCCCAAATCGCAGAATGAAGCTCATGGACTTCAAATCTCCATCCTGCAAGAAAAAAACACCCTCCCGCCCCACATCTTCGGTCATCTCAACATCTCCTTGCACCTCTACTCGTTCTTCCTCTCCATCTCGACGTCTACTTCGTTCTTCACCTGGCGCTGCACTTGCTCTGCGCAGACTCCTGCCCAAAATTGACCTCTCCACTAAGAGAAAGAGGAAGTCCTCTTCCTACCGGGCATACAAGCCCCAGCATGAATTCTCAGTGACTCCATCACAATCTCAGGCAACATCTTTGACCCATGATACCTCAGTAAAGGTAAAGGAGGAGTATGTGGAAGAGAAGGTTTATAACAAAGTCTCTCAGGATGAGGTGCACAGCCCCCGTGCTCAGGAGAAATACCGTCTTCTTAGCTTCCTTGGCTTGCAGAGGAAATCCTTGGTGCCCGGTCCAGAAGAACTGTCTGGTTGGGGGCAGAAAAAACGACTTCGGAAGTTAAAAGTCAGTGATTATTCACTCACAGCCCGGCGAAAACCTCGTGCACAAGGCGTCCCGTTGGGATTCGGAACCAGTTTAGGGGTGCTTGCTGCCGTTAGTCCTTCTTTGTCTCTCTGTGACATGAGCAGAATGGACTTGCTGAACAGACCAGTGAAAGTAGAACTCCAAGAATCTTGGAACCAAGAAAGGTCCAAAAGGAAAAGGCATGATCCTGTGCAGCCAATTGCAAGAGCTACACGTAGCAGGTCATTGCTGCTCACAGACTCCAGTGCAATCGATCGAACACTCAGACGTCACCACAAAAATCAAGATAAAGCACCTTCCCAACCTACACGAAGAGGTAAAGTACCAGCACACAACACCTCTCCCCCTTCAAAAACCACTATGCTCAGGATAAAACAAGAATCTTCGGACAGTGCCATCTTGCAACCCATTCACCGTCAACCCAGCCCCCAGGCAACTTCTAAAGCACCAGGGCGTAGGGGTCGCCCACCAGCAGATCGCACCGTAAGGGTAGCCACAACAAATTTGCAGCACACAAAGCGGCACAAACCTGGGCGTCCCCCAACAGTCAAACCTAAGAGTTCAAAACAAATAGAAAGCAAAACAAAATGCAACCATGCTACGGGAATGCTACAAGCAAAGCACAGCAGAACTGAAAGAGGAACACAGGTGAAGGAGAACAGAAAAATTAAGGAACATTTGAAAAGAAAGGACAGTCCTGAAGTTCAGTATGGCGTCATGAATTGGGATGCTTCTAACCATCAGCATCTTCACAGCCATCCCCTTTACAAAACAATAAAGGAAGAGCCAGCTGACCCATTGCCCCTAACTCAGCCGTTCCCAACCAGTGAGCCCTCGGACCTAGGCAAGCGTCAGAGCAAACCACCCATCAAACTGTTGGATCAAGGATTCCTCTTTGGGTTCTGTCGGCAGCCAAGTGGCATCAAACGGGAGGAGGAGAGCATGGATATCTACCTGACTCGGTCAGTCTCTCATGGAAGTAGTTCCCATTGTGATTCATCACCTGGTATGGGCAGAAGAGATCGGGTGAGGGCTAGGATTATGCCAGATCGGACAGGTCTAAATGGGCCTCACTGGGCAGGACTTGGCAACAGGCACTCACCCTTTTCCCAAAGGATTGCTATTGGAGTGAAGACAGAGAGGGATGAAACCAGTGTGTCCCAAGGGTCACAGGTTAGCCGAGTTTCTAGACACCCCCAAGTCAGCAAGAGGAGCTGTAAAGTCAAGAAAGAATCTACAAAGACAAAGGTGATAAAAGTTGTCCTAATGCTAGCATTTGGTGATTTTTATTCTCATGACAAAGGCATGTTACGTAACTGTTTTGTAAACTTGTTTGCAGTCTGGTTTAGGGAAGTAGTACTCAAATGTCAATGTCTTTTTGTTGGAAAGAATGATATGAATTTAATCTGGTAATAAACATAAAATGTGGTCTGTTTTGTCTTCGTAGAATGTAAGTAAGCTGCTTCCTCTGAGCAGCCGCCGTTCCATCCTACTGGACTCCATTCGACGGGCACGTCTGAAACAGCAGAAGAGTCCTCAAAGTCAGGCCTCCAGTGGAGCACATGCTTGCCTGCAGTGCAGAGCCACCTACAGGGACTGTGATGCCCTTATTATGCACCGGATCAAGCACATTGAGGGCAAACACTGGCCCTGCCCGGTATGTATCATGTCTCCTGAGTCCTAGAAGTGCTCCCTTCCCAGCAATGTGCCTATCTACTGTACAAAGCTATAATAAAAGGTTTATTAATTGCCCATATTGTAAAAAAGTACCATCAGAGCTGTGACAAATCGGGGGAATGACCACAATAAAAAAAGACCACAATAAAAAAAGTGATTTAATGGTTTTCCTTTCCCACCCAGGCTTTTTACTTCTATCTCTGGTTTCTTCCTATTTTCACATTTAATTCTCTATTGCAGTTGTGCAGCAAGACTTTCTTCAGACAGAAAAATGTGAGGAATCACATAAGGACACATAATCCCAAACTCTTCAAATGCCGCCAGTGCATTGCTGCTCAGTGAGGTCAGTCTGTAATCCACAGACATCTCTATAGTTCTGTTGATTTCCATTGGGGTTTTTTGTTTTGTTTTTTATTTTAATTTATTATCTTAAATTTTAGGTTAAAAGCCACAGGATTAAATGAAGAGGAGCAGAGCTTTGTTTCTTTTAATATTAATGCTGTAAATACCAAGGATCTGTGATGTATGACAATAAGGTTGAATTTATTAATGTAAATAATGTTATGATAGTTTAAATGGTCTTTGCCTCACAATAATTGTTGTTATTTAAGTAACGAAGCTGAGGTTGCTTTGCAATTGATACAGATGTGTTAAACCAGAACTTGAACCAATGGTGTTTTTCTCAGGGGGGCGGAGCCTGATGGTCAAGGTGATATATGTATAATGAGAATTGTGTAGAGTTTGTTATTACTAATGTAATTACTACAGTTGTTGTTTCTATTGTTATGATTATTTTTTTATAAATGGCATAATCTTGAGTGCACTTAATGTTAGCTTTGTTTTGAAACCTAAGAAAGATGCGATGGACTGGGATGTACTTGAATGACGGAGTGGAGCCAGTGGACTGCCCTAAATGTGTGGTTGTCTGGCAAAGTTTTAGAAAAAAACTATTAAAGAAATGTGTCAGGAACTTTTAAATGAAGGTTGGGTAAATGGAGTTAAGAGTCCTAGAAGTCACAAAATGGTTAACCTGCATTGGTGAAATGCCATTATTTGGGTATATACAATTTTGTGAAAACATTTGACTAAAGCTTTTCAAAATGTTTTTCTTAATCTTTTAAATAAGGGAATCCCAAAATGTCTAATGTGACCACCCCCCCAACCCCCTCTCTCCTTTGATAATTACTTGTCTGACTTTTTATGCATATTCTTCTTTAACATACAATGCAATGGACTTTAATGAAGAAGTTTTAAATGTTGAGGTGTTTTGTCTGAAAACACAAGTTTAAAATGTAGAACGACCAAATAGCCATATAAATAAATTTTGCATTTTAAAATTTACTTTGTCTTGTGTATTTGTGTACGTTTAGGTATTTTGGTTTATTTTCAAGTAAACTACTATAAAATGTAGAACTTTTTTATTATATCATAATTTAATATTCATATCAGTAGTTAATATCATGTAAAACAAATTTCACCTTATTGATTTGCATATCACCTTGTACAAAATCTGTAGCAGTTTCAGATGACTGAAATGAAGGCACCCAATGAAGGTATTACACACAAACTCCCATTTGAATAGTCACACACATTATCAATAGTTTTGCTGTGAAATGTATCCTTAACCTTGACAGCCTGTGAACCAACTTGTACACTGCAGATAAACATTTTTCATCTGTTACTTCTCTGGTCATGATCCATTTTCCTTAATAAGAAAGAACTTGACAGAATTTAAACATAAGACTTCTGATACAGCTCTTTTGTTATTATGAACACTTGAATCCATGTAGAAGAGACCCGAGCTTCAGAGGATTCTACAGCTCAGACCCAAACATTTGTTTTTTTGGTGCAGAGTTGAGAGGTCAGACTTTGGGATAGTCATCTGCACTGTTGCAGAGAGCGCGGTAAGATTCATCAGGTAGAGAGTAAACGGCCATTGCCTTCTTAAATTCGTGCAGTGGGCAGTAGACATCACTGCAGCCTGGGATTTTTTGGTCCTGTAGGTATAATCAATAACAGCTTCAAATGTGGACAGACAACACAAAAACACCTAGCCAGATATAGAATTAAAGCAAAGAAAGATGATTAAAGGATTAGTTCACCCAAAAATGAAAATTCTGGCATTAATTACGCACACATGTTCCAAACCCGCAAGACCTTCGTTCATCTTTAGAACACAAATGAAAATATACTTTCTGACCCCTCACAGACAGCAATTTAATTAACACTTTCAAAGCCCAGAAAGGTAGGAAAGACATCATTAAAATAGTCCTTGTGACTACAGGGGTTCAACCTTAATTTTATAAAGCGATGAGTATGCTTGTGTGCAAAAACAAAAATATGCATTTTTATTCAACAATTTCTTCTCGTCTGTGCCAGTCTCCTACGCTGTTTATAGGGGTGTAATGGTACACAAAACTGACGGTTCGGTTTTGAAGTTACGGGGAGAGCAGAGGAGAGAAAACTAAATATAAAATGGATTTATTATTTTTATTAAACTGGTTTACTAAACATATTGCGTCTGTCCTTAAATTAAATTATAACTAAAAGTTTCTTAAAGATAATGCTGTAAACTACACTCACCTAAAGGATTATTAGGAACACCTGTTCAATTTCTCATTAATGCAATTATCTAATCAACCAATCACATGGCAGTTGCTTCAATGCATTTAGGGGTGTGGTCCTGGTCAAGACAATCTCCTGAACTCCAAACTGAATGTCAGAATGGGAAAGAAAGGTGATTTAAGCAATTTTGAGCGTGGCATGGTTGTTGGTGCCAGACGGGCCGGTCTGAGTATTTCACAATCTGCTCAGTTACTGGGATTTTCACACACAACCATTTCTAGGGTTTACAAAGAATGGTGTGAAAAGGAAAAACATCCAGTATGCGGCAGTCCTGTGGGCGAAAATACCTTGTTGATGCTAGAGGTCAGAGGAGAATGGGCCGACTGATTCAAGCTGATAGAAGAGCAACTTTGATTGAAATAACCACTCATTACAACCGAGGTATGCAGCAAAGCATTTGTGAAGCCACAACACGCACAACCTTGAGGCGGATGGGCTACAACAGCAGAAGACCCCACCGGGTACCACTCATCTCCACTACAAATAGGAAAAAGAGGCTACAATTTGCACGAGCTCATCAAAATTGGACAGTTGAAGACTGGAAAAACGTTGGCTGGTCTGATGAGTCTCGATTTCTGTTGAGACATTCAGATGGTAGAGTCAGAATTTGGCGTAAACAGAATGAGAACATGGATCCATCATGCCTTGTTACCACTGTGCAGGCTGGAGGTGGTGGTGTAATGGTGTGGGAGATGTTTTCTTGGCACACTTTAGGCCTTAGTGCCAATTGGGCATCGTTTAAATGCCACGGCCTACCTGAGCATTGTTTCTGACCATGTCCATCCCTTTATGACCACCATGTACCCATTCTCTGATGGCTACTTCCAGCAGGATAATGCACCATGTCACAAAGCTCGAATCATTTCAAATTGGTTTCTTGAACATGACAATGAGTTCACTGTACTAAAATGGCCTCCACAGTCACCAGATCTCAACCGAAAGGGGGTCAAACACAGTATTAGTATGGTGTTCCTAATAATCCTTTAGGTGAGTGTATATAGGGAGCAGTTACTTGCACATTACGATAATAGGCTATAAAAGGTTAACAACAGAACCCATACTATTAGCCTAAATTCAGTTGCTATTTATTTTTAGATATAACACTCAAATAAAACATTGTATGCAAACATCTTCAAAAACATGCTTCAAACAAGGCAGTTTTTGCACTAACTTCTAAATCTAATTATAAAATTATGTTTTTACTCCAGTTCATTGTTGAAATCATTTATCAAAATAATTTGTGTGACAGATTAATTTAAACATACATAATCAAGACATCAGTAACAGGTTAGGTATAATATATAGGCTAATATAGTGCATATTTAGCGAAATAAATAATTTCTCTAGTGAACTAACCAGCTGTGGACACTGAATGACTTCTGAGATAATGTTTTATTGACATCTTACCACTGCTGAAACACTGATTGAGCGATTAAGCGACATATGATACGTTACAGTAAGTAACTGTATATTACGTACAGTAATATATCCTCAACATACCATCGGCTGTTGATTCATGTTAATTCTTTAGGAAGAGATGACTCCCGCGCCGCGCTGCCGCTTGAACTGACAGTGAACAGTCACGTCACATTAAAGAACGTCAAAACAGTATTTATTGTTTGAATTTCGTGATAAAATGGACAGAATAATTAATATGTTCATGTGGGAACTCGGATTGAAGTATGCTCCGCGCGTAAAACAAACCTACTGTTAAAGATTGCATTCGTACCGTTCGGAAAAACACGTGCACTGTACCGAAACGGTTCGGTACGAATGTGTGTACCATTGGCTAGCGCCAGCAGCACACGCATACGTCGTGGTGCTCACGTGAACAGCATCCACTGAATTTACAATGTAAACTGCGTAGGAGACTGGCACAGACGAGAAGAAATTGTTCAATAAAATCTTTATTTTTGTTTGTTTTTTGCATAATCGCTTCATAAAATTAAGGTTGAACCACTGTAGTCACATGGACTATTTTAATGATGTCTTTACTACCTTTCTGGGCCTTGAAAGTGGTCGTTGTGTTGCGGTCTATGGAGGGGTCAGAGAGCGCTCGGATTTCATCAAGAATATCTTCATTTGTGTTCCGAAGATGAATGAAGGTCTTGCAGGTTTGGAATGACATGAGTAATCAATGACACAATTTTCATTTTTGGGTGAACTAACCCTTTAATGACAAGCAAAAAGTGCTTTCTAATGTTCAGTGACTTCAGAAGAAGTGACTAATGTTGGAAGCCTCAAAACGTTTTTAGTAATTTAGTTACAATACTATTTAAATGATTTTGCTTGTTTTTAAAGAAAAAAAAAATTTATTAAGCAAGGACTTGTTAAATTGATCAAGATAATATTTACAATGTTACAAAAGATTTCTATTTAAAATAAATGCTGTTCTTAACAGTTAACATATTCCACAAAAAAATGTCAACATTGATAAGAAATAAATGCACCAAAACACCAGGATCATGTGACACTGAAGAAGAGTAATGGCTGCTGAAAATTCAACTTTGCCATCACGGGAATAAATTGATGTTTTTACTGTATTCTTGATCAAATGAACACAGTCTTGGTGAGCATAAGAGACTTCTTTCAAAACATTTAAAAAAAAATCATACCAACCCCAAGCTTTTGAAATGTAGTGCACATATTTTAAGCATTTTACCTCCTGATTACCGTGTGAATGGTCTTACCTGGCCTATGTAAGATAGTTTAACATAGTGTTGGTTAGTTTGACGGTGCTGGTACAGCTCCAGTGTGATGTCAGCTGCATATGGTGGCCATTTCATGTCAAAAATCCCCAAAGCCATGAGACATGGCATCAGTGTGGTGTCATGCACAGAGTACAGGAACAACTTTCTGTAACAACAAAAAACACACAAACAGCAACTCTAAAGATCTTGTTTTCAAGACGTGATATCTCTGAGTTTGACCACTGTGAGGCAGCACCTCTCAGGTTTTGTAACTGGCATCTACTGTCTAGAAATAGCAGGTAGAGAGAAAGTTAAGTTTTGGACACTTAAGCTTGGAAAAGTTTGCAGAGGCATGTTTTTTTAACCAAAACATTAAAAGAAGTCAAGTGATAAAAACAATAGATGCAGTGTTCAAAATGAAGAGACCTGTCTTGTTTATAAGTTGTGCCTTGAATTTTGTCCTCAATGTTGGTTAGGAGTAGGTGGAAAAACGGACCCACGCACATCTGTAAATTCTGCCTGAGGACAAACATAAGCAAATACACATATTTATAGACACCTCAAACCATAAGCAACTTCATACATTCTTTTCTCAAGAATCTATAGCAGGATTCATTGGCCCCTCACCTCTTGCTGGGCTCATAAATGTGAAAGATCATATCCACTGCTCTCTGCTCTATGATATTCCTCCAGTGCTCAAGAGCTGTTGGAAATGGCAGCCCATGTGTCTAGGATCAATAATATAACAATACTGTATTTGAGAAACGAAGCCAACGCAGATGCATCTGTAGAATGTATCAGCAGGGGGCACTTTACCTCTCTGGCCACCATGTCATCTCTAATGAGGATGAAGTCGAGATGTTGATGAGGATCAACACCCAAGGAGCTCTGGATGCTCTGGAGGTCTGCAGCAATGTCAGGAAGCGTGGATGATTCTGCCCAACGATGACTACATTTGATGCACCACAGTCAATCACAGACACATGATGTTAGACCAGTTACAAACCATTATTCGGAATTTACACTACTAATCAAAAGATTGGGGTCAGCAGTTTTTTTTCCTTTTATTTTTAAAGAAACAAATATCTTTATTTAGCTGACAGTAACAACTTCAGTAAAGACATCATTTTACAAACGACCTTGATTTCAAATAAATGCTTTTCTATTGAACTCCATTCTTCAACGAATCCTGAAAATAATGTTTCCACAAAAAAATATTAAGCACAACTAATGTTTGTTGAGCAGCAAATCAGAATATTAGTACGATTTCTGAAGGATCATGTGACACTGAAGTCTGGAGTGATGATGCTGAAAATTCGGATTTTTTTAATTCTAAAAGAAAAGAGTTATTTTAAATTGTAATAATATTTCACATTATTGTTGTACTTCTTTCAAAAACATAAAAAAAAAAAACAGTACCAACCCCAAACTTCTGGACAATAGTGTATTTGACCAAAGCAAAGGTCTAATGTTTTCTGCTAATAAAGTATATTGTTATTATTAGAATATTGTTTAACAAACCTCAATAAATAAACGAATAATTAAAGAAACAAAGAAGGTTTAATTATATTTATGAACATTTAGGAATAAGTACTACTTCCAATTATTGGAATTAGATTTTTCTTTATGTATTTTATTATTATTATTCTCCAACTAATAATAATGATAATAATAATAATTAACTTTCCATTGTGAGTTATAGTTCTGTATATGAATGGTTATATGAAGTTTGTCTATTATCATCTTTATGAAAATAAAGCAGGTTTTACCCCATGAGCTGCTTGAGCAGCTTGCATCCATGATAGTTGGGATAGAGGACTTCATTTTCTGCCTTATCAGTGAGGATGGACACAACACCTTAAGAGTGTGAGAAAATCAAACACGGAAAGGCAAACACAGGAGTGTGTCATGCTCATCTCATCCATTACTCAACCAAAACCACACAAAAAGGCGTAGCTGAGCAGCCTTACCTGTTTGTTCCTGTTGAAACAGTCCTGCCACCAAACACTTAGCCGACTCAATGGTGCGTACAATGTTGGTGGTAGAGCGAATGCTGTAAATCAGCGACAGACAGTTTAACTTACTCATTTAGTTTAATGATGCAATTGAGAGCCATAAACATATTCATATAAATTAGGATAATTTATTAGATTTTCGGTAACACTTTAAGTCCCATTAGTAAACGTCAACTGTTTATTGTTAATAAACAATGCATGTAAGCTCCATTAAATAATATTAATAGATTCAACCTTTGATTTGAACATGTATTAGTAGATGTTAAAATTAACAAACTAAGTTTAACAGATAAAAGTTTGTAAACTAATGTAGTTAACTGATATTAACAACCGTACTGTAAAGTCTTCCTGTTTTTTTCCTTCCTTTTTTATCCCCAATATAATACAATTGAAGGTGTCATTTTTGTCAGTAGCACAGATGGTGCCAAACAATATAAATATTTGAATAAAGAATGCCAATAGCACTCACTAAACTTCTTTAGGGTTGAAAGAAGGTGTGAGGAAGGGCTCTTCCTCTATGTATTTCTTTCTTAACCTCACTCCAAGATCATACAGCTGTTGCATGCCCACTGTGGTCAGCTGACCTGGATAAGTTCCACCCTATGGAAGCAGCCAAAGTCAGTGTCATTATTTTTTTTTTAATATGACAACCGGGCACAATTTCCATGTAAACATTTAGGTATGCTAATGTTTACATGATGTCTGACACTGCCACTTACCATCAATCCACATAAAACGATACACAAACATGCTGGAAAATTACACTATATGGCCATAACTATGTGGACATCCAAACAACAGACCCATACAGTATGCAGTTTGCTGAGCATTTCATTTCAGAACCATTTGGTCTTTCATTTTCTACCCTTCACAGAAAGCTTGTATTATATGTTAGAATGTGGCTGCAGAGGTTTGCTCCCATTCAGATACAAAAACATCACTGATGCTGGCTGGGAGAAGGGCTTTTGGTTGCAGTCCCAAAGCTGTTCAATGGGGTTCAGGTCTGAGCTTTGTTGCAGGTCAGTCAAGTTCTTCTACACCAGACTCAATAAACCTTTATCTTTTTTTGACCTTGCTTTGTGCACAGCGGCATTGTCACAGGACCCTCGCCAAACTGTTGCCACAAAGCTGGATGCACACAATTCTCTAGAACAGGGATGGACAACATCAGTCCTGGAGTGCTGCTGTCCTGCAGAATTTAGCTCCAACCATGATAATAAAAAATTAAATAAAAAAACTCACCTGCCTGATGCTGCGTCCCAATTTGCCTACGTATACTATACTCTAAAAGTATGTACTGTTTTTGTGAAGAAAAAGTAAATACTGTTAAGTGTGTAGCAGAAGAGTATGTAAGCCTTGGGACATAATACTTTGTCATCTTTAACGGACAGTTAACGGACAATCACTGTCACAGTTAAAATCCTCCACATTCAATTTATTTTTTTTATTTTTTAAACTATTGTATCAGAGAGAAATGTAGTGGCACGTTGGTCTGCCAGTTGTGGTTCTCCTGTGTTTGCAATTTGAATATAATCATTACAAAAGTTCACAATGCTGTTGCAGATGAAATATAATGTGGATAACATTGCATAAATCATCAGGTTGTTAGATAATGAGATAAGTAATCAATCAAACCCCTTTATCTAAAACCTCTCTACTTAACCGTCGGACTCGCACATCCGCAGTGTTTATAGTTTTTTAACCAAATAATTTTTACAGAATTTTAACCAAAGTATGTTTAGACTTTACATGAAGACCCTAAAGAATCATACCAACTCGTGGAAAATGGGCATTCGATGACCCCTTTAAACTATTTTTATCTGTGTTGGTAGTTCTTAGCGAGACCTGGTCCAACTCCCAATGGGTTGTGGGCAATATTAGCCGTTAGAGTGTGCACGGATCTGCACTTCGGATTCTAACCGGAAAAAGTAGACCATCCGGGTATCTTTGCAATATTAATTTCAACATACTACGATTTGGGACGCACTTATTCTAATTTCGAATACTATTTAGTATGGACAGGAAGTGAACTGGGATGCAACATTAGTAATCCTGAATTGATTAGCTTGTTCAGGTGTGTTTGACTAGGCTTGGAGCTAAACGGTAAACTGTAAGACAGCGGCACTCCAGGACCAACATTGCCCATCCTTGCTCTAGAATGTGAACATATGGAGTAGCATTAATATTTGCCTGCCCTGAACAGACTGGAATAGAGTTATGATCCTTTTTAAACTAATGTTACATTTCAGAAAGCAAACCACAAGCTGGACCTTTTCTAATTTTTTGTGCAAAACACAGTTTCCAATCCATTGTTTAAGAAGGTGGTACATATGCATAAACACAAACTCACAGTCAATATTTTGGCCCTGTAGCTGTCCTCCACAGGAGCTGGGGGTCTGGGTCCCCCCTGTAGGTCTGTAACCATATAGTCTATTTTTGTGTGAGCGGGCGCTTCAAGTAGCTCAGGGACCCATTGTGCCTAGGGGTGCAGAAACAATGTGTCACACTGGATATAATTGGCATCAACATGTAGACTATTACAGACATATGACAGTGCCACTGTCTCAAAGTAAAAAAGCATACTGTTAAGACTGAGGCTGACAAATGATTTTGAGACATTTAAACAATTTAGCCTTGGTTTCACAGACAAAAAAAAAAAGCTCTCTTACCTCCAACACATCTGGTATAGATTTCAGCGGCGTCCTCGCCCCATGTCTGAATAAAACTTGAATTAATTTAAGCTCGTATGGAGAGGGTTCAGGCTTATTCTTTTGAAACCAAAACATTGACCCGAGGGCAACTGAACTCATCAGACCCACACGTGTCCACATGATGCACCTGAAAGAGAGATGAATACTTGACTTGACATGTTTGAGAAGTTGACTGTTTTGTGACATGCCACTCCAGACTGAACAGCACTCTATATATTTTTTTCTAATATGCAGTTTTATTTGGAATGCTTCTACAATTCATTGGCCACAACACAGGAGCATTTGTGAACTTAGTGAAGCCTAAAATGTGATTAAAATCTAAAAGAATGGTGACCACTTATGATGTATCAAACATACATTTTAACCTAAAATGTTGTTGATGTTTTACAATACATAGGCTACTACATTTATATACTACATTATATACAACTGTAGCTTACATATATTGTATTTTTGTGGTTATATATATGACACACACACAGTCATATCCTGTCATATCAGAAAGTTTGGCCCACCCTTTCAAACTGTCAAATGTCATGCACTAGTTTAAATCTATTAAGTAACGTATAAAGATATAGTCGCGCTATAGAAAGAGTCTTTTAAATATCACCAACCTGGAGGTTTCAGACCCGGCAAGTTAATTCCAGTGGTTTTGAATTGCAGTCATTCCTGTCAGTTTCAGGCAGGCTGAACATTACACCGGTGTTGCCAGATCGAGTCGACTATTTCCAGCCCAAACGCACTCAAAAACCCGCCCAAATCAGTCACTGGCCAAATAATAGGCTCGTTTGAAATGAGCAAAATCTGCACAGAACCAGGCTGCGTTAAAAGTCCAATTTGTTATGCCCTTCCCTCGCTAACTTCCCCCTGCCTCGTTCATTCGGATGTACGTCATTGCTTACCTTGCACGAGTGCCCACTACTGGCGGAACATTTGCAATGTGTTCAAAAGGAACATAATCGCCCAATCTGGCAACATTGTGCCGGCTGACGGTGTGGTGTATGCTGTGATATGCAGTTTTATAGACTACCTATTCATTCTGAGAAATAGCGGAAACACAGTGTTGTAAAACTACATTTCCCGTACTCATCCATGTATAACTCGTTTACTGGCGTAATAACGTAGC